>WFKH01007768.1:37536485-37546591 GCA_016163765.1 Magallana hongkongensis
AGAGAGAGAGAGAGAGAGAGAGAGAGAGAGAGAGAGAGAGAGAGATTGTATGTATGTTACTTCGTTATACTTTTTAAACATTCACACTTGGATTTAATTTCAACTTCCCCATTCCTAAAATAAACATACACATAGTATGATATATTTATTGTTATCATACGTATGATGTATATACATGTTTTATAAAGCTTTTAATACTATTTTATACTGTCCCAATTCATTCTTAATAGCTTGCTCTGTATCACAAAAAAGTCAACTTTAAAATCATGGCGAAATGACATTTTTTCCCCACGTTTCTAAAAAAAAGAAGATGGCTGTATATAAATAAGAACCTTACCTGCACAACATGGCGATTATGGACAGTATAAGGATCGACTATCACAAACAAAATACTATTATCTCACTTTGATAATCTTTATCATTCACCGTTTATGTCATCCATGTTTACGTCTATTATACTCAACTACTCGTACTTTGGTTTACACAATGTGAATTTTCCCACTAAATCCCAATCTTATCGGTTCAGGGGTTACATCTAAACTGAGGAGCGCTTCAGTGAGCAGACGACAATTTACTTTGCATGACAGGTAAATCTTACGTTTTGTAAATTTATGTTAAAAACATTATTACGCCAAAGTTTCACATACCTTATTAAAAGTAGGTGGTTTTTTAAGAAGAAAAAATGTAAACTAATTTTTTTAATAATACATGTGCATGATCCATGAAGGACATTATATGGTAAAGAATTCTAAACTTCTAAACTGATTCTAAACTTTTGTTTAGAACTAAATTTTCAAAAAAATAAAATAAAATAAAATAAATGAATAAAACACATTAATAGATTTAAACATGTTCTAGTCTGTTTATCAGGACACAATTGTATCTTATACAATCGAGAAGTTTTATATCAAAATATCTCTTTATATAAGAGGGGTTTTTTAGGAATAAAAAACAATTTTTTCTTACCTAAATGTTCAAACAAACTAAATTAACAACTACATTGGGGGTATCTGAAGAATTGACCAATGTTTCAAAACTATCAGAGAAGATCGCGCAAATCTCTACTATTTGGACCTCTAACTCTCAAATATAATTTTTATTCACATTTGTAATATTCTAGTTTTTAGTGCAAAACGTTATTTCAGTTATATTGTTGATGACAAAGAGTTTGACAAAAAAAAAACTTAACTAAAATACTAAAGAAACTAAAAAAAAAACCACATGCACTATATATTAATAAACAATTTTGAAAAGAAATACGTACACAACTTACCACTTAATATAGGATCGGGAAGCGATGTGCAGAAAACAAGTTTCAGAGGATAAAGCTAACAGCCTCTTCATATGTTTTAAAATAATTCTGGCGAAAAGGGAGCATGCAAGTTTATTTTATATTAAATTCCAGATTTTAAAAATTCCAGATATTCTTAGATAGTTTATTGAAACTTTTTCAAATCACTTTGTCATTGACACCATGAAAGGGACCTGCTTTACGAAAAGCATCCAGGAAAATTTGTATCCAATTACTCTCTAAAGCTGAAAAAAACTACGCTGATAAGATAACTGGTTATTTTCTATTTGCTTATTCATCTATGCAATATTTCCTTGTCCACATACATATATGAAATAATTAACATTCTTGATCTTTTTTAAAGAAAATGAGAGGAATGGTTGGCGTATTACAAAGGGACCTCGAGAAAAAAAAAACTTGACATCAATTAGAGGGATCATTTAGTTTTGAAAAACAAAACAAAAATAACTGATTTACAATGAGTATATAGAAAATAAATGACTTCGTTTTTAGATTAGGCCTATATTAGTGTCAAAATGGTATTTAATTTCTACATTCATCATGAGAGTACTAGTCGCAACATTTTTTCTTAAATTACCCTCTGCACGTAGTTGCAAATTTCAGAAATGAATCTGCCTTCAATTAATGGGATAATTTGTGCATCAAACTAGTAACTATGTATTTCTACAATTATCTTGTGAAATTCCTGAAAAAGATTAAGATTTGAAATACTTTTACCCTTGACATATTTTCCTCTTAATATAATTTAAAATTTTGCAACTAGTGTTAAACTTCGTCTAAATTAAAATTTTAATGTTAATACGTTTTTAATTATTTTTCATTATTTCATAATTCAACATTTGCGAAATGGAAGATTAATGACATCCAAATTCATTCTCTTGGGCAACAAATTGGCTTAAAACTTTTCTGAACCAAAAGTGTACTCAAAAAAACTTCCTTTTTCAATGTGATATTTTTCGTGATGTGTGTCAGTTTGTTCTGAAAATTAACGACTACGCTGTGTTGTACTGAGAAACATTTTAGTCATTTTACAGAGTAGTGCTATTATTACTTTAATTCATTTTTCAAGTACATTTTTATTTTCGATACGTACCATTTGTCCATAAATCGAAGGGGGGGGGGGGGGTTCACATGTACACACATCTGTTTTGCCTTACGGTTCATTTTTATTGGTGTTCTTGTCATGCAAAGTTACTTTGAAGAAAAAGTGACATTTTTCGTCAATTTTTACTGCGCCACATTCTATATAGCATATTTTTTGTGTGTGCGAATCCAGAAAAGGGTGGCTTTTACTTTTTTCGATGTAGAAACTTAACTCTATTTGCACCGTATTTAAGTTATTCGTTACAGCGTCTACAAGACTTTAGAAAGACGATGATTTTAAAAAATTATATAATTTTTACAAGGTAAGTGACAAAGCACCAAAAAGTCAAAGCCAGTGTCCTTCACTCATTTTCAATCTAAAGTTAAAAACCATTCATGACAATAACTTTAGATTGAAAATTGGTAAATGACACAAGTTTCTTTATCTGTTACAAGGTCGGGTCCATGATAATCCAAGTTCTGTTAATTATTATCTCAACTATATATTTTTGTATAAATATAATAGAACACTTAATCTTTGAATTTAATTGCTTCCCTTTAAATACAAAATGTACTGATTTCCTTTTCCTATAAGGTCCAATATAGTTTATATTATTTACATATGTACCTAATTTTTAACATTGTTTTAACAGATTTTTTGAATTGGGGGAAGAATGAGAGGAAGAAGGACGATAAAAGATTCACTGGAAAAAAATAATCAAAATTTGTTTTTGCATGGGATCTTCAGTTATAATCTCTGTGTAAATTCAATTCGCTTGAGGAATATTTAATGCACTTTTTTATTCAGGAATTCCTGGTTTCCTTTTGATGACGGCAAGTAATGCTTTAACTACACACGATTCAGAATTCAGGGCAATAAATATCAGACACGGAGGAACGATTGATCCAAATCAAAGAGGTTTTTCTCTTCATATTCAAAAAGATCTTCCCTTTAGTCCACAGATTTTCTATCTGCGTTTTCCAAGTATCATCTTGGTTTAAGGACAATTGACCCTTTCCAAAAAAAAGTTCAAATGCGAGGCAATAGATGATATTCTTTCAAAGTGCATCACGGCTTGTTAGCAACAAACCGAATTTCTAATAAGGGTCATGAAGTTTCCGAAAACAAGTTTAACATTTGGCTCTTGTATCATAAATAAATAAAATATAACAAGGCATTCTTGAAAAATTACGCTTTCTTTAAGGACTGATGTTAATTTCCCAAAAAATGTTAATGAAATATCACATAAACTTCACTTGTCTTCTCGGCTTTGTGAATCATTTTTGATCCTTTGATTACAATAAAAGCGTAAGATTGCATCAATAATTCATCAATAACAAGTAAAGTCAACTTATGTCATGGTTTCTCATTAAAAGGTACATAAATCTATGCACACATTATTATCTTACTTCTACATTGACATATATTTGACATTTTGTTGCTAATATCTAATTCACCAAATTTTTTTTTAATTCATTGATGCACTATTAAAGGTGGGGGAAAAAGTTGTCTCATTAATGCATTCTATTCAAGTTGGAAATGCACTGTGCATATACCATTGGCATCGTACGGTTATCTCCCTTGCGTATTTATAATTAATATAAAATCAATGAGTGATTTATACTAAATGCTCACAGAAAGACAAAAAAGATGCAATTTCTGTGTTTATTTCAATGCCTTAGTTTAAAAAATCCGATAATGTCAAAATATATAAAAAAAAAAATCTACAAAGCTTTAATATGTACAGAGCTTTATAATGTATACAATTTTTATAAATGTGTAGAAAATTGAGTTATTTCGATAAATTTTTATTCTTCCTTCGTTTGCTTTTCTGTTTTCACTATTTTTAAAAGTTCAATTCAGTGTACATATTCCGGATGCATTGTAACTGTTTCTTTGAATTCTACCGAGGAACGGTTTAGGAACGGCACAAGTTCTGGATTCATAAAACTGTCTGAAAATGACTTTGTATCAAAATTTAACATCGAGTTCTCGAAGTCTCCGTTATTAATTTTGTTACTACACAAACGACTTTCTTCTGCATAAGAAATGACTTCCTCAGATTGTGTATAGTATATAGAGAGATCATTGGAAACAATGCATCTTGCATATTTTGAAGGCAACACTTCCAAAGAATGCCTTGCCTCTTCTTTTGAATCTTGTTTGTTTTCTATGAAATCTTCGTTGGTTATATAATTTTCATTTAAAGAAAGAACTTCCTCAGATTGTGTATAGTATTTAGGTAAGTCATCGGATAAAATGCACCTTGCATATTCTGAAGGCAACATATCCAAAGAATGCCTTGCCTCTTCTTTTGATTCTTGTTTGTTTTCTATGTAGTCTTCGTTGGCTACATAATTTTCATTAAGGCTAATAAGACTTGCCTTATATGATACGCTACAATTTCTACCAAAAACATCGTCATTGTTTTTGTCAAATTCCTTCGAATTTACATTGCTAGATACCGAGAAAGTAGACGTTTCGCCATCCAAGAAGTATTGTTTTTCTTCATCGAGTCCATGGTTGTGGACTGTATCGTACCTAAAACTACCAAAGCTGTAATCAACAACACCAGTGTCACAAGAAGTTGATTCGCTAGAACCGTTTATAGGGGTTTTGCGTTTATCCCCGTTGTCAACGGTTTTGGTTTCCGTGGCTTCTCGGTGTTCAATATTTGTTGTTGATATGCTGTTGTATAGTTCGACAACGTTTTGGGATTCATAAGTCATATCTCTGTGACTGTTTTTCTGTAAAGAAAAAATAAGATTTTGCCATATATATAATATCCTTGATATTTTTTAACTTAGAAAACCACTACCATATTCACGTTAAAAAAAACCCCACGCATTTAAATGAATAAACTGAACTTGTTTTACCATCTGAAAGAGCACTGGAAGTTCGATCTTAAATTCTTCACAATAACGTTGTTTCAAATATCTGAAAGAAATAAAATTCGGCATTTATATGTATTATTTTTATTATATATACCTGTATTTTGCTTTATAAAAGAAAACCCCCAAAATTATTAAAATTAAAAGAATTGTAACTTGCCTAAGGACCAAAAATGCTATCAAGATTAAAATGACGGAGGGGAGCACGACAAGAATAGTGGTCAAAATCTTGTCTGAAATAAAAAGCAGAAACAAACCAAAACATCAAGATTAATTCAGCAAATAAGTTATCTAAAAGGAGACAACCGAAGAAAAATTCTCTTTAAAGAAAATTTCTTGTAACAAAAAAACCGAACAAAATTTCAATCACCTGAGACATGTTCTACTTTCAATATGCTGCCATATTTACAACTGTTATTTGAAGAAGAATAGCAGTCGGCAAACAAAATGCCACCGGAAGTGTTGTCATTAGCAACTATGGATACTCCAAACATCCAATCTCCATATTTGTCGTTTGGTACTTTTATTGTCAAATTGGATTCAGCGCCAGTTTTCGTCATCCAATTAAAGTTACTCTGAAAAGAACTCGTGTTTATTTATTTATTTCTTCAATGACGTTTTATGTCAGATCGATCTATTAATTAGAAAATGGTCAAGTCACAAGTGTCACGAACATTCAGTGAATTGACAAGGTTATATAAAAGCGTGTTTTGCAAGATTGTTTGTTGCCTGACGTCATGACGTCAGGCATATCTAAGGTTTAAAAGTTACAACATCCGAAACAGTGCAGTCAACAATGGAAGCTAGCAATACCATTTTTCATTGAAAAAAGATTTATCAATGCATATAAATAATGTGACGACCTTCAAATTCGCAATTAACGAAAACGTTGTAATGGATGTAACAATTTAGCAATAGTGAGCAAGTGTTTAAAGCAAACAGGAAATTCACTGTGCACGTGTGTAATTCTGGCTGACTATATTTAGTTAGGATGAAACTTCAATTGCGCTTGCGTAAATTGGAGTTCTGGGAAGAAATTTGACAGTTCGTGTTAGAAATATTCGAAGACGTTATGAAACCGATCAGTTTCTAGGTCAAACTGCGCATCTTCCATTGGGAATCGTCTGCAGCCACAGTCCAGAGTCCGCGTATATCTTCCCAACTCACTTAGTGGGATTGAAAAGTAAATATGTTGAAATTAAGTAGTTTGCCACCAAACCATGAAAATCAGAGAGCTATGTCAACAAATTACAACTTTAAGTATTTTATTATTAAAATACTTAAAAGTTGGTGTGCAGTTGCATTGCATTGAACCGCTACACGCTTATCTCGTCACCTACATGTACAGCCATAAAAATGAGGCTGCAAACTAAATGTGCACCCGCATATTATTATTGTTCTGGAAACTATTTACCTAGTATTTTAAAAGATTGTGTATTCACTTTTGCCCTAAAATTAAAATTCCGCTGGCTGACTTTCTTAGCTTTTTAAAAAGCTAATACCTTGTCGTGCTTAAATGTTTGAATGGTTGAAGGGGAGGGGGTGTGATCACAACAAGTTATTACCAAACGAGGCAATTAAATTTAAGGCTGGCACATTAAACATGCATCGGTTGATATTATTATTTTTAAAAAGAAAAACAAAAATGTTGTATTGGATGTAAAAAGCAGCATTGAGCAAGTTCACTGTACACGTGTGCAATCCAATAGAAAGGCCCCCACATTTAGAATGTAAACTATAATTGTGTTCGGTTATCATTTCTATTCAAAATTGCCAGTTCGTATTAAAGTATTTACTAAGTAATTTTACGTTAGCTTAAATATTCATTTAAGAGAAACGAAGCGGGCATGGTCGTTAACTGTGCATTGAGCGATTTCATTCATTGTAAAAGGGGTGTAACTTCTGTGTTTTACTCAATGTAAATAAAAAGTGCATAGTTATCGATTGATTCTTGCTAAACTAAAGTAAAATTAATATATAGCAAGTAAAAGTTGTTATGAAACAAATGCCAAAAAAGAGTTTTATTGACTCCACAGATACGGGTATTATGGAATGCACCCCTCTATGGAAGAGTTCATTTATGTTGTAACCTCGGTAAGCAATTCAATGTGCATAAAAGGAGGCGCAGAATTAATTCTACTCCGCGCCATATTGTCAAAATCTTAGGAGCAGTCCATAATGTTACGCGCCACTATAGTGGAATAATCCATGATGGGAAGCTAAGCATTATTCTAACAATTGTATTGTGTTCGTAATTAAGTTTTAATTGCTATATTTTTATTTTGTTGGCAGCAAATAATAAAGTTTTAAGAGAAAATTACATGTACGCAAAATATTTTAGGTTCAAAATAAATAATATGTAAAATTCATTTAAAGTAACCCCCCCCCCCCCCTTAGTAAAGATAATTTGAAACAGTTCAACTTTAGAGACGCGCATTTGGAAGACTGCGAGAAGAACGAACTACAAATCAAAGACAGATTAAAACTCATAGAACCAAGTTCTTGCAATGAAATAAATATGTTTAGTCAGGCAAGCTTTTTGGAAAGCTATTACTTGTATGAATTTTATTGATACTAGCTAATAATGTTTTACAATTCCGGACTATGCACTTCCTCTCATTTGTGATTGGTTGGTGATGCAAAAATTTTCTCTTATTTCATTGGTTGAAATGTCGGTTAATGTTAGTTAATGATTAATTGGTGATCTTATTAACATACGGTTAAACAGTCTTTTGTACGATTTTCATTAATGAAAAAGAAAAATACAACACTACCAACGATACTTGTGCAAAAATTTTGAAACTATAAAAATGCTTTTCAATATTTTATTTAAAACATTAACTTTCGACTTTTGAAGCACTGCGTTTCTATGGTAAGGTTATTGTTAATGAAAAAAGCTGCTCACGACTGCAATGAACTATAAAATTATCACTCAAATAAATAAGATACAACCAAGTTTTTAAATTTCAGACCTGAAAAATAAGTATGAATTATGACAAAATCAAAGGACTGCTACACACCTAAAAAGTTGCATATCACATGTTTAAAGTTGGTATTAAGCTTTTTTATTTTTGATGGGTTTTTTTTTTTTTAGTTATACTTGACCTCTTTTATGCAAACAAACCCAACATACCAGACAAATGTTATTTTCTCGGTGTCCCCGACAGTAGTAGAATATGGTAAACTGGATTTCCGTTCGAAACTTCTCGGGCATGTCGCATGACACCATGTAGCTGTCGGTCTTCTTCGTTACGATTACACCTCGAGGTCGAAATTCTGAAACAGCCGTGCATATTGTAACTAATGGAATTTTTTTTTTTGGGGGGGGGGGGGCATAAATCAGGAACTACGACTTACTTATTTACATAAACTATTTTTACATGATACATGTATTTAATTAACACTTTTGCAAGGTACATCGCTACATCTAGGTAACCTAATTTGCTATATAAGCGTAACGTGAAAATTGTAGGATATAGTTACGCAAACACAATTTGTAAATTGATAATTCATCAAATTTTGTTCTTTAATTGTCATAAGTAGACCTGTAAAATAATATCGCAATCTCTGATGATAATTTTATCGTTCCAAAGTGCATACTTTATGTGCATCACACGTTTCAGTACTTTGCACTTTGGATACTAAATTTACCTCTCGGATAATCAAATTTATTTTCAAAGTTTAATCTTGAATTAAGGCTTAAAATGTATATGCACAGCTAAATGAAAAAGCAAAGTACTCGTTCACAAATTTATCAAAATTATTCCAGGTAAATACATTTTATACATTTTTTAAAATTCTCTCTCTTTCAAAATGCCACCGTTATTTCTGAAACTTGACATCGCATTTAAACTAGAGAAAACTTTATGATTATCTATCTTTTTCATTTATGACTGATTTCAAGACCTTCTTTCGCAATGAAATTGTGGCCACCTTTCATAGATGATTTACTGGGTTGATAGGGCAAAAATGTTTATACCTATTAATAAAACAAAGAAACTCTGTTACGACACCAAAAGTACAAATGAATTATATATGAACCATATAATTAATCAAGGTCTATTTCATACCACGCGGTGACAGCGTCTTATTGCACCGAGTGCTGTTGGTTTGGCACGAGTACCAAACCAACCAAGTTCTTATTTTTTAGAAAAATCTTTTTATAGACAAGCCTGAATATTGGCATAATTTTTTTTTTTTTAAAAGTACGCGGCTGTGAAATTTAAACTGAATGTCAAAGTCACATATGGTTCAATTATGAAATGAATACCTGCAAACTTATGGGTTAATTATTTTTAGGTTCAGTTTCCAATAACCATAACTATAGAACTTGTTCAAATTTCTTCCAGCGCATCATTCTTAAATTTTACTGTCATAATGGGAACATTTTGTTTTGTTATTTTTTTTAATTTTTCTTCTCTGTACTGGCGTCATAGGTATCATGAAAGTTTACGTAGAAGTGTATCCAGGTTGACAGATGGAAATTAACTGCCACAGATTTCAAAAGTTACCTGGTGCATGCTATGTGTTATCGTGTGTTATACCTGTTCTTATTTTGTCCGTGTTTATTGGAGTAGAAGCGTTGCTGCAGCCCATGTCATTACAAGACCTGATTAATAACGGCCCCTGTTCGCTGATCCGTGACGCTGGGATGGTGATTGTTGTATTACCTGGGGTCACCGGTGAGGTTGTAATATGACCTCCCTCAAGACCTTGAATGTCGTACCTGTATTCTTTAGAGGTGCGGAGATGGAGAGGGACTTCCTACAAAAATTCAACCGAATATTGGATGCAAACTACGACTTTTTGTTGAGAAAAT
>WFKH01007768.1:37546601-37557430 GCA_016163765.1 Magallana hongkongensis
TCTCTCTCTCTCTCTCTCTCTCTCTCTCTCTCTCTCTCTCTCTCTCAGCTTTTTTTTCTTTGGAATCATAATATGATGTTCCTCTTGATAAATATAAGCATTTCAAATAGCATCAATCTTTCATAGATTTTGTCTTTAGTCTGTAATGCAAATATAAATTTTGTGAGCAATGGTTTGTTACTTTGTCTGATTTTGGATCTTTAGTTATTTTGTTCTATTTTTCAACTTTTTTGTGGTCATTGTGGATTTTCGTTGAGGTTTGTTATTGGTATTTGTTTTTTGTTTTCTTTTTTTTTTCTCCAGAAAAACAATCAAACGTCACGAAATAAAACAATACCGTTTTGTTTCGTTTCAATTTAACAAAACCACACAGGTCAACCTGGCGATGCCATAAAGTATCATTAGCAAAACTTATGTAACACACCGTCTTATCAATATTGTTACATGATCAGTGCGTCCAAGTACTCTTATCAATGTATGCCTCTTGTGTGCATGGATTACAGTCAAACTATCTGTCATCCCTAGAATCTACAGGTAATATGATAAGTTGCCGTTCACGAGTGCAAAACAGAGCACTGTTTCTAGATTAAACTTGCATACATTTTTGGATTCTTTGTCATATTTTAGAAACATCAACACAAATAAATATTTTAAAAGTCACTGTTAACGTTTAAAGTGCTAAGTAAGCGTGACTGTAAACCTTCATATAGAGTTGAATTTGGTCGCCGTCTACGTAAAATGCCCATCTGTCGGTTTCTGGCGCATGCTTGGGAGCTGAAATATAGTGTCAACAATTACAATCAATTATTTTTTAATTTCTAAAGAGGCTGGATGGTCAACCCATCAGATCTACCTTGAATTTTTTGATAGTAAAGAAAAAATACCAAATATTTTTGCACTAAAAATTTGAATATTTTCCCTTTATCTTTATACAGAGCTCTTCTTCTCAATGAGATAACAGCGAGTAATGGAGTCTAAAAATGTCCACGACCATCCAGCCCTACTAAATCATTGATACATGTATATACTCTATAAATCATTGATATACACTCTATAAATCATTGATATACACTCTATAGTTACATTGATATACACTCTATAAATCATTGATATACACTCTATGATTACATTGTTGTCAAAGAATAGACATTCACTGGGAGAGGTTTCCAGAAAGAAATGGTATGTATAATCGATTAGCTACTTGATCTATCGTTTACTGGATAAATCATGACAGAAGGGCGCATCCATGATTTTGTAGCATTGGATTTAGAATACTCCCAAGAAGATGAAAGAATCTGGATTGATCTAAATAGCTCAGTCATAAGAGAACGTAAATATAAACGCTAAGATGCTGCTTACAATATTTTATGATACCAGAGTTCACTAGATAATGATTTGTTATCAAACTGGATTTATTGTACCGTAATAATCAAAACCATAATAGACAGCACTTGATTTAGCAAGCAATTGATAATGATAATAATAATTATTATTGTCATTAATATTGTATCAACAAATGCACAACAGACCTGTTTCCTTGGTGATCACTTCGTCACAAACAAGCTCACTCCAAAACCCCCTGCTACCCGACGGCTTCGCTTTGACGCAGAATTTATACCGTGTGAATGGGTATAGACCTGGAATTTCTTTTGTAAATTCAGTCTCCCCTTTTGAATTCATGGTCCAATTTGAAATCTGTTTGCCAATTGACAGTAATACATGTATGAACAGTTGCCAACAAAGTCACGAAGTTACTTTGATGTCTATTGGTTTCAAAAGTGCATTTTCATCTCATTTCGAGTTACATGTATATACACTTGAAGAGGCTGGATGGTCAACAAATTACCCATCAGATATATACCCTAAACTTATGAATATGACATATTTTGCCATGAACAATTATTAAAAACTCTAAATACGGTTAATATAATGTATTGTAGCTTTCAAAGAATGTTTTCATGTAACTTTATACAGAGCTCTTCTTCTTAAGAAGATTAGTATAGTCTAAAAATATCCATGACCATCCAGCTCCCTTAAAATTGAATGAGGTTGTACATTACCTTAGGTTCTGTTGTTGGATCTTCCAGTGAGGTTTCAAAATCAAGAGTAAAATTAGAAATTGAAAGGAATAATTCGTCGTCCAGATTCCACATGACGACCAAAGAGGTGGCAGTTGTTCTTAATTGTAATCTTCTAACAGTAAGTTTAACTGGAAAGCAAAACACGATTGCAAAATATTTTAATATCAAAATAATTTATATAGAAATAAAACTTCAAGCAAAAAAGTTCATCGAAATATCTAGGGTAGATATAATTAGACTTGGCTTCATTGAATAACTCTATCATACACGAAAAGAATAAAAATAGGTTCAATGAAAAGATTACAATAAAGTGTGAATAAAGCATCACTGCCAATTCTTTGTAAAAGACTGGATTATGGATTTAAATTTCAAAATAAAACGTCAAGAATCTAGCAATTACGTCGTAGGGGTGCGGCGAATTCCTTACATGTTTACCTTAAGCTCTATATATAATGGGCTATCTTCGGCAAAATAGTTTTGTATTGAAATTCAAAATAGGTAGATCTATATATCAGATTGCGAAATATTGTCGCTTTACGCCTAAAAGTCATAAATGACTTTAGCGTATCTGTGACTTAACTCGTACAAAGTTTTAACTTTCTGAACGTTCATTGGAGAGCCAATGGCCAATACCATAGTGTTCCGGGATGATGTCGAATGTCTCTGTCACGTTTCCAAGTTGACTCGATCCGGCGACGTAAACTCTGTACTCTCTCATTCCGGCAAGGTCTTCTTTGCATAGAATGCTTTTACAAGGTGTCCAGCGGCAAGTCATGGAGAAATTCGTTTGAGTCTCGTCTGGACAACGTACTAGCTTACTGGAAGGGGAAAAAGGAGTAATTATTTTTATAGTAAAATCGTATAAGTTTTTGATACCTAAAATGTCAAAATCTCTATGAAGTACATGTATAGATCAGTGCGAAGCTTTGTAAATAACTGTACATGGATGATTAGGTTCGAATCCCAACTCCAAATTCAAGATTAAATAAAATAGGCATTATATACTAAATTTTTATGACCTCTAAGATTCAATGCTTTGAATTTGGGGCCCCAAGGTCACAATTGATGCTAGACATGACAAAGACCTTCCTTCACAAAGAGACCCAGAGCGTCTAACAAAGATACTAAACTAAACTAACTAAAAGACCTCAACCGACAATTGTGAAGTGCCCATCAGTTAAGTGTTTTCAAATTGGACGTAAAATAACAGAATATGAATAAAGTTGTTTTATCCAAACGTGAGTTCTTTGAAACTTGGTAATATATTAATATAATATATAATCTATCAATATATAACATTAATAATAAGATATCTCAACGTTTTCAAATATTTATCATATAATATTTACAACCACCTAGTATGATTCCCTCTATTTCTGACGGAAATGATTGTAATTCATAGCTCTGTAGATACTGACAGGACTGATATCTACACTCCCCGTTTATCGATTGGTCGACACCTTCAGCAACCTAAGAAAAATCACGGACTGCACGAAATAATCATGATGATGTCAGACTCAAATTCTCATAGAAGACGATTTGGCTGTTTCTTTTACCGGTATCTAATGTACTGATTAACAATAATTTAATTAATTTTTCTTACTTTTTACGATCCATTTATTAATTTGTTAAAAGAAAGATGTAAATATAAACAATAAAATGCTTTCTTTGATGATTCATGCGGGTTATGAATGTAGCGATCATTGCAGAAAAAATTAACACAATCCGCTGACGCTAACGCGGGTAAGGTATTTTTTTTAATTTTTTTTTTTTTTTTTTTGCAATGTCGCCACCTTCATATCCCGCAAGAATCACCAAAGAAAGCATTTATTTAATAATATTGTTTAATTATTGTCGAATTTCATATGAAGGTTTCATTGCTTAAAACAGTCAGTGAACTTACAGTTGAGATGCAATAACTTAGTATATCAAAACTTTGAATTTTTTATCAAGGTATATTTTCTCTTCAAATTAGAAATGTGTTATCCTTTTACCACAGTCACTTAAATGAAGCATCAGCAATGTTTTAGAATACTAGTCTTTTGGTGTTAACCGAGTACCTGTAATTTAAACCGTGTAATGGTCTCCAACTGTACCATATCTCCCATTTAGTCGGGGCAGAGTGTAAATTCGATCTGTTCCAGGTACAAGTCAGTTCCTTGAAATCCGGAGAAACGCAGTCCATAGTTTCAGGTGTTTCGGGTTTGACTGTAAAACGATATAATTCGAGATTAATTCTATAATCATAAAAAAGTGACATAAGAGCAACAAAAAACTAGATTTTGCAATAATTTTTATTTTTCATACAATGCATTTTTCTCCAAATTTTGTGTTTTCGAATGTACCTTTTACTGAAAGACTGATGTATTCCCAAGAATTACTCATTGTGTCTTTGCAAATGTAAGATCCGGAATCTGAGAATTTCAAAGATGGAAATTTGACCACGACTTCTGCGCCGGGCATTTTTTCTGCTGTCAAATTCTTGCAGGATGTTTCGTCTGAGGACTTGCAGTGGGTAATCAACAACTTAGCGGACGCATTGCTGGTTGAACGACAATACAGATCAAGTGTGGAATTGACCGATCTTATCAAGTTGTATGTGTTGAATTCAGAAAGAGTACCTATCTCTATTAAAAACAAGAAAAAAAATTGATATAGCGTGCAAAGGACTTAGTCAAATTTGTATTCATAAAAAAAATTTTTTTGCTAAATTTCTGCGATTTGAAATAAACGAAACTTCTTTCGTAGCGGAAGATGGTTCGAGACGTGTGTGGGGCCGGGTGCCGTGTGTTTTGTTTCCTTCATGTCAACCCCAAGTGGACAACAATACTTAAATCCGGGTTTAAGTTAAACTATGAACTGCCACCAGACTTTGAAGCATTGTGTAGACCCCCCCCCCCCTCTTCCCTCCCTAAAAAAACACTCTCATATCATCATCACCACCTGAACCTAAGTTTTGGTGACGTTTACCCAAGTTCAATATTCTCTCCGATACCCGACTTCATTTTATGCTACATTTACGCTAAGAAAAGATGCTGGAGTTTTTGAAAAATTAAAAGCTGGATTTTTCTTTACTGAACAAGCAACTTTTTTTTTCTTTTTATACTGAATAAATGTAAAGAAATTAAAGCTGGATAATATCCAATTATATAAGTACATGTACATAAATGTACTGTCGTTATGGAAATTTTGTCAAAAACTGGTGGGCATGTCACGATAATTAGTACGTATCGCATATAAAAATTAAAAAGCACACTATTATTTTTCAAGATTTTGGGTAAACATGCTATTTTGTAAATGTTGGGTTTTTATTTTATTCAAATATGCTTCTTTTGTCCAGATTGGTAATTTTAGTCTGTATTGTTGTTGTTGTTTTTTTTAAGAAACAGCAAGTACAGTAAAACACGGTTATAGCGAACACGCTTATAATGAATTGACGCTTACAATGAAGCGATTTTCATTCCTCGTGACTGTATTACATGTTGTTAACTTGACGAATATAACGAATTACGCTTATAACGAAGTAAAATCGCCCGTCCCTGGCACTTCGTTATAACCGTGTTTTACTGTAAATGCTGTAAATTTAAATATCATTGCACGTTCCGGCTAGCGAAGATGGGCTAGCAAAGGAAAAATTATTAATATAAATATGCAATAACACTCTACCCTCCCCCGAAAAAAGTGGGGGATGTAAACAATTGTGGCTGGTAATGTACACTGAAATAATCACACAAGAAAAAAAAATACATGTAATGGAAATATTTCCCTTTTTAGAAGAAATTTTCAGTGCAATTGCCTACTAGGGCCGGAAAATCATAGACCATGTGGATTTTAAAGCACAAACTAATGGCAAGTTTTACTCGTACAGACGTAAAGTTGTAATTGTAGACAGAATATCTAGAGGATACTAGTATTGTGTGAAATCTCAGAAATCGTTTATTGGATTGTATCTGGGTGGGGTTTATTTTTTTGGGGGGGCTAACGCTTTCGAAATTATGTGTACATGTTACAAAATCTCATATGTCAATCTATTGCATCTACCAATGAATAAGAAAAGCGATTTTCGTCTTCCTGAATTGTTCAGTCAAATGAGAAATCGGAGCAGGGTGCTCCGGGTTATATAATTGTTTGTATGCTAGTGGTATGTAAGATAAATCCCAACTTTTTTTCCTTTTTTTAAAATTGGTGTTCCTTTACCAAGGGAAAATACACTGTTCATCATCTGGTAACTCTTCACAATATAAAAAATAAGGTCCTGTGGAAAATGCATGCATGGGACAATCCTTCGGCAATGCCGCTAAAAACCAAGGTTCTTCATTCCTCTGCTTACAGCTGAAAACCATTCTCCTTGGGTTTTTGTAATAGCGTCACAGTATTTTTATGAAACTAAATACTGATATTTATTATACCGGTAATAACAGGGAGAATTCGGCGGGGTTATGCATGGTAAGACATTTGTGAAAGAGTAAATATCTTGCACAATGTTATATAACTTTCGTTTTTGTTTTTGGGTTTTTTTTTAAATGTCAATATTTGGAGTTGCTTATTTGAGACCCTTTGATTTTCTACATGCATGGGACAATCCTTCGACAATGCCGCTAAAAACCAAGGTTCTTCATTCCTCTGCTTACAGCTGAAAACCATTCTCCTTGGGTTTTTGTAATAGCGTCACAGTATTTTTATGAAACTAAATACTGATATTTATTATGATAACAGGGAGAATTCGGCGGGGTTGTGCATGGTAAGACATTTGTGAAAGAGTAAATATCTTGCACAATGTTATATAACTTTCGTTTTTGGTTTTTGGTGGGTTTTTTAAATGTCAATATTTGGAGGTGCTTATTTGAGTGGTTATACATCCAAATAAATTTAGATGGTTCGCTCCGCTAACCACTTTTCAGAAGTGGTACAAGCGAATTCGAATTTTAAAAGAACACGCAAAATTGTCTCTTTTCCTAATGGTAACAATTGTTAATTGGCATGAATGAAGGAACAATTGACCTAATTATCATCTGCACTTAGCATTTCCATTTCGTTTTTAGAATTAATCAGACAAGGAAACTTATCTATATTTAAGATATAAGGAAAAAATAGATTACTTGAAATCCGTTTGATAAAGACAACCTTCCGGTGAGTGTAAGTTATCTTTCCTGATGAAACATACAATTTTAAAGTAATTGACCTTAATAATGGCATGACCCAAAACTAGCGAATGGTGCGTACCAGCCACCGTTAAATTGTGGCTAAAACAAAATTATTTCTACTCAAAACTGTGTTTTTATTAAGTATCTTTTTTTATTATTTTTCGTACAGAACAAAAGGATACCGGAAAATTTCTAACTTTTTAGTTTCCGTAAATTAACAATTCTATAAGGATTATTTTTTAAGACGTAGAAGAAAACAAACTGAATCGCCAAAATCTATTCAAGAAGATATCGCATGTAACTGGAGTCTAAGAGATGTTTGGTTAATTGTTTATAGTTTTGTTGAAACAGGGTGGGGAAGACAGCTCTTTTAAATGTAAATGTTTTAAATTGCTCTTCTTTTTTGCTAAACTAACTCGAATTGTATCATCCTTTAATGATATAAACACTTGTTTCGAAGTACCGATGTATATTGACATTATTGTTCAAGATGGCACAGTAGATGTCAGGCATATGTAGCTGATACTCGAAGACAGCTGACGTACCGATTTGATTTTGTCACTAGAATTCAGCGCGCCTTAACCACCCTCCCCCCTCCAAAAAAAATAAATATTATAACCTCTATCAACTTTAAAAATATAAATGCATTGAGATAGTGTCTTTGTAAATTGGTTTAATTTTAAGAAAAGGTGTTAAGAATAGTTCATGAGGGCATTTTCGAGACAAAGTTTCACATCGTAGGTTGCTACACATATACCCCCACGCCGGGAGGCCTCGGGAGGGGGAAGGGGATATTGAAAGCGCTTAATTGCGAATAAACCTACTAAATTTGACTCAGGCCCGCCGTGTCCAGAATTTGATAACTTCCGACTTTGCATAAATTAAAGTTTGTTCTCTTGTTTGTCGATAAATGCTTTACCTCTGTCAATATAACATTTTCCCGCCAGTATACACGTGTACATAATCTTAGGATCACATGTTCATCACAAACGCTTTATAATATTTAATTAATTAACGAAAATTGACCACGATGAATTTGAGCACGCGTGCAGACAGACGGACGATGCTTGCAACATAAGCCATCCATGGGTGCACAGTTTATATATACGGTACAACTTCCGTTAAATATCGGGAAGGAGTGCATGCCTTTATCTAAATAAGATGCCATGCTTTCATGACAGTAAGGGAAGGGTTTTTAAACAAGAAATGTATATTGACAAATACGCCTCCTGCATTTACATTTTAACTTATCAACATTATGTAAAAAATCACTTGAATTGCAAATAAATCTTTTCTGCTTTAAAGGTTGATGAAAGTATGCAAGACACCTACCAATATTGGCCGAAATGCAACATATACCAAACATCCCAATTGCTGCAAAAAACACATGCATGCTGGTCTTAGTACGTTGTGTGGGCATTTATGACCGATCCACCACGTAACACTCGTATCAAAACAAAATAGTTTTTTTTTTAATCCGCAGTGGAAGTACTTAAATTTCACATTGCTGAACCATTGACCCATAAAATGCGACAATAAAAACCCCTCCTTGATGAATATGACCTAAAAATCAATGCAAGCGATATATACAATAACTTTATTGCATTCAAACTATATTTTGATTAGTATGTTTTCTTGGTGCCTTTAGTTGTTTGTAAGGACTCCCTGGCTAGAAATGACTAAAGTATTCTCATAGGTGTTTTTTTTTCTTTTAGGACATTTTACTTTAATTCTTATGAAATGAAGAGGCAATTTTTGCCATCTTGCTTACAGGGGTTTATCTCTCTCTCTCTCTCTCTCTCTGAATGTACGCACACAATGATCATATAAAGAATAAATTATTGTTTAAAAAGTTTATCATCATCATCATCATCATAAAAAAACAACAGCATACACAAAAATTGTGATGATACTTTTACAATCTTTAAAAAACACATTTTTTCTTATGATTAGAATCTGTGTATCTGAGTATCAGAAAACCCCAGATGTCTGCAATATGCAGTTATATCATTTTCAAAAGACTTTGTCCCACACACCATCACAAAGGTTCCAGCATTGATGTCCGAGGGTGTCAGAGTTTTGACAAGAAAATCTTGAACTATTCTACCTCTGACAACACAATCTCCATATCTATAAGAAGGACTGCTGTTTTCTTCAGGTTCCTACAAGAGTATAATTTCACAATTGAAGTGCATTGAAGCCAAAATAATCTTTTTCATAGCATCTCATATTTCAATTTAATGTACCTTGATAGAAAACATGACGTGACTGTCTAAAGACATGGGTGTAAGTACGAGGTGAAAATATGGTTTCAAATTTAACTGGGGTAATCTAGTCACATTTTGATGCAAGTTGTGTGCTTGTCAAAGCTGGCATATAAACACCCCCCTTCCCCATTTCTGGCAGGGACGTATTTCATATACATGTAGCATTATATGTAAAAACTGAATGTTCAGCCAATTGCAACCCCTAACTTTTCCTAATCAAAACTGAATGCTGGAAAGTATTAAGAGTAAAGATGTGATAATGTGAAGAAACAATCCTTAATACCTCTCTCTAAGATAAAATACTCAATATTTTTACCTGCTTTTTTATTAAGGGGGGGGGGGGGGGATTTAATGTGCCTCTCATCTTCATCCCCCCATTTTGAAAAATGTTACAATATTTGCTTGCACAACAACAGCAAAGGTGATAAAAATCACAGGAAATAAAATAAAATGATTACTAAAAGACTCAAACCATAATTACTAATTGCCAAACCATTAAACCCCATAATATAACTCTTGTGTGTTTATTGTTAGTAATTTTAGAAAACTGAATATCCAAAAGAGAGAAAAAAGATGAAGGACAGCAAAATCAATTTCATTTACCTGGCTCAAAACATACGTCACTGAAAAGTTCCAGAAAGAGGACCAATCATTCAACTCGGTCTTCATTAAAATCTGGTTATAGGATTTACATGCATAAAACATCTGTATCATTGTGTCATCCTCTTCGTTTTCCAGAATTCCTTGGATAATCTGACTCATGGGAGCAATTCCCGTCCCAGCAGCCAACAGAATCAGCTTCCTGTACTGCAAAATATTGAAGATTGCATAACTGACTACAATTTCTTTAATTTTTTTTCATCATTATTGATTCTATTTTGGTTCTTTTTTTTCAATATTATAGATGCATTTAAGCTGCAAAACCTTTATCAGTTAATTAATTGCAGGTGCAATGTCGCAGATTGGTCAAAACCCCACTGCAACAATAAAAGATCAACATAGCCTGTGAATGGAGGTCCATGAAAGAATTCATACTAATATAGCAAGATATGATGTATCAGTACCTTATTTGCAGAATATTGAAGGCTTCCAAATGGGCCTCTGACCTCAATGTGTGTTCCAACTTTCCATTTTTGTACACATTGACTCATCTTTCCAAGATCATAAAGCTATAACAATAAAATAATATTAATTGATAAGCAGAAAAGTACATGTTAAGCCAATATTTTTTTGCCCCCCCCCCCCTTTTAAAAAAATGATAGAAAAAAAGAAAAATATATAATAGCATTTGTGATATTAATCTACATCATAAGTTGGTTGCTTGTGAAAGTATTAAA
>WFKH01007768.1:37562430-37577001 GCA_016163765.1 Magallana hongkongensis
AAAGCCATTGTTGCTCAGGTGAGCGATGTGGCCCCATGGGCCTCTTGTTTATATTAGAATCAAATTACTTGAGAGTATTTGGTTCTACATGACCAAATGCTGACAGCTTGAGAACACATGCTAGAACAATATCCCTTTAATAACAATAAATTCAAAATTGAACCAAAACAAAGCTTTAGAAACTTTCTCAAATAAAAAAAGCTTTGTGTCACGCAGAATTAAACTGAAGAAAAAAAATTACATTATTCCTTTAAATTTTAATACATCAATATATCCAAACATAGACAATATACTTGCGTAGCTATAAAAATTTCTGGAACTGTTTTTAAAAAATCACTAAAACCATAATTTACTGTATGTTTGTGGCTACCAGATATTTGTGTTCAAAATAGAAACATTCACCTGGTAATCGTAAAATAATAAATTCAATCATTGACTTTTTAGATGAAATATTGCATGTTTATATTTTTTCCCTGTGTTCTCAATTACCGGTACTGATTTGAATTTCATATTCAATGTCAATATGCAGCACTTCTGGCGAGGCATAGAAAAACCTGACTCGCTGAAAACCCTAGTATATAGAGGTATCAAATGTACCACATCATCTACTGTACAATAAATATATGCAACAATAAAGAGGATATAGCCACCTGTATACCAGTATATCCTAATAATTATGTCTCTTCAGCTTTATTGTTTGAATATGTATATGCCCCTGGTGGCCATGCTATTAATTTATATTCGATTTTCCCTGATATTTTTGGGGCGTCAGAAGAGGCTACTGCATTTATGTTTTTATCATGGGCATATAAAAGGGCATCAAGCCATTTTTCACACATGCTCTTGTAGAAAGTTCTGGACAAATTAGTCAATGGGTATGTGGAAATTGTTTATACACCTTGCAATTATACAATAGTCCAAATATAAACTTTTGGTACTCTCATTAACACCCCCCCCCCCAATAAAAAATATAAATTTATTAATTATGCCAAAAACTATACTACACCAAAAATGTGAAATATTACATATGCTGCAGAAACCTAGAATTTTTTTTTTCCTCCTTTACCTTAATAAGGAGATCAAAATGTCCCACACAGTTGACATCAGACACAGGCGTGTACTGGCGGCTCACTGATGACCTATTGTTGATATCCCTGGATCAAATAATTTTATAAAAAATAAAAATTTTCATATCTATATAAACATCTTTCACCTAAAAAGGAATAAAATATTAGATGAAAGTAAAAAAATTTTTTTAAAAACCCTGATTTTCAATCTAATTAAAATTAGAACTTCCATCCGCTCCCCGTTTTTCGATTCGTCGTGTGGAAGAGATCCTCAGAGCGACTTATCAAATATGGGAGTGTGAAGGGTCTATTTTTAATTAGATTGCCCTTATTTTATAATTCTTTTCATATTAAAATACTTTGGGTGGGTGGGGGGGGGGGGGGGGGAGGAAGAGTTTGTAGGGTGTGTGGGAATGGACTGGAATAAGTCATACAGCTTAAAAGTACTCTCTTTACCGTATCACTATATGCTGTCCAATAGTCAGGCCCAAAGAAGAGAATTCTGGAAGCTGAAGCTGATAGCGAAAGCAATTTTTTGTTTCTTGTTTAACCTCGGTGATCTGGAACTTTCTGTATTCAGATTCTGACAAAAGACATCCATCAATCTGCAATTTAAGATTTAGAAATTGTTTTCATTATAAAATTTTAAACAAATACATTTCAATTAGTTTTTTTCTAATCCAATCGGGTACCAAAACAGACATATATAATTTACTGATAAAATAATTTGATCTACAGATCAAATTGAACAGACAGGTGCAAATCATCAAAACAAAAAATGCAAATTGAAAAGTGTCCTATTTTTGATCTGTTTATCCCCACACCTGTTTTTGAAATGTGATTCCACTTTTGGATGAAGGTCATGTACCAGGTAGTTATTAAAAAAATTCATGAAAAGAAAGATTAAATAAAAATAATATGAAAGTATTATGAATCAGGATTGTGTATTAAATCATTGATTGGTACTGATATAGAATTTTAAAAAAAAAACCCACATTGTAGTAATCTGATAAGTCAGATCTCACTTTTTGAAATCAAAAGAAAAATCAATATGCATGCATATTAAGGTAAACAATAAAAATAATCACTAAGGACTACATATAAAGCAACTGTAAAAGGGTTATTTTTTTTAAGTTTGAAACCAATATATCATACAGAACAGTTAAAAATATCTTTAGATAATATATGTACTATTTTATAGATTAACTTTAAAAATCTTCAGCATCCTTAATTGTGACTCTCATTACCTGATCATCTCTGTTGCTCAAGTTATGTTGTATTTTGCGACACTCCTGTTTCCATATCTTTAAATCCTGTTCATATATATTAAACACACAGGGAACACATCCTGACCCACAGCAATCGCTATCCTCGGGCTTTAAGGGGGGACAAGGTAAGGAAATAACTCTTGATCCATCGGCATCAGGATCTTCCTGACTAGTGGTATCAGTATGATTCTCCAGTTTAGCAAGTTTATCTGTCTTAAAGGTAAAGTCATTGTGGGTAGTTTTATCTTTCCCGCTAGCTTTATTCCCTGAATCTGCATCCAACATATTTTCAACCAGTGGAAAGATTTCATAGAAATCTAAGATTTTACAATAAAATTTGGATTTTGACAACTTAGGATTTTCAACATCAAAACAAAACATGCAAAAAAGTCTATTGTTTGTTTTTTATATTTCATGTAAGTACAATCTACATTTTTCGGGTCATGGGAAAAAATAAATCTTAAACTATTAACAAAGTTGTTCAAAAAAAGTAAACAAAAATATAATGTCAATTCTTGAAGAATGTAAACAAATAAAAGAAGTAATTGTAAAACTATTTCTGGGAGGAATTCTGATCCACTCTTTGAGGTTTTGTCATGGACATTGGCATATTATCTAACATCATACAAGTCCACCAGGAATGCCCCTCTCTCACTGAGCATTTATTGGACTGTGGCTGTACACAGGAAGTGCCTTGTTTATCATTCATAGGTTTGTTTTCACTGTTTGATTCATCTTCATCATCACGTTTCCTTTTGCACGATGCTGAACTTGCTGAATTATTCATATCTTGCATTCTACAAAAAGAGATTTTCAAACTATTCATGTGCACTTTTCAGTTCTGTTACAGATATAAATCACATTAACAAAATTCATTTTCCTGATCTCCTCCTAAAAAATTCCCCAATAAATTTTAAATGCATTATTTTTGTTCCATTATAAACATGATATAATTATAAGGTGGTTACAAAATTGATAATAATTATAGTTTTTAATTCATGAGGGACAGAGTCCTGATTGAATTAAAAACTGTGAGTGAATATACTGATACATGTAGGCAATTATTATTTTATATTGTGTTATTACCGGTACTTCATGACTTGTACATGGCCAATGAAAAAAAATCTAGAGCATGTTTTCAACCACGCAAGCATATTACGATATCAGTCAACATTAATAATCATTGTAGATGTGAAGATATAAGACCATTGGAATATTGAAGGGTTAGATGATCGACACATCAGTGATGTGGAGTCCCCAGAATTTTTTTTACAAATCCTTGCAAACTTTTATGGTTAAAAAGAAAAAAATTATAACAAATTTACAGATATAGCAAATTGATTTTGAGTCCCATAGAGGTGAAAAATAATGAAATTTACATCTTTTACAATGAATTGTTTTATAGTTTTAGAACTAAGTAACCAATCGATACAACTGTTTCAATGAATTTATTTTCTCATAAATCACTTTACTTGCCATCAAATTATTTAAAGTTTCTACAAAAAGTATTTTATTTCATGCCTCAATAAGCACAAATGGTAGTTATCTTGAAGAAAATATGTATACAGCTAATTTGCTATTACCGGTATTATTATTTTGAATTCATAATAATTCGTAATACAGATATTAGGAATACAACGATGTAAATCCACTGGTCCTATGGACTTCATTATAACCGAGTTTTATTGTAGATTGTTTGATCATTGAAATGGATCTATGTACCAATGTGTTTATTGAAATAGGCAAAAAATAATAACTTACAGTAGAGATTCTAAGAGCCCTGTTTTCATGTCATGTAAAAATATGTTGCTTTGATATAACTGCACATGTGTCAAACACCAAACACCTTTTTCAGAGGTTTTTTTTTTACTTTTAAGAAATCTCTTACATTTACTCCATTTTCAGAAGGATATTCAATAGCATTCAATGTTTATTTAGCCAAATCCATTAACAAATGCAAAAGTTTGGGGGGGGGGGGTTGTTTGCAAAGTAAAGATCCTTTATTTTGGGATTTCATACTTCATTGGGACTATTTAAACTTTTTAAACAATTGGTCCAATTACCTCTTTACCAGATATTAATAGGTTGGGCACCAACTCAAATTTGGTGGTTTAGCTCCCATTTGATGGTCAAACACCTGAATTTTTTTCAGTAAAATGCCACAACAAAAGTAAGTTGTGAAAAAAATACTGAAAGTACAAGGTTTACCTGTATGTAATTATTTACATTATGGGCTTAACAAATTTCCATATTTTTAATTTTTAAGTACCTTTTAGTGAATAATATGATATCATGCGAACAGGCCTCCATACCTAAATTAAGCTTATGATGCACATCTAGTGATTATTGTTTTCATTGGCTGCAATTGTTTTTCACTTGCCCATTTGATAGAGTATGTCTATGAGGAATGAGGCAATGTCGTATTTTGAATAAAATCGATCTTTTAGAAGACAGAAACACATTGTTTATAGGCGACTTCCGAGAAGCATTTCATCATTTTGACCTTTATTTTAACACTCAAGTGCAAAAATTTTTTAAACGAATGTTCTATTATGAAGAAAACATGTCAAAGTTCATGCCTCGGTGGTAAATATGATGCGCTTTTTTTCAAAAAAACATAATCCGAGATGAACGAAAAATGAGTCCCAGTTGGTAGGTAAAATAGGTGTACAATTCAGGAGTTTGACCACCAAATGCGAGTCAAACCGGGGTCGGTGCTCAGCCTAATTAAATGATATATATTTGTCATAATCATTAGAAAGAATTTATCAAAATGTTACATTGCAATAAAAAAAATACTTACAATTTAGGGTTAAAAGACAACCATCATGTGATCAATATACAAACAAATACTTGACGTTCAAGTTACGGGAGACGAGATTGTCAAAATAATTTGATGTCAAATAGGAAATGCATAACGCACAGTATTTTTAAAAAACCCACCAAAAGCAATTTCGAATTCCGTATTATGGTTTGTAATTTTTTTTTAATTTAAGATCAACCTTCAAAATTTTCTTATTGTGACATTATGCATACTATTATCATATCAGTTTATCTTTGTGATTGATGTTAAAAGAATATTTCAATCTTTTCAAAAGGTAAAACTGACATTTCTTAAAATCCGGAAATAATGTTCGGGTAATAGTGTGTTTCAAGTTGTAAACAAAGTTGGAAGGTAAGCATGGTTATGGTACAGTAACCGAGTAAATTTGCGGCTTTGCCGACAACGTGGTGACAGACTGACAGTGACAGTAAAAGGCACGTGATAAGTGTATTCCTTTATGTGTAATAAATATGGAGAAATAAACTCAATTTTACTAGCTGCAGGTCTGTAGCTCCCGGTCTGAAAAATTCGGATGGACGACCTGGGAGCTACAGGGCCACCCATTGAAAAAATTGTATATTTATTGCGCAGAAAAAATTGCGCTAGTTTTCGACTAATTAACTTTATTTATACGCAAATTCTGCGAAAACAATTAGTACCATTAAATTCTTCATGCAATTTACTACTGATATCGTCTCTTCACTTGCCTCGGATAGTCTTTTCAACACCATCACCAGTCCCGTAAATTCATGTGGTCCACTTTGTTTACATGTAAAAATGGCGACTCGATCTCGATGAAAATTCAACATACTTGATTTTTCGAGGTCGGTATTATGTTTCGGAGAAAGTCTGAGGCAAGTGAAGAGACGATATCAGTAGTAAATTGCATGAAGAATATAATGGTACTAATTGTTTTCACAGAATTTGCGTATAAATAAGGTTAATTAGTCGAAAACTAGCGCAAGTTTTTCTGCGCAATAAATATACAATTTTTTCAATGGGTGGCCCGGTAGCTCCCAGGTCATCCATCCGAATTTTTTCAGACCGGGAGCTACAGAACTGCAGCTACAATTTTACGTGATATTTATTAATTTCATCATTTTCATATCTCCAACGAGTAAATTCGAGTTGTGTTTATCAGTAATATTAGCTTACTCCTATCAAGATTTTATTATGTATTTTATTCCTACATTTTGTACTATACATGCATCGCTGTAGAAAGTTTTTATTTTCATGCAGTTTCCTGATAATTTCATTACCATAGGTAGTAACTTTTTTTTCCAGATGAAACCTCTGGTAGCTTGCACCCTGTCATGGAGAGCCTTGAGCACTGTCTTACCATCAAACAGAAAACTGATGCTCCGAAGGCTGTTACATAACAGACCCAAACGTTTGTCGGAAATGTTCCAGAAAGCATCAGATATCCCCAAAGAAGGAGAAACCACATCAGTCAGTCACAAAGTATGTTATTTATAGTTTCCATTTATCAGATTGCAAATCTGCTATATAAATGTTTCCTAACAGATTCAAATTAACCTCTTACAAGAAGAAGTAAAACGGAAATCTTTACGCTGTTATTTCATTCATGGAGCTGGCATTATGGTGTTACTCTTGACACCTAGCAGGTTAATCAGTTGCGAATCAACTTATTAATTTCAATTTGTCATCTTTAATATCTTTTAGTTGTTTTTGGCCAATGGAATTTATTATCCTAGCTCACTAGGAGTATTTACCCTCATGCCGCAAGGACTTCGGGCTCTACAGAAACTGATTAAAATAATAGACCAAGAAATGGAGGCCATTGGTGCTGAAAAAATTCAAATGCCTTCATTGGTGCCCCAACGTCTTTGGGAAAAGACAGGTACTGTACAATGTATATTCACATTTCCAACATACATGTATCTATACTCAATTTTATACCTTTTAGATGTACATTTTAGTAGCATATGATTCCCCTCCACCAATATCCCACCCTCCCCTCCACACACATAAAGTACATGAAAATTACCTGCAGGAGTGATTTCGTTCACCCAATTTGTGAATTTCATGGTTGAGTTTCCATCTCCCCTCCAATGCTGTCAAATGTCTTTTAATCAATTAAGTTTTATGTTTATCAATTGAATAATTGTTGGACTTTTCAATGAATGTCATTTGATTTTTGGCAGGGAGGTGGGAAGCTATGGGATCAGAGTTGTTTCGATTGCAAGACAGACACCAGAGAGGCTACTGCCTAGGTCCTGTAAGTCAAATTTGGTGTCATTATAGTTAGACAACCAAACTCTTGATCATTCTTTTTGTGAAAGTAAGACTGAAGTCATTGAGCCTAACTACCCTTTATGGTCTGGGAACATTGCTATAACTGCAATTAAAGTCAGTAGTATTTCGGTATATGTACTTTTATGGACTTGCCATAGACTGTTACAGGGATATATATACCAATTACATGTACATATACAAACGATAGAAAGCAAATAAAGTATCTGTAAAACAGTTATGCCTTTGGCTGTGTTGGTGATGTGTCAGTGACACTTTGTATTTTCTGCTGACAGACGCATGAAGAAATAGTGACAGAACTGGTTGCCAGTCAGCTGAACTTCCACCATAGACTTCCTATCAAACTGTATCAGGTAATAGAATCAGCAGTCACTATACATTAAGTAGCAATTAGATGTAGATGTCTCCTTTACAAGTCCTGTATTAGTACATGTACATTGTATCTGTTATTTGGTATTTTTAACAGGATGAATGAATCCAATGTATCATTTTTTTTTTCAACCAAATACTTCTATATCAAATAACAACATTCTTTACTTATGTTTAATTCAAGGACACTGTACATGTGTCACTCTATCTGTATTCTCTTGATATTTGTTTTTCAATTAATATATGTACCATTTACAGATTACAAAGAAGTTCAGAGATGAACCATTGCCACACCATGGATTCTTAAGAAGTAGAGAATTTGAGATGAAAGGTATCACATATTGCATGCCTTGAATGCATTAATATTGGAAATGACATGCTTTTCCGTCATTGTTTATCATTATTTTACAGTGAAATATCAGTTCATTTGTTCCATAGAATTTTGTAGCCCTTTCCAACCCCCCAACCCCCAAATTGATATATTTTAGTTTATCATTCATTCCCTTTTGCCAAGTCTTCCTATTTGCCAAGACTCTCACTATTGATAAATGTTGCCACAAATTGTACATATTCTTTTTTAAAGTAATTTTAGTATAATTGTTTTCTAGATTTGTACACATTTCATGCTACAGAAGAGGATGCTAGGACAACATATGAGGAAGTTTTGCAGGCCTATGAGAATGTACTGAACAGATTACAACTTGACTTTGTTAAAGGTATCTGCAAGTGAAATAATTTGGACTTTGTTTGTTTGATTTGTCTAAATAACTGTGATATTGCAGTGTTTCTCAGTCTTTAAGATTTTGTAGTTTCTGTTTTTTTACAAAGAATCTGAATTAAATTCACTGGATCTTTTCTTGCACCGGAATTTAAAAATTCTGTGTATAGCCTTTTAAGTTTTTGTGAAATGTGAGAAAAAAGTCTTGCTCTATTACTTAAAAAATGAATCTTAAAACAGCTGAAGCAGACACAGGTTTAATTGGAGGTTCCCAATCACACGAGTTTCACCTGAAATGCCCAGGTATAGGGGAGGATACTGTGTACACCTGCAGCAGGTAAGTTATTGATCAGTAGGATTCAAATCCCCCTCCTCCCGACCCCCACTTTTTCTTTCCTATTTCGAAGTGAGGCTGATATTAATGATACTGATCATGTATAAATGGAATACATATCTGTGCAAAACATATGACAATATCATAATCACAGTGCAGTTCATGCTTCTTTAAGTGACTTATACATGTATTTTGATTTATTGTTGAAAATTATTCTTATTTTTTCATTTCATGATTTTAATGAAAAAGAATATAAGTACATGATATAATGAAAAAGAATATTACTACCTGAAATAATATATCATCAAGCTTGCAGTTCAATGGCTAAAACACAAATGCATATCAACTGCGCATATATTTTTTTATCCCTATGTACATTGCAGATCCATTTTGCCATATAATAAAATTGACACCTTTTAAAGCTGTTAACTAATTATCTTCTTCTTTTTTAGTCATTGAATTAACCCATCAAATGTTAAATGAGTGAAGAATAACCATTATTTTTTCACTAGCATGGGTACAGTTAGTACATGTATTCTGTCAGAAAATCTGCTGTATTAAGATAGTTGATATAAAAAGCTGGTCAATGTTTTACTTTCAGTTGTGGATACAGTGGAAATAAAGAGGTTTTAGGTATGTACTTATTTTCAAAATAATGTTCAGTAAAATACACAACAAAAGATAGAAATATTACTAGAAATTTTATACATGTGCATGTAAATTCCAATCACCATTCTCATGTGCCTTATGGTTTATCTTCATTATTTGTTTATTGCCAACAGAAATAACATTCCAGTACCTTAATTAACATTTGATAAATATTTTGCAAAACAAAAAAAAAAAAAAGAAGAAAACTCTGATGGATTCTGGCACTCCTTAGTCTTTATATGATATTTGTTGTTTGAATGTTTTCCAACAAAATTTTAATTTGAATCTATGAAATTGTTTAAAATAAAGCAGTTATATAATATATCATAAAAAAATATGTATTAGTAAGAACCCCTTCTGCTTATAAATATGTTGGTTTTCAGACACTAATATAAAATGTCCATCTTGCAACTCTCAGGATCTGGAGTCGTTCAATGCTATAGAGGTAAACCTTGATTAAACTTTACTGTTAAGGAGTTTGTTAACAATATATGTTCAAAACACACACTTTGTAAAAAAAAAAATTCTGTTCTGTTCCTGATCTTGCAGGATCATATTGTAAGTTTTTCTTAACACCAGACTTTCAGCAACAAGTTTCACTGAAGATGCACTGTTGTAAAGAATTTTGATGCATTCAATCTGGTTTTACTTTAGGTGGGCCATGCATTTCTCCTTGGTCAAAAATACTCAAAACCCTTAGAAGCTATGTACAGAACAGAGGCCCAGAAATCAAGGTTTGAGTTACCTCATCTTTGTTTGAAAGAACTATATATTATTAATTAATATGATTTCATTTTACATTACTAGCTGAAAAAATTACCGTTTTTTTAAAATTCATATGGTAATTTTAAGAGAAAACATAAGCCTTTCATTTTAAACAAATTTTTTAGATAAAATGTTTTTTTTTTAATGTAAAGAAACGGAATTAAAGGCTTTTACGCGTACAAGTGACATCAAATCTGAATGGTTGCATGTTCTTTTCATCAAATGTTTACAGCTCTTACTGTATGTGTTTCCTTATCTGTAGGGTGCTTGAGATGGGCTGTTATGGTCTGGGAGTGTCCAGGATCTTGCAAGCCTCAGTGGAAGTGTTAAGTGATGGCAAACATATACGTTGGCCTCGGATGATAGCCCCGTATCAAATTGTTATCATACCACAGAAGGTAAAAAGCACATAAACATGTATGTGTTTCTTTTATTATGCTCCTTGGATCAAAGATCCGAGTATATGTATATATTATTTTAGGTCTGTCTTACGGTCCATCAGTCCAAAGATTTTAAACTTTTTCATAATGTACCTTCATTATTATGGAAGATAGAGTCCTCATATTTGTTTACTTTAAATGTCAAGGTAGATTGTATATTATTAATCAAAGTCAAGGTCAATTGTCAGATTCAAGGCCAAAATCAGAAAAGTTGCTAATCAATATGGCCATGCTTTGGAGCATGCTGGTAGTACCGTATATTCAGGGGTTTTTTCGTGTGTCACAAAATTTGCGAAAATGGGAAAATGTTTTGCGATTTAAAAAGTTTCTTAAAGCAAACAATACCGGATATGATTTCTGCGTATTGAATAATTTACGATGTAAAACTGATAGTGAAAAAAGCGAAAATTAGATAATCGCGAAATTTACCGGATATACTGTATTTTAACTAAAATAGGTTTTTGGGGGGTTTTCAAGGGGGTGGGGGGTCTTTTTTCATATTTGTACATTCTTGTAATTTAAATCAATTAAATTATAACATTTTAATTAAATGATTATTTGTTGAAATTACTAATGATTTGAAGATTCGTATCATGTTATTATTTTTGTGCCAACATTCCTTGTACTAATTACATGTAAGCACAAACATAAAGTAGCAGGTGAATAATTTTAAATTTGTTGCAGATTTAATCTTTGATATTGTAGAAAGGAGCTTCAGAAGCCAGATTCAAAGAAATAACAGAGAATCTGTATCGGGCATTGCAGTCCATTCCATCACTTGAGGGCGAGATCGTCATTGACGACAGGCTCTCGATTACCATAGGAAGACGAGTGGTGGATGCCAAGCTGCAGGGGTTTCCATATGCTGTTGTCATTGGAAACAAGGTAAACAATGTCTCACCTTTGATGTATATTAAAAATAAAAGTAGCGTAAATAAAGATGTTATTCACCTATTTGCTGACTATATAAAAAGTTTATAGTACCCCCAAGATAACGACTGTTTCTAGTGGTGAAGTTGAGGAAAATAGTTGCTATAGAGGGGAACATTCATACCAATTAACCTTTCAAATCTACTATGTGGGAGAATCTCCCCCATACCAATTTGACTATTCTAAGGGGGAGATTTTGCATAAACGACATTTTTCACGTGAAAAGTTATAAAATGAATGCAAATATATAAAAAGATTGTAAGTTTATTGTTCAACAATAAACTTGCTATTGTCAGAGTAGTTAGTAAATGGGTGTTTTATTATTCCAAAGCAAACTTAACTAGTAAAGTTGTGGTATTGTAAACAAGTTAAAGTTATTGGACTTTGTATTTAATGTCATAATCTGGATAAAACCAGAAAAATATTCAGTTAGTAAATAGCTTTAAACTATATGTATTTAATGGTAGAAACTGTCTAGATAAAAAGTAGATTTTATAATGCCCCCGCTCCGAAGGGAGGGGGTTAACTGTTTTACCCTTGTGTTTCTGTCTGTTTGTCTGTCTGTCCATAACAAATTTTCGTCAAAGATTTCCTGGTAACTATTAATCGCAGATGCTTGAAATTTTAACACATTCTTTGTTTAGGTATGCCATATGGTGGAATTCATTTTTGTACCAATCGGACATCAACTTCCTGTTAAATTATGACTTTTTTAAATTTAAGCATAAATTTTTAAACAAATTTTCGTCACAGATTTCTCAGCAACTATTAATCGCATATGCTTGAAATTTTAATACACTTTTTGTTTAGGTATGCCATATGATGGGATTCATTTTTGGACCAATCAGGCTTCAACTTTCTGTTAAATGACGACTTTGTTTATTTTTAGCCTAAATTTTTGAACAAATTTTGTCAAAGATTTCTCAGCAACTATCAATCGCAGATGCTTGAAATTTTAACACACTCTTTGTTACATGCCATATAGCGGGGTTCATTTTTTAACGAATTCAATGTCAACTTTCTGTTAAATTTCGACTTTGCTAATTTTGTATATTCAGATCAGGGCGGGGGTATCACTAGTGAGCAATTGGCTCACAGATATTTTGTTCATCATATTTTCATATTGAAGAAATATCAGAGGTTGAATAAAACTCTTATGTTTTATGTGTAAATTTCAGCACTTCTAAGTAGTTGAATGCAAAGTTCACAATATACTGTTAAAGCTGAACACTACTTGTATTAGACATTGTCCGCCATATTTCTCTTTCATCACCACTGTCCCTACAACCCCTTTATAAGCCGCAGACCTCTTAACAGTTCAAAGTATTTCACTGTAGAGGTCTCACCTGTGTGGGCGTACATCTTACATCGCCGTGTTAATCAGTCGCAATGAAATTATCAATTTTTTACGCACATTTTCCAAGCCAGGAGAATACTATAAACATCAAATATACAGGTTAATGCATTATTTACAAACAGAAAATGCACATAAAACATGAAAAAAAGGCACAAAATCTAAGACTACAAAAGGAATACTGCATGTCGGTCACAAGTTTCAGGTGAGCAGTCGGTTGTAACAAAATCGAAGGGTTTATATACCTGTGTGACAGTGCCTATTTATGAGCGGTGTTCAGCTTTAAGGTTTTTTCTGAGAAATGTGTAGGATATACATATAGGTATACATTATTTGTATATTTTGAGTGAGTTGACAAGCACTAAACATGGGATGATCAAACAAAAACTGCAAAAAATAGTAGCATTCTGTTTAGTATGATGATTCATGCATGCTCTCAAGGAGTGGTGTCCCTTTTTAGCTCACCTGAGCTGAAAGCTTTTCTGATCACAGTTTGTTCGTCGTCCGTCTGTCCGTCCGTCCGTCTGTCCGTCTGTAAACTTTTCACATTTTAAACTTCTTCTCTAAAACCACTTGGCCAAATCAACCAAATTTGGCACAAAGCATCCCTATGGAAAGGTGATTATAAATTGCAGAAATGAAAGACTGATCTTTATTCAAAACGGAGAAAACCTCGAAACTGTAGAAAAAGGGGGTGCATTTTAAAAAATCTTCTTCTCAAGAACTACTGAGTCAAATTCAACGTAATTTAGATTAGATAATCCTTATGGAAAGGAAAATATAAATTGCAAAAATTATGCGCTAATTGTGTTTCAAATTTGAGTAATTTACAAAAATAAAAATAAAGAGATAATCCCGGTCAATCAGTTTATAACTTCGGGTTCGGTATTCCATATCGAAAACGAAAGTTCTTTGTCGAAGTAGCCATGTTTGGCGCATGACTGACTAAGATGAATTTGCTTGTTGTGCAACAGTTTACATGCAGAGGGATACTTGAAATATGCAAAATATATTTGTGCCGATTTCGTGAAGTAAATTGAGGTGAAATATTTCAATGCGTTGACATTTTAACTTGTGACGGTGGTTTTATAGCTTGTTTTGATTTTCGTTTTATTTTCGTTAATAATGCTTTTTAACTTAAGGGGAACTATCGCCTGTATTTTGGAATTTTTATGTATCGAATCAAATATAGACTTCGGTAAATCAGACAGCTGATTGTTTACCTGCGCAAAATGAGCAAAACCTGATGCACTAACAACATATTATAAAATACTATACATTCTATTTGTAATTCGGTACGATCTCTGCGTAATGGTTGATTAAAGCTGAACACCGCTCGTAAATAGGCACCGTCACCCAGGTACCTGGTATATAAACCCTACGATTTCGTTACACCCGATTGCACACCTGAATCTCGTGGCCGACGTGTAGTATTCCTTTCGTGGTCTTTGGATTTTATGCATTTATTTCTTATTTTATGTGCATATACTGTTTGTAAAAATGCATTGACCTGTTTATTTTGATGTTAGTATTCTTGACAAAAAGTGCGTAAAACTTGATAATTTCATCGCGACCGAGTA
>WFKH01007768.1:37582001-37598390 GCA_016163765.1 Magallana hongkongensis
AGATGCATCAAATGTCAATAAATGGTATTCTCTCACTTTATCTTAGCAAATTTTTACTAATGTGCATTTGATAATCTTTTAGATAATTTTAATGACAGAAACTGCATCAACCTTTTATTGATTATCTTTTATTCAGGCTGTTGAAAGAGAAGATGGATTAGAAGTGATAGATATATATGCAGATTGTAAATCTACAACAAACTTAACAGTTACCAGTGTGATTGATTATTTGTGTCAAAATGTCAAATGTGTTTAATAAAAAAACCCATTTTGTTATTGGTATTTTATTTACAGCAGAATTAGCTGGAAGTTCGATATAATTGAGAGAGAGAGAGAGAGAGAGAGAAGTAGTATCAGGTTGAATATAAATAATTCATTAGAACTCAAATCCACCAGCTAAGATGGATATAGTCCTTTAACACACGACTCGGATATAGAGACAATAAATCAATATTGAGAAATAGTGGGTACTCTATTCATTCTTTCTTGCTATCAACCTTTATAGAGTGGGAATTCAAAATCTAGATGTGTGCAGGTGAATATAGATTAGTTGTCCTGAAGTGTTTTAGGCAACCCAAATACATCAAAACTGATTTAAAAGCATCTCAGGGAATGTCTATATAAAGAAATAAATGATTTGTATTTTTTGCTGAATTGTTGAATATGGATATAAGTTATAAAGAAAAAAAGTAGATAAAAATAGCTGCTGCATAGCACGTCAGCTAAGACCCCCCTTTTTCTGAGTGGATCATGTTAAAAATTAATAGGAATTTCTGGACGCCCCCTTTGGTCAATGTCACAGCAGGTCAGCAAAGACCTCCCTTTTTCTGAGAGGATCACGTTATAAACTAATAGGCATTTCTGGACGCCCCTTTGGTCAATGTCACAGTTCCTCATTTTATAAGGCACCAAGCGCCCTGTCATTCTGGCACAGGTGGTGTCCAGGTATGGGTGAAGTATCATTAGTCCCTGCGCGGATGTAGGGGGGGGCTGCCCCCCCCCCCCCCCCCGTAAAATTCAAATTTATTAAATTCACATAGTAAAATTCTCGAAAATAAGCCTCGGACACCCCTCCCGGATAACAAAATTATCCCATGGACCCCCCCCCCCCCCCCCCAAAATTTCTGGATCCGCGCATGTTAGTTGTATTTGATAGGATGTACTACAACAATACCATTAAACAATCATTATAGAATAAACCCTGTGTCGCTGTTTTAAAATCATTTTAATTATTAGCTATTGATGCAAAGAATTAAAATGCCCCAGTGACAACCTTTCGGGATAACGCTGACAGACGTCCAACCGAAAAAAACCCCCATCCGTTTGTCCGTTGGTTGGAGTCGTCCCCGCCGCTGATGAATGTCATCTTGACCGGTGTGTTGAAGCGTATAAAACTGTAAGACGGATAACAACCGAGCTATTGCCCGAAAAGCATCGTACAAGCAACGGTCATTTGACGTTTTTTACCGTTTTTGAGAAACAAAAAAATTGTGTGAGTTTATGCAAATGTTTACAGCTTGAGACTCAACTGTTAAAAAAATTTCTAAGGAGGGCGGGGGGGTTCGGGGTGTACTTTTGCCGGGGGTCCAAGGCCTATTTTGGGTGATTTAACTGTAACTATGTGAATTTAAAAAGTTTTCGGGGTGGTTGGGGTGGGTGGGGGTCAGCGCATATAGCAGTCTGGTTTATTTATCGTGTATTTAAACGATTGTGACTCAGTATATATAGTGTCCGTTCCAAGTTTTTAACTAAGTTTTAAGCCAGGTTGAAAGAACTTCACCGGACTTACCGGACATTGAACGGATTCGCCGTACGAGAAAAAGGATAACTCTGACACGGAGACGAACGGATTGAAAAATTCGCCATCCGCTGCTCGTCTGTTAACGTTATCGGGTAAAGTGTGACCAAGCTCATTTGGCGTTCATGCTCTTTTTAAGCCGAAAGGCTGAAAACAACTCCATATCCCCCCCCCCCCCCCAAATATAATGCAAAGAAGAAAATTTTTAACGTCGGAGAGGTCGCTTATATTATAATCAGGAACATTATTGTCCATGTCCCCTCCTTTGCTAACGATTCAGGATGGAATAGTTTTCGCAGTTAGTGCCCATCATTGTATATGCCTGACTACAACCTATGGTTGATGAACGAGCCATGGATTAGCTGTCACAAGATCTGTACAATCAATAAGATTCCGAGAAACAAATGAAGACAAAATAAAACCTGTAGTATTTATTAGGAAAAACCCCAAGTGGGTCTTTAACTGTGTGTAATTCGGAGATCATCTTTTGTTCACAAATAGTTTTAACGAATAATTGGACAATGCATGTTCACGGGGATTTTTGTGTAAAATAAAACTCCAATGAAGCGACAGAAAATGAGGCAGATGAAATGTTTCGTTGATATTTAATCCCCTGCCAAAGATAAATGAATACAAAACATACGTCTATCGCCGACTTATTGGAAATAATCTATTATGTTCTTTCCAACACCTGTATACAAACAAATTCATCTCAAATTGCTCAGCGCATCTTTGAATTTCATTGGTAATTCAAAGAACAGAAATAAATGTAAGCCGATTTTTTAAAAACAAATTGCTCTCTAATATACGGCGTATAAATGAATAAAAAGAGTAAATGTATAAAGTGTACATGGATTCAGACAAAGAGGCTAAGGACAGCTGTTATGGTCCAAGTGGGTCCACGATCCCAGATGACGTCCTGCTAATGACCAGATCGGTGGTATTGGTGATGGAAAAGGGGGGAGGGGGGGTAACCTCCGAAAGTTCTACGAAATGTAGGAATATACAACTGCAACAATTGTTTTACATTATATTGATTATCTTTGGTATAGTCAATTGTTAGAACCCCATTTTTTTTCTCTTAAAAGAATGGTAGGACATTGTTAACGTTTGCTAGCGAAGACGATAATCTGCTCTGTATCATTCTTAAAAATTTAAATTGGGGTGCGTCACTGCATACACGTATAGTTACGCCCCTAGAAATACATGCAATGCTGCTAGAGGGGAAAGTTCCGTATAATCAAGAATCTAAAAAAAGACAAAGGTCTGATTTGGGCCAATTAAGTTATGCTAACAGCACGGTTTACTTGTCTATGTAGGAGGAATGACCTTTTTAAAATAATTCGAACACGTTCTGCAATCTCTTGTAATGTTTCATCGACCTGGATATACTAGAGGAATAGGTGGAAAGTCGGGAACTTGTAATCCCTTGCGTCAACCTTTCCGTAACTGTTCAAGTGACTTTTTCAAAATGTAGAATAACAACCTGACATATACACTAGAATTATGATTTATTACTTTTATTGATGTCAAGACCTAGGGTCAAGATGTACTCTCTCCAATGAAAATATATATTTTTTTGCGTTACTTGGCCATCATTTCAAGAAAAACAAACAGTCACATCTTTGGTCCATTTTCTAATACCTACGCAAAAGATTCTAGAATTGTCTTGTTAATTATTGATCACAATGATCAACTTCACCCGATCGGCATTGCGATACAGGTCTGTACTCCAGAGGTAGTTGGGGTAATTGATTTGCTTAATTATGAACAAATCAGTTTATTGAAGCGACCAATACATCGCTTAAAGCATGAAAAATCACGCTTTAACAAATTAACCAGCGTACGGGTTTTTTTGTAATCGCGGGGGTAAAACAATGCCAGATTTTTAATGCCTTATCGGGGTACTCGTGAGGACCGGACTATAACTATTGGGTTATAAATATATTCATGGATGAAGTTGAATCCAATCAAAAACATCACAGGAAGGTAGTCATAACGACACAAAACAAAAGCATGTAAACAATCAGGAAAAGCGGATCGGGGACATTAAATCCTATTTGGCGCATTTCTGCATTCGGGCAAAAGTCAGCACATAGACGGGCTGAGAGCGTAATCACCTTATACCACAAGACACACACCGAGAGCCGACAGACCAAACACTTGAAGGATGGGGTGCAACAACAGCAAAGGAACAACCGAAGGCAGTGCCCCAGCTGCAAATAGCGGGCAACAGGAGCAACCTGCCGCAACGCAGGCATCAGGTGAGAAATTATCTTCTGTTACTCCCGCAACTTCCTCTTTTTTCTTAAAAAAACGATTTTTAAAATTCTTATTTTTCTTTCATGATAACCTAACTGGGAAAAGGGATATATAATCTTCCGTATTCCAGATAACGAAAATTCTGGAAGAATTCAATGATTTGGGGGCTTCTTTTTTTTTTTTATCAAAGTGTGATGTACATAGCTTCTTATCTAGATTTAGTTAAAGGTCCCCGTTTATAGACAATGTTTCCGTTGTTCCGAGATGTCACCCCGTTACAATGGGAGAGTCCCCTAGTCTGTTGATGCCATCTATAAGTCGAGTCTAATTTCAACATTCCATCCCCGAAGTTCGAAATAATAAGAATTTTTTAAAAATGGTAAAGATGTGTATCATATTTGACGTGTTCTGAAAAGAAAACTAAAATCTTAGCAGAAGAGATCGGTCGATCGACGTAATTATCCTTTGTTCGCCATTAAGCTTCCTCTTTTTAAATCGATGTTGAGGCTTTTGGTTTCGTTCTCCTATTGTAACTGTCATCTTGAATATATTGACCGCGGACTGAGATTGTATATAAAAAAGCCTTTCCTTTTAAAAGCAGACTATGTACCATCAAGTATTTATAATGGCCATAAAACAAGTCTGAAGTTGTCCGAAATCTGACAATCCAATCATACTGCATTGTACCTACCGTAGATATATATATCTACATGTAATTTAGGTCTACATTAGATTTACACGGAAGAAGCCTTGCCTTATCATGTTACATTTACATTTCTGTGTAAATGGAAGAATCTGTAATTTTGATTTACATATACTTGCTAATATTAGTTTTCAAACATTTCTTGTAAGATCCTTTTTTAAAGATTCAAATACAGACTCCCTGTATTCTTATTTGACGATTTTTTAATTAAAGTGATGAACATAAAATGATAGGATAAAGGCTAAACTAAAACTAAACTACAGACTCAATGAAAAATGCCTCTGTCTACGTTCTAGAATTTGCCTCCTCCGTTTGCAACAAAGAATTGGCTATTATAGCAATAAATGAAAGTTGGAAAGGTCAAACCTTTTCTGTACCGTGTACACACACACATCAGTACACGTGGAATAGCATTGCAATAAGCTTAAGGGGAATTATAAAAATTAGTTGTAATGAGCTCCGTTCATAAAAGTTCAGTACAGACAATATTGCTAATCAGAGGATTGTTTGCATGCAGGCTGGGTTTACCTTGATTTGGACACGCTTCTCGCGGATGAGGCCCGTCTAAAGCTGATTAAGTAACGTGAAGGTGCATTTAGTTATTGTATAGATTCATTTAAAGGACTTTGTCGTCAAATTGAACTCCAGTACTTTTTTTTTTACCTGAAGGAACAATGAAATATACAGATTTTATTATTATTATTTTTTTATTTTTTAAAGTTTAACATATGCATAATAACAAGAGGAAGTGGTTCTCTGGTATTATATACATTTGATAATTTAGCCATGGGGTCGATGTTATTTTAGTTTAGATGAACTAAACAAAAAGATTACGACACGATTCCTTTGTGAATCTATTGAATTACATTTGTGTGATTCTTTACTAATAAGAAGCCTAGATTGTTTGGGGTTTAAACTGGGTTTGATTAGTACATGGTTCAGTACCTTTCCTTTGAAGGTGGGTGGCTGGGTGTTGTATTCATGGAATTAGTAATTTCAACATCAAAATCAGATTTTTATTTTGGTTACATGTAAACACTGGTAAATTTCAATTGATAAAATGAAGGGAAAAAAATATATGTCAGTAAATTGTACAGGTAAACTATTGAGAAAGAGTTGGCAGCATTAATGCAAGAGTAACCACTTATTTGAAGATTGAAGCGCGGGTCCATGGGATATCTTCCCGACTGCGGACGTGTGTTATTGTGTATTGGGGAGATGGGGTGATGGCGGACATCGTGCGGTTATGATGAACACTATACGTTTTAGAAAAAATTATTGATTAAAAAAGAATTTGAAAAAAGGACTAGCCTATAGGGTAGATATTTTTGTAAGAATAATTTAATATATTCATACTTCATACATAGTTTTATAGATTTTTGAAAAAGGATACATTTGTTGGCCTCTTTTACTTACAGATCCAGCACCCGCTGCAGACCCCCCAGCGGCGGAGGCTGAGCAGACGGAACAAGCAGCAGAATAATGATAGGTGAGAGAGAGAGAGAGAGGAGAGAGAGAGAGAATGAGAGAGAGAGAGATTTCTTGCAAGAATTTTAATTGACTGCACTTGGATTAACACATAGACTTGGTGGTGTGTAATCAAATACTCTTTTTCTTTCAGGATCAAATCCATAGGTCATAATAAATTATGTATCACTGAAACGTTTAAAAACCCACATGGATCTTATTGGCAATCAAGATTTCTCTTTGACTCATCTCTTACAATTCGAAAAAGACAAGCTCCGCTGAAAGCATGAAAGACGACCCACAACAAGGGAGATAATCCGTCCAGAACTTTACTTATATAAAATAGAACTCTCACTATTTTCTCTGTGATATTTTTCTCGTAGCCACCGTTGGGTGTAAATGAATTTCTTACTTTATATATATGTTTATGTATATTAACGTGATATATATCGTGGTGGATGAAAGCTGTGAAAGGATGTGCGTAAATGTTACAGCAGAATCAGATATTAGGATGTTGGTGCGTTGAAACTTTACTACACTGTGATCTCTACCAGTATTATATACTTGGGAGTCCCAATATCAGGACTACACACTGCTAACTCGACTAACTGTATTATGGGCTCTCTAATGTACGGATTTTTAAAATGTTATTCGTCTCAAATAAAAATATCTTGAAATAATGGTTATGTATACTCTTAATAATAATTTAATCGGCAGTGTGTCTAAAAACGTTTAATGTCCACTGGTTACATATGTTTATCAGTTAATAATAAATTATTATATACACTTATACTTTATGTTGTTTTAAGTTCAACATGCACCATATAATAGAATTAAACTATATTATAACAGAAATAATAATAACCACATTAAATGATAAATCAAATTAGTCTTTTAAGAACCTATATTTTCATGATCTATATGAATTTCTGATAGAAAGACGAAATGATACAAGATTTTCATTCCTAAATTGTAAATGTACATTTAAATGTGAATGTTACCATAATGGCTTTCCGATGTAGTTTTGATAAAATTAATAGATTCATAGTATCCAACCTGTCGCATTTTTTATTGGTGTTTTGTAAGGATTTCTTTTAAAAAAAAATTCAAATCTTGTTGGGGTAAAAACGTATGACATCAGAACTACATTTGCTGCCGTGACCAGGATTAAAATTGCAAAGATTGTTTTCTGCAGGATTCCCGATACACTAATGAAAATGCGTTTCAAACTTTGAGAAAATCCTATCGTATCAAGGTTTGCATTTTAAGATTATCTAGATTAACGCCATTTTTACGCAAGAAAAGTCTTCAAAGACAGTAAGTAAGGATAAATAAAACCGGCTTTTCCTTACTAAAGTAAAGGGAAAACCTACAAATAAAGTTTTTAGATACTTTATCTTAGGCCACATCACTCACCTGAGCAACAATAGCCTTAACTCTGATCAAATTATCATAACAGTAACAAAATCAAAATATCTTGACAACTAAGTACGGTAGATCTTGCTAAAAAAATTTAAAATATCTGCCGATTTTTATCCACATATTTTTATGGTAAATACCAAGCCCCTTTTGTTGTATCTGTAAGAAGATTTTTCTCTATTCCTATATACCCCCCCTTCCACTTTGTGGCCCCCCATTGTGGCCCCACCCTATCCCAGGGGACCATGATTTAAACAAACCTGAATCTGCACTATCTGAGGATGCTTCCACTCAAATTGGAGCATTTTTGAGAAGATTTTTTTAAAAAGATTTTCTCTATATATTCCTATGTAAAAATTCACACCCCCCCCCCATTGTGGCCCCACCCTACTTCCGGGGACCATGATTTGAACAAACTTGAATCTACTCTACCTTAGGATGCATCCATACAAGTTACAGCTTTCCTGGCCTAATACTTTTTGAGAACAAGATTTTTAAAGATTCTCTATATATATTCCTATGTAAAAATTCATCCCCCCATTGGGGCCCCCATCCTTACCCCGGGGAGCATGATTGAAACAAACTTGAATCTTCACTATCTGAGAATGCTTCCACTCCCAATTTGAGCTTTCCTGGCCTAATAGTTTTTGAGAAGTAGATTTTTTAAGATTTTCTCTATATATTCCTATGTAAAAATTCATCCCCCCATTGTGGCCCCACCCTACCACCCGGGACCATGATTTGAACAAACTTGAATCTACACTACCTGAGGATGCTTCCATACAAGTTACAGCTTTCCTGGCCTAATAGTTTTTGAGAAGAAGATTTTTTAAGATTTTCTCTATATATTCCTATGTAAAAATTCATCCCCCCCCCATTGGGGCCTCATCCTTATATATCAAATTAAATGGCAAATTACTTTAGTTACCGAAAAGTACCTTAAAACCAGTGTCCAGTGTAGAGTGGGTCCTTATTGTATATTTTAATTCAATTCTAAAAGGCACGTCAGAAAAAAATCAAGTGTTCAAAATAAGATCTATTTAGTTCATGATTACAAGGACAATTATTAGTCTACCGTAATTAAAGTACAGATCTCTTCAAAGCTTCCTGTGCTGTGTTACTGTCGATTTTACTTAATCCATGAAATTTTATGCCCACGAATATCGATGAAACCACACTATGTAATGATCTGCATTTTAGCCAGATTGGGACAATTAATGTTTTTGTGGTTTATATTGTGGTTATAAAATTGATTTTAAATCTTGTGTTAAACCCAATTTACTTGTACAAAGTGGAATTTTAAAAATATAAAAACTCATTCATGAGCATAAAAAATTCCTGTTTATTATGCTTAATAAAATCCTAAGTGACTGAGTGATAAATCATCGTTTTATTGAAAACCCAAACTTCATGTAATTAGGATATCAATATATCGGTTACATAAAATCTCGTGTTGTTAAGAAAAAAAAGTTAAAGAGAATACACTTCAAGTCAAACTAGGATTTAATTTAAAAGAGCTGCTTCTGTTTATTTGTAATTTTTAAAATGAGTTTTAAATATTCATGTACTATTATATATACAGTAAGTAATCTATTCACAGGATCGATGAAACCTTCTCATGTTCAAGCATATCCATGCATACTTCAGTCAAGACAAAAGCATGCAAAGATAAAAAGCAATCAAATTCAAAGCAGTCAAAAATATGAATAAAGCTTGAAACAATTCAAAACTGGATATTAGAGGTTTATCAGTTTCTGAGTCTTAAATTTCAGGTATTGTAAATACTGTCGGGTAATCTATCAGGTACGGCTCTTCAGGTGAAGCCTATGGGAGACGGTGCTATCTAAATCACCTAAGTGGCACCTTGGGACTTCAGAGGGCAGATTAATACAGCCATCAAGTAGTCTCTTCCCGATACTTATGGATGTGATGATGTTATTCTGATAGGGCTAGGAGTACGTAGGACTCACTGCAAGAAAATTCACCTTGACCTTTCTCATTTACGGTACTATCCGCCATAAAACTTGTCTTATGGGCTTACGGTATTCCATGGATTTCATGGTGATGTTTTGACGATAAATGTACATGCATCCCCAGAAACTAGCATTGTTTATTTATAAAATATACTGATACCTAAAATATGCACATGAAATTTCTTGAAAAATAATAACACAGACCATTATAAAAAGTTTTCGTTTTTATTTCGATACAAAAATATCTGGTTTTGTAAACTATTAATTTAAAAATGTATACGATGTAAAATGACTGCTTACAAATATGTATAAAAAATGAATTATTCAATCTGCCTTTCTTAGAGGTACGCTGGTCGAAATTGTACAAGTATTTGGACTATAGTCTGGCCTCTAGTCATTGTGTATCTACCAGTTTTCCAACAATAGCCACAGCTTCAATCTCAACCTTGGCCCCCTGTAACATTGAGAGAAAAAAATATCAATTTAGAGGAAAATCAATGATAATTACTTTACGACAATCACTTAAAGTAATTTGAAATTAAATCTTAAAGGCTTATCACACAAACACTCCTTGGACAATGCAAATATATGGATCAGCGAGTTAAATTATTGGACTACATTGATAAGAATCAATATGCATTACAGAGTTGTTCCCCTTGAGGAAATAGTCTGCGTCTGGAAATAAAAGTACAGGAAGAAGAGTCTCTCCAAATGTCCATCACCTAAACGCTGCTCTGATGCTGAAGTTGTTAATTTTGCGATTGATTAATAATTCATGATGTAGCTCAAGCATGCTTTTGTTCGCCCCTTGGTTGCTAGGATTCTGGACTGATATCAACACAACACAATAGCATGACACGTTTAATCATTCAGTGAAACCACTAAATCCCATTATTCCTTTGTGTAAATAAGATATTTGCATTTATTCAAATTGGGCAAGAATTTTTATTTAAAAAAAATCTTTATGTACCTCCACAATTTGATAGTTTACTAGTAATTCTCTATGCCCTTCTTAAAATTAAAAATTACAGAAAATATCAAAAGATTAAACAACCTCCCTTTCAGCTATCTTATAATATAGAAAATTGTGAAAAGACAGGTATTAAATCTCTTAAAAATTATACTAATGCCTCCAGTGCCTTAAAAGCATTAAAGGCAAGTTACATGCACTAATGGGATATGTTTCCAAATCAAAATTTATAAGATTTGCATGTATGTATATATACATATACATGTATATGGGTTTATATCAGAATATCATTAGCATAGGAAATGCTTGCATTTGTAATAGAAACATAATTTGGATCTATACATTTATCTCAAACTGGATACTAGTAGAGTCTTATGTGAGCATTAACTTAGCTCCATCTCCTTATCTGAAGCATTGATTTTATAGCTGCATCAGAACAGATTTAAAACTATTGAAATGATGTACCCAGATAGTCCCATCAATAATCCCACCAATAATCCCAACCCACCTTTGGTAAGGCTGCAACTTGATAGGCTGCTCGTGCTGGAAAACTCTTCCGGAAAACTGCAAAAAAGTTTACAAAAACAGAGTTCACATTTAAACAATCAGAAGTTAAAAATCAATCAATCAAGATTGGCAGGATACCTACGAACTAAAATATGTGCTCATAAATCAATAAAAATTTAATCAGAATTCTCATTATACATTCAGTGCTATAAGTTTAAAAAAAATAAATCTATTTTTGACTTTTTTTGTTTCTAATTAAACAGAACTTTATTGAATTCCACTGACATGAAAATCAGATCTTGAATTTCTTTTGTGAGGTTTCTTAAATTGACAGCTTGTGGTCATGGAAACAGGACTCCAATACACAAACATATACAGATGCTCCGACCAAGTCTGGCCCACAGAGTGCATTTATTATTAATTGTCTTGCCGCAAAATCTACTTACATTTAGCATACACTTCATTCACTGCTCCGAAATTATTGATGTCGTCCAACAAAACTGTGGCTTTGACAACTGTAGAAAAGAGATAACAAGGATTACCATGGACCTGCAAACTTTTCGTCATTCATACATGTATTTATGGATGCCAATGTTTCCATTTTATATGTACAGGTATTTGCGTTCAATAAACATTTCAAGTTCCATCCTCTGTGGATTCAAACAAATTAGTACATACATCCTTGCTCTCAGAGACACTAGGAGGTTGAAACCATTAGAGGCTCTACTTAGTTATTCATGAAATAGCGCATCAAGAAAATTTTAATAGCGGATAACTGGCTCTTGATACAGGAAACAACACGAGACGTGAAAATTTTCACGTTAAGCCAGGATTCGCCCTATCAGTCTGTTGGTTAATGCCTGAAATCTTGTAACCACTAAATCAGAAAATTTTCAATATTTTGACCCAAATTTATTTGCTGCATCTTTATTTTGTAATTAATCAGTTTTAAACTAGTTTGCCCAAACTTATTTTTGCAAGTAAGCCCATGTAGATAATCTTTGATAAATACATTCAAGAAAAAGTAAAGAAATGGTTCACAACAACAAATATTTGTGACTATGGGGTTTCCCAAAAACTTGCAAAATTTTCTTGCTTACCAAAAATTTTGGTTTACAGAATGTCTGTTGTCAACTGAATCATTACAATTTTCATTTACCGGCTTGTGTATACATGACATTGTGTTGAAAACTTTGGTTTTTAACAACAGACATTTGGTAATGCAGCTAGTTAATTAAACAAACTGTTCAGTAAGCATTGTTTTACAAGATATATGACAAGGAATTTTCTTACATTCTCAATGTACAACCCATAGCATCCATAGCAATTACTGTTATTCTTAAAGTGAAGTTGGGGAAACTAGGAGATGCTGGTACAAGTAAATGTATTGTAAATATTGTATAAACCAGTAAATCAATTATAATATTGGAATACACACTGTATAATACTAACACTTACCATTATCCATTGTAGTGCCTGCTTCTTCTAAAATTGCCTGCATGTTCCTCAAAGCCTTATCATGAATATATAAAAATATTTTGACATCTTATGTTTTGAAAAATATCATATTAAAATCTTTATCTATTTTACAATATGAACATTAGCTGAAATAGTCACTAGTGTCTCTTTGTGTGATTAAGAAACTCAGAGTTATCTTCCTTTATGAATGAATTAAGCCTTTAATGATCTCCGATCCTTAGCAATGTTCGATAACTCTAAATTATCCGGAATTTTTTTATTCGTACCATAAATATGCCTTTTATAAAGACAGATTTAATTGGTCTTGTAGTGTTAATATTTCACATAACTGTTCAACTGCTTAGCTTAGTGGCTCCACGGAGACCTACTACCTAAAGGTATAGGGGTTCGATGCACCGGTACAACCATTTTTTTTTTCTAATTTGATCTCAACTTGTATATTTATTCCATTATATTCATCGTGGCCAAAATTGCAATAACTTCGTAGAATGCATGGATACCATCAAAAAATTTATTTCTACTTGATTTCATTTATAAAGTTTGAAGGATAAATAACATTTTTATGATGAAAAAAATACTTTGAGGCTGAGGATCGGAAAACCTTGAAAATTGTGTCGTTTATCTCAAAGTCTTAAATGTACATGCAAGACAGAAAGTTGAATCTTGTTTCCCTAATATACAATATATACATGTGTATGGCTCTAACTGGTGCATTTTCCTGTTATCTATGAGAGTAAGAGATTTCCCTCATTAGAACAACAGCCCATCACAGGTTAACTCTGGTTGAAGCCAGTACCAGCTAACAGTTAAGTAGAATTATACTATGTTGTAATGATGTGTCATGACCAGGTACACATCATGAATCATGAAGGAACCATGACCTGATTCAAACAACAAACATTTTGGTTTCATGTTTGTACAGTATTGAATTAACGCCCATGAACACAATCAGCAATACATTCCAAACTGCGTATGCATATTTTAAATACCGTTCATGTATTTCACCATATATAATACCGGTATGCACTTTTTTCCTAGAATATTTCTTTAAGATAGGGGTGCATATTATATAACACAATTTGTTTTTGTGGCACTTTTTTTCTTTCAGGTGAACCATAATAGACTATATACTCTATATAACCGCTTATTCTGTTTGAGAATTATCATAACATACTGCGTACCCCTGTTGTCATGATCGGTAACCCCATAGAGTAGTTTGAAAGTTTTAAGCAATACACAGTGTATTAAAGTTTTATATTAAAAAAAATTGGCCGCAGAAAAATTATTATGCATGTAAAATTTCTGAACATGTAAATTCCAACTATGTTAAAAGTCAAGATTACCACTTGGTCAAAAGGTAAACGTAATATTATTGTTTAGATGTACATGTAAACTTCAGTTATTAACTAACCTGCTCAGTTTCAGGCACCACGCCCCCTTGTACAATGTTTCCATCTTTTGGGCTCATTCCTATCTGTCCAGACACATACAGAGTGTTCTCTACTAGGACTGCTTGGCTGTAAAAGATTTTATCAACATAAATACTGAGAATAAAAGATAACGTGAAATATAGTAAAATGGCGAGTAGTATGATCATCTTAAAGCTTAACTGTTAATTAATAACATTACATTTACATTACAATGGAAAGTAGGGCTATAACTGCACAACTGTAGCAGCTCTTGCATAGAGAGAGAAAATATACCATTAGTTTGGACAATGATTTTTACAGAGCTCTGCTATGACCTCAACATTTGACATAGAAACTTGATTCAAGGTCACAGCACACCCCTTACCCATAGGCAGTCTTTTTGTAAAGCTTGAGTAAAAAATAAGGTTGATACAAGGGTTTCTTTTTTATATAGGTCTGCTATGACATTAACTTTTGTCTCAGAAAATTGGTTTAGGGTTACTAAACACCCTTTACCCAAAGGCATAGGTGAAGTATTCATGCGCCAGATTTGGCCAAATTATGAGAGAGAAAATATGGATAAGTGATTTCGGGCACAGATAGACGGACAGAATGATCACTATAGCTTGGGTGTCTGTAGGAAGAGACACTAATAAACTACTCTCAATTGAAAATAAAGTATATTTAATAAGGAGTTATACCATGTGAACAAGGATATAGCTTGTACTCTCCCTCTACAGATTGGGTATATGCAAATAAATAATGGCATTCTGACCAATGAACTGGTATGTCTTGTTCTTTTTTGTTTTGCTTTTAGATTGAAGGATACAACAATTGTAAATGAATATTTTAACTTTTGCAGGGCAAAAAAAAAAAAACCCCGAAAAAACAAACAAACAGGAGGGATATATCATTATGTGAATGTAATTTTGGATTAGGGGTCACGGCCGGGCGGGTGCCTCTCTCTAGCCACAAAATATACCACTACACTGTAACACCTAGTTCTCTCTGTCAGTCTGTGTGTAATTTATAGTGCAGTGTGGTCAACATGTAAGTTGTTATGTGACATTCGTCATGCCAGTAAACGTGGTAAACGTGCACTTTGATTCACATTGTGTTTACCGTTAACTATTATTCTTATACATCGCTGTCATAAATGTTAAGAATATGAATCTTTACCTGTATGGTCCTATGGCTGATGGAGCCTTTGCAGTTTGGATAATTCTTCTCACTATACCTGCCATTTCGGTAATAGTATGCACGAACTTGAAAAATCGACAAAGGGAAAATAGAAATCGAAAGTAGTCTGGAAATGTAAAAGATAGGGTAAAAAATTTCCGGAATTCAAAGCATGGAAAATTTATCAAACAAAAAATATGCCATTCTACTAAAATAATTTTATTCGCTGTTTAAACAATCAAACAAACAAATTCAACTCTATTTTATATTTTTTTTTCACCAGAAAATAAGGTCCCCGATTCTTTCTTTTACAAATTTCAAAATGTCTGCGCCCATGTGTTCTCACGTTCCCAAAGAATTTAGATTTCAGACACTATAGCAAAGACGGCGCCATGGATCAGTTTAATAGAAAAAGGCCACATGGTGGAATGACAAAAAACCAGGCAAAGAAACAGAAGTTCAATGAAAACATACTGTCTGAAGCTCCACAAGGTAATTTGTGAGGCTCAATTCCAATATAAGGATAAAGTAGTACTTTTATAGATATTGTATGGAGATATTTCTACAACGGATTTATGGTTGATAATTGATGATATTTACACATTTATGTTCTAATGTCGACTTGGGAACAGGTTGACAGTTGACACTTTTCATAACATAATCTACTGTCGACCAGGGGACAGATTGACAGTTGACACTTTCCATAACATAATCTACTGTCGACCGGGGAAAAGATCGACGGTTGACAGTTGACACTTACCATAACAATCTACTGTCGATTGGGGGACAGGTTGACAGTTGACACTTACCTAACAATCTACTGTCGACCGGGGGACAGGTCGACGGTTGACAGTTGACACTTTCCATAACATAATCTATTGTTATACCCCTGTAAAACAGTTACTATATAACTCTATACGAAAAAAAGTCCAGCATTTTGACTGTTGGACTGGAACTGTTGAATTGGAACTGTTAAAATCGACTGTTAAAAAAGACTGTTAACCGGTGATGTCATATTCCGCGAAAACGAGTTATTAAATTTGTAGGGGTATAACAAAACAGTTGTTGACTGTGTCTCGGGCAACAGTTGATCTGTCGGACCGGCTCGCAAACTGTTGCCCGTGGCCTTCGGCCTTAGGCAACAGTTTGCGAGCTGGTCCGACAGATCAACTGCCTTTGACCCCAGTCAACAACTGTATACTGTCGACCGGGGGACAGGTTGA
>WFKH01007768.1:37598400-37641196 GCA_016163765.1 Magallana hongkongensis
GGCTCGCAAACTGTTGCCCGTGGGCCTCGGGCAATAGTTTGCGAGCCGGTCCAACAGATCAACTGTTGCCCTTGACCCCAGTCAACAACTGTATACTGTCGACCGGGGGACAGGTTGACGATTGACAGTTGACACTTTCCATGGAGAAATGAAGACCAAATAACTACTTTCAAACTTACAAGCTTCCACATAGGGACTACATACCCTTATAATGGAGTTGACCCATTGTTGGCTCTTTGCCAATTAAAGTCACTGTTGTGTCTAAAGATTCTGATTACAAGTGAGATCTATGTTGAATGACAGCGAAGTCCTCTGTCTAAATATGCTGTATGTATCATTCAAACTGAACTTCTTAAACATCACTTACACTAAGATTAATCATCCAATTTTGAATTCCTGAAACGCTTATAGCTGCAGGTCAGCAGCTCCCGGTTTAAAAAAAAATTCAAATGGACGACCTGGGAGCTACAGTGCCTCCCATAGTAAAAAAAACTGCAATTTACAGCGCACAAAAAAAAAATGAGCTAGTTTTGGTCTAAATAATCTTTTTTCCCAACACATTCTGTACCAATATATCGTCACTTAACTTGCCTATGATATTCTTTTAAACACCATCACCAGCCCCATTGAGTGAAGTGGTGCAGTTTGTTAAGGTAGTCCTATACTTGGCACTAAATGGGCTCAATCATTAAAAGCTTAGCTTTAAATGATAGATATACATTCTAGCAATACATATACAAAAGAAAATATGTATGTTTACATGCTAGTTTGTTTGTTATTACCTCTCAGATGAGTGTACCCCCTTGCGAAAATTATTGACAATGATGAAATTTGCCAGACGTCTGTTTTTCCTAAAAATAATTACCAATTTTGGGGAAATTAGAACTGGACAAACAAAATAGAGTATAAACATGTATTTAAGCCATATATCATCAATAATTTTGCACAAATTGTTGTAAGTAAGTAAGCTTTATGGACCTGATGTATCAAAATAGAATACAAAAAATGCAATCAAAACAAAGAAGATATAAGCATACCTGAGATCCTGGTTAATCAGAAACTTCGTTTTTCATTTTACTTTAACAGAATCGAGTTTCTCAACATTAATCATTTCTATCTCTTTTAGAATACATAAATTACCATTCTAATTGCTTATTATTGCCATTGTTTACAACAGCGATGTACAGCAAAATCAATACCGGGTATCAACAAACGCTATGTAAAAGTCGTACCAATTTTGTAAAATCTGTATTATGACGTAGTGCGATACTCGGACTACTTTAACATGTAAAAATGGCAACTCTCGATCTTGACGTGAATTGAACATACAGTCAAACTTCGTTATCTCGAACAAGATGGGACTGTTTAAAAACTTCGAGATATCCGAGTATTTGAGATATCAAGGGTGAAATACTTATAAAATAAGTGGTTGGGACTTACAAATCACTTCGACATACCCATTGTATTCGAGATATCAGTGTTCGAGATATCAAAGTTCGACTGTACTTAATTTTCCGAGGTCGGTTAGTGTGTTTGGGTAAATTGCAATTTTTTACTATGGGAGGCACTGTAGCTCCCAGGTCGTCCATCCGAATTTTTTCAGACCAGGAGCTACAGACTTTCAGCTAGAACGCTTACAACTTAAACTTGTTCAACCCTATCATACTGTAAAAGTTAATAAAACACCTCCCACCCACCCCAATTTTTTTGCTTGAAAATGATAATATGTTTTCTCATGTAACTAACTTTTTAACTTTAAATTTGCTTCTCCTAACAGCTATAGATGTTATTGAATATGCCAAGTGTCGAGCAGCAGAACTACAGCTTCTGGATGAAGCTACTAAAAAAAGAAAGGTGTCACAAGCAGTGAATGGACTGATGTCAATTTCAATGAGACGAAGAGCAATGAGTCACAATGTGAAACGAATGCCGCGTAGAGTGAGAGAGGTAAGAATTTTCCTCTTGCTTTTTCTTATATTCTTTTTTTATCTGACGATTTTGAAACCTTTAATAATGAGTCTTAATGATGTGTTTGGAAACAGTTTGAAAAACTCACATGTTGATTTTTCATATAATTAAAAACTTTTATAACAGAAAAGAAAAGGTCAGTTTAATATTACTGGTAAGCCCAGGCTGTATCTTTGTTGATTTTGTAGATGGTGACAATAAAAGCCAACAAACACAAAAAACCAAGTAGAAAGCATCGCAGACGTCCAAAGAATTTACTGCAGGAGTATATACGGAGACAGAAGAGCAAAGTCTGGCTAGAAACCCACATCTGGCATGCAAAAAGGTTTAAAATGGCTGACAAATGGGGTTACAAGATTCCCTATCAACCAACAAACAAAAGTGCTCGAGCCTCCTACCGAGCCACTCAACATCACTGTCAAATGATAGTAAGAACTAATCTACCAATATATATACATGTAGCTGTATAAAAAAATGGTTCTTGTATAGATTTGCATATAAGATTAACATGGAAAATTTTATTGAGGATCAAGAAAAGATGCAGTGTATTAATCTTTGTATTACACTTATTTTTACTGTAGGATGTATCTTATCTGTGCTGCATAGAAATTCTTGGGAAGGAGGAAAACATTCTGAATGGAGTCTCTTCTCTTTGTAACTCTCAAACTGGTAAATAACAGAATTGAAATGGGTCTGGTCTTACTGTAAAATACAGTTTACATACCGGTAATATCTTAAATAAATCATTTGCCTTCTGCATATTGAAACAACAGTCTGACAGGTTTATTAGGAATATCCCTTCTTTTTTGCTTGTTAATGTGGAAATGTTTTATTAAACAAGTTAACTTTATCATATTTTCAGGACCAACCGTAGGTGCAAAAATGTATTTGGAAGGAACACGAGAGGGTAACTGTGTCTTGTACAAGCAAAATCAGTATCCTCAAGGGCCTATATGTCCTGCTACATTTCTTTGGAGACCAAAATCGGAGTTAGAACCACTGCGACAGTTATGGATTTGGTGTCATCCATCTTCTTTTGAAGAACTGTGGAAAGAATTAGAGACATGTTTGTCACTGTCTGAAAAATGTGAGGTGCAAGATATATCTGTAGAACTAAGCTGTTCCATCGAAGGAATCAGAAAAGGACAGACACTGGCAGATATTGCAAACAGTTCTGTATTGAATAACAATTCCAAGGAGGACAAGATATCAAATATTACAGAAGAAGGAAGCAAACAAGAAGATAGAAGTGACGATTCTAAAGAAACTAAGGATACAACAAAGAAACACAAAAGTAAAAAACACACTTCTACCAGAAAGGCAAGTGAGGAAAAATTTGTAAAAGTCATCAACAGAAAATCTCAGATTGGAAAAGTTTTCATGACCTCTCTGAAGGACAGACTCGTAAGACACCGTTTCATTGGTCCAGAGTCTCAGAAAATCCTGGCACAGACTCTCCATGTAGCAGATATCATGTTCAATAGCAAGGAATCCACTTATTGGTGGAAAGAGTACTACGAAGACAAAAAACACTCTCTGGACTTCAACCAGCAGAGGGAATTCTGGGATGGGGTTGCACAGTGTCAGTCTGCTGCAGAGTTGTCTCCCCATGCTGTGATTGGGCTGACAGTGAGAGATCCAAGAGTAATCAGAGCCAAGAAACGAAATGAGAATTCTGACACAGTATCAGGTAAGAGATCTCTGTAGAGTTCCTACATGTACATGTATATGGAGTTTAGAGATGCATGTATTTATGGGTTATTAAATATCTATAGTGATAAATATCTTAAACTAGCTGATGTATTCATGTGTTCACTATTAAAAGAACACATATTGATACATGTATATGCACAAAACTGCTTTACATGTATGCATCTACATACCAATTTATGTTTATAAATTGAATTGATTACATGTACAATGGGCAAAATGCCTGCGAATGAACCTATCTTAATAATAAAAGGGAACTTTAAAATAAGAAAAATGTGGATTGAATATTTACATGCAGAAATGCCAGAATCCATGGTTGTTGAGGATGTAGAAGCTATTAAGTTAATGGTCAGTCAAGATGTTTCCAATTCACCAATATGGGATGAAGAGATCAGAAAGACAGTAACATCGACGAAAAAATCAGACTTTGAAATCAATCAGCTGAAGTCAGAGCACCTTGTCCCAGGTTTGTGCAAACTTCATTTGTTTTTGTTATCTCACCTCATCCTTCTTGTTCTCTTCATTCAGTATCTACTGAGTACAGTAAAGCATTATTATAGCAAAGTTGCAGGATCAAGTGATTTTGATTTGTCATAAATGTAATCCAGTCAGTTTATAAAATGTTAATTTGATCTAATCTTGTTTGATGTAACCATATTTTAAAATAAATAGTTTTTAATCAACATCATGGAAATGCAAAGTAATGTGGAAGAATTTGGTTCTTGATACAATGTAGATGTTCAGATATGGTGTCTTCCATATTATGAACAGTACATGTACTGGTACTAAGCAACTACTGGTAGAATTGCCATATTTTATTTTACAGTAACAGAAAAGAGAAACTGCATTTGTAGGTTTCTTTGATACATTTTAGGGTCAGAGTTGATGCTGGGTGAAGAAGAGAGCAGGATCCCTCTGCTAGTCATCCAGAATCCTGGTACTAATCCCTCAGCACACAGCCATAGTCACTATGGGAATGGATGGGATCTCATTCTGCCTGCAGGATGGAGCATGGCATTCTGGGTAGCCAGTATTTATCATGGGGCCAGAGCAGGAGGTCTCCGTGAATTACAATGTCTGGCCAATGAACAGCAGATTGAACACTTCCCCGAGGATTATCCAGATACTTTAGCAGGAAGAGAAGAGGAGGCGAGGGTGAAGAGTGAGAAAGAGGCAGAGCACAGCAGACGACCTCCTGCTAAAAGACCAAATTTTACAAAGTTAGACGTGACTAATCCATTTTCTTGGGCATGGGATCAGCTAGTTAATTGTGATAAACAGGATACAAGTGGTTTCCATGTGTTGAGAGATAGAAAAGATCTGAACACTCTGCGGAAAGTGGTGAATATTCCTATCAGACAGAAAAAGATATGTATGAAAATTAGCAACAGCGAAGAATTCATTGCTCCTTACCAAGACATATTGAGTAGACATCGAAAGTCTTTAGTGTTTGTCAAAATATCAATGACTTCCAAAGGATGTCCAGAAGAGATGGGAACAATCTCGATACCAACTAAAGAAGATGTCAGAAAAATGAAAGCAGATAAATACTTTGTAGGACCATTGAGATCCCAACAGCCTGATCCTGAGCTGGAAGACAAGAAAGAGAAGAAGAAAAGAGCAAAGCTTCTGAAGAAAGGTGTATTGAATCTACCACCACAAAAGACTCCAGAGAATAGTGAAGTGGCAAAAGACAATGTCGATGATGGCGAGCGAGAAATCATTGGATATGTAAAACATGGTGGATTCTCTCTTAATAATGGACACGGGGCTGGAAAAGGATTTTGTTCTTTAGCTGGTTTAGGAAAGCTATCTGAATCCTTGCCTGATGAAAGAAATCTTGTTTTGATTAGGAATCCCAGGACACTGCAGTATAGATTTGCCAGGCTTTCACTATGAACTAAACTCCAGATTCATTTGAAATATTGAGAAATGATGAAACCTATGTCTACCACGGATGTGTTCTGAATTCAATTATTTGTTTATAATCAAATAAATAAAGGTGATAAATTTGAACTATCACTTAGTATCAGTATCAATCAAAGTATTTTCTTTCTAAACTTATTTTTTGATCTTTCCTTGTGTTTGTTTTAAAATTATAGACAAATACAATGCGACACCAATAGATATCTATACAGCTGCATTTTAATTATACCAGCAAGATCCTCAGGGACCCTTAGAAATAAACCGAGTGCTGCTTATAGGGCATGCTCGATTTGACAGCCTCTTTAAATTGTATTCTAGGGGGAAGTAAATGGTATCAAAATCCTCTTTATTTCTTTTATTTACATTTACCTTTCTTGCTAGTGTTAAAATTGCATTTGGTCAAATATTGAGGAACCCATACAACATACCTTTTTTTTGTGATTAACATGATCAAGATATATATATGAATATTCCAAAATAAAATTTTTTGGTAATCATCTTTATGATCAGTTGAAGTACATTTAATAAATGTATTCAACAATGAATTATCAACAAAAGTCTTTAATGTATACCCAATTTATTCACTGAAAATATTTTATCATAAGAATTAATTATGACAATATCTACTTATAGATACAATGTCCTCAAGATCTTTAACTTATTCATAGAATAAATCTCTTTGTATCTATAATTTTAAACATTAAAATCAAGATTTTTTTGTAATGTCTATTGATAATAAATTTCCATAGAATAATTGCAATATAAATGAATATTCCTGTCCAATTTTAAAATCACTAACAAAACTGTTATGGGTCATAAATTTTTGATTTTATTAATTTTTTTTAAACATACAGTAAACATTACAAACCCTCTTGAAAATTTGAGAAGCAGTAACTATGTGTACATGTATGTTTAATTTATGATTTCACAATGAACATGATAGATTAACAAACATTCGATATGAGACAAATGCATATACAGATAAAAACAGGATAATGTGTTTAGCAGTTTGAAACAAATACCTTAAATTGTAAGGAGAAAGGAATGGCTTTGTATATTTGGAGAATAACACCTTTACAGGTTAAGAAAGAATGTACAGATATTCTTGCTCCTTTAAAGTCCGTGACATGTAAACAAAGAAAATTATTACTTGTGCTGGCAAAATGAAATCTGTTCTGGTTGTATCTCACTTTAGTCTCATCCATCTCGATTCCTGATGAAGACCATCTAGGGTCATATCTCAAAGGTTTATAGTGCAGAAAATAACAGCATTACAACAAAAGTGAAACATGCACTACTTGACTTTGATACACACATGCAAAAAGGCATTCAATTGAGTAAGTATATGATAATATGTGATACAGTCTATCTAAGGAGAACTATCTTTTGTACAACCCTCAATACACTTATTGGACTAACATTCAGTGCAATACAATGGTTTAACTATGTCCAGAAATGAGTTGAAACATTTTTTGGCTGAAAGAGTTTAGCAGAATTTTTGCATTTGTATATAATTTTTTTGGACTAACATTCAGTGCAATACAATGGTTTAACTATGTCCAGAAATGAGTTGAAACATTTTTTGGCTGAAAGAGTTTAGAAGAATTTTCGCATTTGTATATAATTTTTTTATGATGGGAAATTTTTGCAATATATTTGTAAAAAGAGGATTTTATTTGCATTTTATGATAGACTCGACGAGAACAAAAATTGTTAGTAATTGTTAGTTATGGTAAACAATTTTTAACACCTGCACAGACACTACCAATGAGTCTCATGAGCAAACTGTCATCAACTTATTGCACAGAAATCTGTAGCACTCGAGGTAATGATACTTTGTTCACACTCTTGTCCACACCTAGAACTATAAATACATCTCAGTCAATCAACACGTCATCCCAACAAAAGCATGGACCGAGATCCGACTAGAAATCAGGGTAAATGTGTTTCTAAGAATTTCTTGACATCTGCCAATTCCTGGAAAAAAAAAAATAAAAATCAATTATTAGTTCAGTTTTCAATGATTCTCTATCGAAATGTTACAACTTGGATGATAGTTTTCAACTTGTACTGTTACAGGCTGACTGTAACGACCCCCATCCCAACCACCCTGAACATTTTAATCTTTATATAAATAACATGTACGGGCATACAAATGGCTTCTATGTTGTCTACATTGTATAAAAAAATATTTGTACCTCTGGACAAGAGGTGTGAGCCATTGGGTAGTTGTGAAAGGAGTAATTTGCACACATGCTGGCAAGGACTTTGGACGTGATCTCGCCCCATCTAAATGGAACAAGTGGGTCTTCTGTGCCGTGAGCTTGGAAAATAGCCATCTCCTTAATGTGGTCTGACTTTTTGACCTGCAAAAAACAGGGTTTACATGTTATACATTATTGTACAATCCAAACAGATGAAAAAATGTACTAGACAATGCTGTCAATGTTTTAAGTACTGATTAAAAGCCTATGAAATATTAATATTAAAATTGCAAAATAAAATGAATTAAGACTGGAATTGTACAAAAAATAAACTTCTTTATCAAAGGGTTCAAATTTTTAAACAAGAGGCCCATGGGCCACATTGCTCACATGAGCAACAATAGACATGATAAAATCAGTTTAATGGAGTCATTATACAAAATATTTGGACAATGTGGTATGATGTGGCATAATGTGGCATGTCGATCCTCTATAAATAAAAATCCATTCTTTCCCCCTGGATATTCTTATGTTTATAATTAAGTCACTTTTCTAACAGGATGATTTTAAAGTCATATCACATGTTGAGCATTGAAGTTCTCAAAAAGATTCTAAACAATTGTTTATATACGGGATATAAACCTACATCAAACTCTGAACCCCTTGTGAGGTTGATAAATCATCCATGGGCCAAAATCTAAACAATCTTAAAAAATCAGCAATATGTCAAAATGCTTTGTGGCAACGCACTTTGAAAAATTTTTTCAAAGTGCGTTAAAGAACAAGATACGGTATTGGCATTATTTGGCCGCAAAATTTACGAAGTTTTCAACGTCTTTGTCCGCGTTATTGAAGTTGTGCATTATACTAAGTATGATATTAGCTAAATCCTACAAGCACTAAAATGATGTTATTTTTCATTATGACGTCACTAACGTGTGCTAAACATGGAATGCTCGTTCAAATGCGTTACGATATGATGTTTTATGAGTAGTTTTCGTTAAAATTAGACACTTTCACATGCAACAACCACTTTTATAGTTCACGTGCAGGCTCATAATTTCATCATTTATTCATACAATTAAAATGGTGTTGGTTGTCACATGTGAACAATATGAAATTTTTTAAAAATGAATACGGAAAATGATATTTTACCGACGTCAATAACGTTTTTATCTATTGTTATCGACGTCAACAACGCTATCGACGCTGAGTGAGAAGCTGATTAGCAGAATGTATTAACTGATAAGTTATTATTCTTATTAGTCCCCTACCGGTTTCACCGGAGGGGACTATAGCTTTCCTCTGCGTCCGTCAGTCTGCCTGTCCATCCGTCTGTCTGTCCCACTTCAGTTTTCCACACTTTTTCCTTTATAAAATGCGTTTGAGGAATAACATGAAACTTGCTGAACAGCTTCAAACTGTCAAAATACAGATCAAGTTAACACTTTTTTACCGTCTGGTTGTCATATTTTCGAGAAAATAATTTTTTATATTCCAATTTTTTAATGTTCGGGTTCTTTATTGGGTTCTGTGTGCATTGAATAAACGAGGCCAGTATGTAGTCAGTAATAATAGTTTGATTCGGGGTACAGAAGACGGTAAGAAATGATATTGTGCATAACAGTGCATTGTTTTCACAAATTTCTACCAGCGAATACTTAATGGACTGGGCGAAATAACAGGAGATAAAATAAAGAGTATTATTTTACCCATTTTGTATTTGATTTCTATATCAACTATATAGTTTGAATTTCCTCTGTTCTTTTATCTCTGATTAAAGCACGGCATCTCGTTTATAATAGTTTTGAAATAGTTGTATGCTTCGAAGCTTTCATAGAATAATACAAGCCGGTAGGGGACGGGTATTGCTTATGCAATACTCTCAGAATGTTTGTTCTGTTAGCCCTAAATATTGTTCCACTGATTCTTAAATCATACATACAGTACAGCTTACGAAACACGGTGCGACACGGCTCAACAACGTGTGACACCCGATGTATATATGTGAAAAATGGAAGATTCAAGAATAATACTTTTTTGTTTTTATTTAGTTATTTTAAACAAACTTAAATATTTAGAACCATTTTAACAAGACTTTGGACTTTCGGTAGGACGTAACTATCTATAATTTCTTGCGTCAAAACAAGTTAAAAATGACGCTAGTTTCAAGTGAAATATACACAGATTGCCTGGTCTTAGCTAAATAGCCAGACAAATCTGTTGATTTCAAAGAGCTTAACACAACTACCCAAAGTCCAAGCTCTTGTTAAAATGGTTCTATTTATTTACTTAAGAGGAACTAATGAAAAAGAAACAGAAAACAACAACAACAACAACAACAAATTACAAGTCAAGCAATGTTTAAGTCAATTTGTAACTATAATATGTGATCGTATACGTAGTAGTTTGATCAATTTAAATGCGCGTAGATAACGGTAGAACATATATTGTCTCCCGTAATCTTTTCTCACTAACTATTCAACGAAATCAAATCTAACGGGCTGATGAAAACAATTGTACTTTCTCAAAAAGAATAAAATATAGCTTCATATTTGGTGAAATTTTAAATTTTATTATTTTCTATAATACATGTTTATGATGTACATGTACATATCACAGTGTAGGAACGGAAGTGAACAGTTTTGAGTAGCGCTGTTTGTCGAAGCGAGAGAACAAGTTGCGCTGCGTACAGTATTTTGATCGTAGATGGAAAATACGCCAATAACTAATCTCTGAAGGGACAGGATCGCGATTTTTATACGGTAGTAAACTAGAATAAGTTTATACTCGTCATTTCAATTGAAATCTTAAAATTTCTCTCCGGAAATTATTTTTATTGTATCAAACCAGACAGTGAGTGCAAATATTCAATAAGAAATCGAATCAAAATTTCTAGAGAAGTGTTTCTCGTTTCTTTGAGAAAAAATGTTTGTTTCTTGTTGTCAAAAAATTTCCCCAATACGATATTTTTCAGACAAAAAAACTACATATATGAAGGAAGCAATGCATTCTTTAAATGGTTTTTTTTTTTTTTTACCATGCCCTGATATTGTTTACTGTACGCGTACCTCTTATAAGTATGTACGGGTAGGTCTGATTTTTAGATGCACATCTGTATGCGTAACTTCGAACATTACAATGAGCTAAGATATTTCTGTTGACGGAAATTACGTCCGTAATTCGTTTTTAAAATAAGGTCAAGAAACCAATGAAGAAAAAAAATCGGACACAAAAAACTCAAACCCCATTAATCTGTAAAGTGTTATTTCCTGCGCTTGCGCGGGATGTCATCTAGTTATTTTTATATTAAGGGTTTTGATATCAATTGCGTATACTGCAAGTATATTGTATATAAAGTTTTTAGTCCACTTGTCAATATAAATACTTGTATCCAAATATTTGTACTAGTACTCCGCTTTTAAATCTCTTTAATCCAAAACCTATATAGTTGTTTTCAGTTTAGCACTCGTGTATATGACAGCTATGTAAAAGGATGTGCAAGGTCGATTAAAAAACTACTAATTACAAAAATAATCGCAGCAAAAATATTAGTTTTTCATCATTGAATTTTTTTTTGAATGAGTCCATTCATACAATGGTCATTCTACTGAGTTAACTTACCATTCGAAGGCAATGCTTAATCATAGAACTACGCGTACAGTAAAATTCTGAATATATGCTTAAAATTGCGCTACGCGTACAGAATGAAATAATGACAACTCATGATATTCTGAGGAATTTTCTACTTTTATTTGCAATGATATCAAACTCCAGGTCAGATTACTCTGCTGAGGTATATATTTACCTCTACATGTCCCCTATTCAGTCGTAATGATTGTATTTCGTACATACTAATCATTTCAATTTTGGAATGTGACCTTGGATATTGATTGTCAAGAAGTTCATTGAAAATCATGTTGCAAAAGGAATACAAGTTTTTATGCTTGTGCCAGTTTAGTACCATAAAATATTATCATTGTTAGGGAAGTTTTTTTCTTTTTTACATCTATTTATCATTTCATTTGATTAAAATCAGAGCTACCTCTTCTATTTGTTTATTCGCTTCGACAAACAGCGCTACCCAAAACTGTACACTTCCGTTCCTACACTGTGCATGTAGTATCTTCATTTTTATAGCGCGTAGAATCAGTGGACCGGTATATAGAGTTCCTTCTGTGATCTTGTCTTAAAGTTTTTGACTTAATCTTTATAAGACACTTTAAACATTTAGATAAAGTTCCTTCCATGATCTTGTCTTAAAGTTTTTGACTTCATCTTTATCAGACATTTTTAACATTTAGATAGAGTTTCTTCCGTGATTTTGTCTTAAAATTTTTGACTTCATCTTTATCGGACACTTTAAACATTTTGTTTAGACATCATTTGTTTGAAGAAACTAAGAGAGAGAGAGAGAGAGAGAGAGATTTCATTTGTAATTCACTTATAGGAGACATTGTTTTTAATTCAGTTTCCATGAATAAATAACCCTTTTATCGTTTAAAGTAATGCACATTGTGATAGAATCCAACAAAGCAGTTTCAGTCAGAGTCCACGTGCTACACCTGTCAATCAAATCAGCCCGCGAGCTGCACCGCGTGCTCCTTCCATCATGTTTTTCAAGTCCGAAGAAAATAGAAATATGTTTGAAATTCACAATAAAGTATTTTATAGCGTTTTTAACGTATAACATGAATCAAGTTGATTTGTATATAAACTACGTTGTTTAAACAGAAAACTACACGTGTAACACACACACACACACACACACACACACACACACACTCTCTCTCATTGTCCACTCATTTAAAACAGGGTATATATATTATTCATTTTTATTTACAAACACAAAAGTGATCTGGTCTCCATGATAAAACGCTGATTTATACTATTTTTGAACAGATTTGCTTTGATGTCACCGAATATTAAAAAGAAAATCAAAATGTAAAGGGACATGTAAAGGGACAGAACACTTCTTGATTTATGAAAGTATTTTTTTCAGTCATTTAAAAAAGAATCTCTAACATAAACATTTTTAATATTTTCTCTCTGTATCTCCCTCCCCTTTATTCTGCCTGCCCCCTCCCCCTCTCTCTCTCTCTCTCTCTCTCTCTCTGAGTGTGTATGTGTGTGCAAACAATATTGTGAAACATGAACAGATTCAATTTGTTTTTAACATCTTTTAAGTCCAGTCCAATCATTCCCATTTCCATTTCTTTTTCATTCAATGATATTTTTTAATTGAGGTTGCTTATCAAACTTGATGACAGTCGAGGACCCCCTTTCCCCTTTTTTCTTACCTTTTTCGAGTTCATTGTTCATGCATTTAAAATTAAAATATTGTGATCAGAAAGGTTATGAAAGCTTTAGAATTTTTTTTTGCTTCCTGTACTTTAGTGAATAACTAATGGAAGCCGTAAGGTACTTGTATTTAACTGACTCACTACACCTTGGAATAGTTTCTCAAATCAACAGAAAATTACTTGATTATAAAAGATACAATGCAGCAAAATGCATCAAAGTATATACATGTAAGTCATATACATGTAGGCGAAAATATTATACAATTTTGTATTTGAAACTTATAATTTCAAAAGTTCAATGAAATAGGCTGCATGCAGATTTAAACTTGTGATCTGCATTTCACAAGCCCGAAACTCATGCACAGAAACCGGTATGTTTTTACAACACAGATAAACTACTCGCGTAAATATGCATGGCGTCGCGTTTAAAATTGCGACGTCTTGCTAAAAACGGAACAGTTTTCAGCATAAATTCCATGATGTATATGTTTAATTCACACATATAAGTTATATACCATTAGATTTGATAAATTCAAGGCTTTTTAAAATGTTTTGTGCTGTGCATATTTGAAACACGGCATATTTCGGCCAATAACGTCCCTTGTTCTTTGGGACCAAATCAACGCACTTTGAAAAAATTTTTCAAAGTGCATTAAATTTGGGACCAAGTTAACCCACTTTGAAAAAATTTTTCAAAGTGCGTTATGAAGGTACATCAACATTTTTTAGTATCGAGACACTTAACGCACTTTGAAAAAATATGTATAAATCACAAATTCTGGTATTGAATTTCAAATTTGTTTATGGTATGATGATTTGCTCACACCAGTAAATCAAATTTACCGTCTTTTAGAACGGGGATGGGGACTGGGGTGGGGGTTAACCAAAGATACAGGTCAATTACCAGTACTTCATTTAATTGATTACAGGAAGAAGGTCCACTACCCCTATTTTTTTCCTTCCAAAACATGTTATTCAGCAACTTGGAGTAAACGTTTAAGATTGGAAAAAGAAATATGCTTTGTTGCAAATTAAGTACAGTGATATTGAAAAAAACGAACTGGCCAAACAGTAATTTCTCCAATGGTATGCTAAAGAATCTGTAAGAGTTTCAACATAAACCCTCTTTTCAAATTCTAATCACTCAAATAAATAACTTCATTATGAAAAAAAAATACATTGACAAACATTGAATTATTATAAACTTAAAAAAAGGCATTAGGGTGTGGGTTTTTTTTTCTCGCACTGATCTTCTAAAAGATCATATTGTTTTTGATAAACATAATTAAAACGTATCCTTTTTTCACATTATGTTTGTTTACAAGCACATGCAATTGAAGCCAGTTGAAATATTTATACATTGATCTCCATTATCAATATATATAAATCATTATCAATATATATAAATCATTTTCGTTTCTGGCATAGCCCAAGGTACCAGATAAGAAGTAAATGTTGACGTAAACTACATTGCTTAGAAATTGCCTTTTCCTTTTTTGTGTATGCATTGGATAATTCAAATCTCCCGAGTTGTACTTTATGTGTAAATTGTCAAACTACGTAAGCTTATGGGAAAAGAAAAATATTATAATCGAGAAACTGTTTATCAAGTTAGCTTAGAATGCATTGGGTTCTTTTTTTTTAAATATATCCCATTGAGCTAAACAAGGTTAAAACAATCATTTATTGTATATGAAAGTATCAATTATTTCGACCAAACTCTGAACAATTTTATTCAAAGTGCGTTAATATCGACGATATCAACGAACTTTGAAAAAAAAATATTTTTTTTCAAAGTGCGTTGACTTGGTCCCAAAATTAACGCACTTTGAAAAAATTTTTCAAAGTGCGTAATTTTTCAAAGTGCGTTGTAACAATGCTTGCATATAAGTTAAACCATATATTATAACATTTCAATTTTTGTGAATAATTAAAATGTTTTCCTTTGTAAAATTGGATCCCCAATGTGGCCCCACCCTACTCAAGATTTTGATTTTAACGAATTTGAATCTACACTATCTGAGGTTGCTTTCATTAAAGTAACAGCTTTTCTAGGCAAATGGTTTTTTAGAGGAAGATTTTTAAAGATTTTTCCCTATATATTCCTATGTAAAAATGTGTCCCCCCCCCTTGTGACCCCACCCTTACCATGGGGATCATGATTTGAACAAACTTGAATCTACCCTACCCAAGGAAGCTTCCACACAAGTTTCAGCTTTTCTGGCCAATCAGTTTTTGAGAAGAAGATTTTTAAAGATTTTTCTCTATATATTCCTATGTAAAAATTTGACCCCCCATCTGGCCCCACCCTACCCCCGGGGATCATGATTTGAACAAATTTGAATCAACCCAACCTGAGGATGCTTCCACACAAGTTTCAGCTTTCCTGGCTGATTAGTTTCTGACAAGAAGATTTTTAAAGATTTTTCTCAGGTGAGCTAAAAATAAAATACACGGCATAGCTTTTAAAAGTACAAATTGAAATGTTTTATTTGCATCTTGAATAACATCTATGCAGATAGTCAACCTTCTTGTGTGTAACAATTTCATGGATTACCTGATCTAACTTCCTGTGTAGGGGGAGCCAGGTACTCAGTCCCACCACCCCGGCCAGCTTCTGGTCTGTGGCCAAGGCCCTGTGTAGGGCCACTGCCCCTCCCTGAGAGAAACCGCCAATCATGATCCGGTTCGCTGGAATACCTGCCTTCTCCTCCTCCTGAATTAACTTTTGTACTGCAAACAATGGTGGAAAGTCTTGTGAACTGAACTTACATCATTAAAAGCTTTTTTTGTCATAAGTAAAAATTCATTAGAAATTATGGCCAATGATTATCAAAATCTAAAATTCCAGAAAAGTTCTTGCTATGATACAAGAAGCTCATTTTGCAATTCCAGATCAACAATGATTGCATGCTTCCCAAAATAACTTGCTATATGGTACATAAAAACGCCATTGTTATAAAACTCTAACACAGTGTATTTACTATATATTTGATTTTTTTTTTACTTCAATATCTCTCAACAAAACCTTCACTCTTGAAAATCTAAGAAAACTTACAAATTTCTGAGGAAGCCTTGATCCCTTCTTCATCTTCTGGACTGTCTGGGCCCAAACCAATTATATCAAACCTGTGGAGTACTCATATACTCGTATTCCAGAAAAACTTGAATGCAAATTTTTCTGTCATCATGTACATTAATCTTACTACATGTATTGCAATTCCCAAGGGGCTTTGCAATTTGTGAAAGCGTATATACCAACACAAATAAGTTGTTCCAAAATTTCAACCAAATTTTTATTGCTTTAATTTAAACTTTTGCAGAAGTATAGCTTTAAAACATACACACAATCTTGTACATGTGTATACATATAATATCAACCACTAACATTAAATTTGATAGCTATGATTAATTGTATTTGATGATTAAATGGCAATACAAAATTGACCTTACCATGATGGCATTTTCATTCCAGCATTTAATGTCACAGAGTTAATGGGCCTGTAATGAGAAAATGGTTAATGTAATAATCAAATGAGACTGGTATAGTTACCAACATCAAAATACCCAGTATATAAAATTTTCCCAACATTTTTTAATCATAGATAAAGATGCAAATAAGTTTATGAATGTAGGTTTTTGGGGGTTTTTTTTAGGACCTTAAACCATAAAATTAATCTTTTTTTTTTAAAGATAAAAGTTTAGAGACTCCTCTGTGAAATTTTCTATATATTAAAGGGAACAGGGTCAGTGTAGAAAATAAGCAATTGTTACTTACGCATTAGGACATACACATTTTATATGCTGAAGTTTCATGCTTCTGAAACAGTCTGCCCAGCCATGACTGAAAATAAAATGATGAAATTAGTACACACAATTTATAATATTAGACTAAAAAAGAAAATTTCTTTTGTATTTAAAGAATTAATAACTGGTACACTTTACACATTGCATATTTTAATAATAATTATGATTTATCATTTTTCTAATCATGATTTAATGGTCTTGGTTGCAGAGATCCCTAGCTATTGATCATAATGTCTAATTTTTTACCTCAACAATGAAATAAACAAATATTTTAAAATGGATTTAGATTAATTTTGTATTGTATCTTGGTTTAGCAATATACAACTGCAAATTAAATGTCATCATGAGAATTTGTTATTTCATCAAATACACAACACTGTAATGATCTTTAATGACCATTCTTGTGCCAGGTCCTATCTGAATTTCATCATCATAATCATGACATCATAGGACGTCATTCATTATCTGTAATTTTGCTGTGGCCATACGGTCATTGATTTATGCTTCAAACTTTCAGTTTGGGTCCAAGTTAAGCCGCTTACATGTTAATCAGCTCTGTCAGTCTTATATTAGCCCTCAGCAGGCACCCTGAAAGAGTTTCCCTGCCGCTTTCAGTGTTTTATATAAAGCCAATCAATGGTCAGGGGCTTATTCTGACAGCCGCAGCCTTAAAATAGGACTGTTCGTACTCTGCATTTGTTTGGACAATGACAGCTGTTTCTGACATCAGTTCTACTTTTACTATCAATTAATTATTAAGCCATAATAAAGTATCTGGCATGCTATATCTTCAGTGCACTTTTATGGTTTATAGATGGGTGTACTGTTATAATGATAGTGAGAGTCGTTACAATGAACAGGGAAGAAAATCAATCCCTCAATGTGTAAAGTTGATTTTAAAATCATCCCCAATCATTGTAAATGAAAACTAGGAGGCATTTCCTACTCCTTGTTCTTTCAATGAAATTAATAATTAAGGTTCAACAATGTGAAGAGAAATGCACATACAAGTACCATTTAAATTACTTAAATTAATTAAATTTGAACCATTCTCATAGACAAAGTATTTACAAAGGTAATATTTTCCATTTGCTTGACTTTGCTCCAAAGGTGACACAGGATGCTTGCACAGGACTTTAGGATGACACTTTAAATGCACTTTTCATGTTTTTCAGCAGCATGCATAGTATGAGCAAATCTTTTTTTTTAAATATATTGATGGTTCTTCATCAGAAATTGTCCCTCGCTACCTCAAGATAAAAATTAACATCACAGATTCATCAATTGAACTGGTCTTTGCTTGTGGACCCTCATCCCCTAAAAGCTCCAATCATAATGAATTCACATTAACTGTGACATTAAGTAGGAAGTTCTGTGTAAAAGACGCATTTAATGATCCAGCACCCACCAGTGTCCCTCATGTACAATCTCTTTGTTGTTGTAAAACAATTCCTTACATCATAAGATACCATTTTCATATGTTTCGTTTAATGTTATTCAAGTACATCTATCATATGTCTCAAAAGGCAAATCAAATACCAATGAATTGAAATGAATTATTTCCTTCTTTGCTCAGTAAAATGTGCCATATAGTTAATTATTTGAGGAAAAATTAATGTTCAAGTTAACAATAGATTAATGCTTAGGCCAAGTTAAAACTAGTGAAATATTTCTGCAATGTAACAATGATCAAATTGGTTTCAGGTTCCTGCTAATGTGCTGGTATCATGTATCAAACTTTTAATGATTGTTATTGACTAATGTTAGTCTCTTGTGATAGGAACAGCAGTTCTGTTGTAGTGACAGGATAAAATTATTGCAAGTTAATTGCTATAAAACAAATTGCCACCTGAAGATTCTAAAGAATAAATTCAAAATCTTACCCTGTGTCTCCGAGGCCATGTAGAAATATCAACTGAAACAAAAGAAAAACAAAGAGAGTTAGTGATGCTACATGATTAATACTAATAATACTGGTAATACATTTGTCTTTTACATTGAGACATGTATATTATCAACTGAGCTGAGATATATTTCAGTCCCATCTCTTGTAAGATTTGCAATTTTGTCAGATTTTTTGACAAATTTAATTTTTAAATGTATATTATACAAGGTTCTACAAAAAGCTCTGGGCCTGTTCAAACAGCAAAAATTGAGTTCTTTTTATGCTAACAAGCTTAAAGGGTGAAAACATACCTGGTACATGTATCTTATTTAATAACACATAAGGCAAGTGGATACACAAGTTACTGAGGCACATGTACGATACCTGTCAGATCTTATTGAAGAAGATTGAAGTTTTAAAACTAACTTTTATCATTTGAACAAATTTGTATCCCTGTAGTTAGTTTCATGAGAATTTAAAAAAAAAGTAGCTACTAGAGGTTTACACTTTTGATTTCCTTATACATTGTCATTGTTTAAAGGTACATGTATGTATGCTGCTTTTAACGGCATTTTTGCGATGTTATAATTTATACCCAAAATTTGTCAGCATGACTAGATATATGAAAAAGAAGTTTATAGAAAATTTCGCGATTTTTTTATAAGTATTAATGAGTTACCGGCCATAATTTATTAATGATTAACGGCGATTTACCTATGCATCTTCATAAACGTTTGAGGTAGATTGGCCCATGTGCGCGGGAATAGTAATTCAGAAAAGCGGCATTAAGAACGAAGGAACACGGCAGGTTTGTTTACAATTGTTTGAAGTCATATAAACAGGTGTTTGTGCTGTAAACAGAAAAATATCAGAAATTGTCAGCTGCATTTTATGAGGATGGCTGCATATCGGTGTCAGTGACAATCGATGATAGCTCTTTTGCAATTGACCATTATTTTCATACCTTTAACAACATATAATTATAAAATAGAACGTAAAAATTACCCCTTCTGGAGCCCCTCGACTGAAAACATACAATTTATAGATTTTAAGTATCAGGTGATAGCTATACAAGTTTTATCATATTCAGACAATGAATATCGTACCATACACATGAGCTTCTTTTCCTTTATGAGGAAATATCTTATTAAACAAAGAAAACAGACACCGCTGTGTGACTCATCTGTCTAGCAAGAAGCTGGCATAGTTTAGGTTCGGTATGTTGATTTTACTTGCATGAATTTATATTTAAAGATAGTCATTGTTTTCATTAAAGTAATTAAAATGCAATCAAGCATATAGTGTTCGTCTGGAGTGAAACTGCCTGAGGTATTTAATCAAATACTGGCTATCCAAATATTGGAAATATCTTTTAATTCTATTACTGTTTTTTGGTGTCTTGAGTTAATAAAGGTTTCCACTTCCAAAAGTTCTCTGTGTTGGGACGCTAATTCTGATCAAGATATGGGCAATCATATATCAGACATATCACACCTAACAAGATACACTATCTTAAAACTGACTTTTCCTCTTGATTGGCAAGTTAAAATGTTTACTATTGATAATAACAATATGTCTAATAACTCTATTAAATCATTTATACAGTAATTTTACATTAGGTAAGTTTTCTCGGAGTAAATGTAAAGGGAAAGCAAAACAGTTAATAAATGATTTAAATGTGTAGATAGCAAAGTATACATTTAACTTTGCCTCACTATGATATTTTATCTGTAAATACTGTTTTATGACAAAAACAGAAGGTGTATCATTATATAAATATTTTACAGGTCATATATGCGAACTACATGAATGTTTACAAAGGTTAATTATTTTGGCCTTTTTCCATAGAATGGTATGATTGCAATAGTTTACTTATATCCAAATCTGATATTCAATAAATGTTATTTGAATTAGCAAGATAGATATATTTTATCATTCATGTAATTGCTTATTATTGGGAGATTCATATTTGTGTACAAGATATGCATCTATAAAGTTATCTCCCTTGCAAATGATTGTATATCAGAAAATCTACATTTATAGTAATATGTATTTTTATTTATATACTAATCTGTGTTGAACAAGTCACTGTTACAAGGCCATTATTTGACATAATTGTCATATCTTCATTCTATATGAATGCCAAGTTTCAAACTCACAACAGACTTGTTATATCCTTACAAACCCAAGAATCTGTTACATATTATTCAAACAGGTCATTTCTGTTAATGTGTTAACCCTTAGCTCCTTAAAGGTATTACAAGCAAAATATAAGGTCGAGATATTTAGATTTGTCAACAAGATAAAATGTACTTGCTGTAATGAATGCATGCAAGAAAAATGGGAAATGTGATTATGTGGATCCAAATGGTGTTGCTAATTTGCTTGACATCCTTCACTTTATCAATATATTATAATCCACATTTGCTGATTGAATGGCATTAAGTAAGCACAAAGTGTTCAGCTATGAAATACCACTATGGTTACAAAGAGGTTGATCTTTCTAAATATCTATGCACATGTCAGCACAAATGTAAGGAAATTTCATGGACACATTATAGATTAAATCAGTTATTGTTAACTTGTAATTCAATGGCTAAAATAGCATGTTTTGGATTTAAAAAGGGAATTAAAAGTAACAGCAGCTGCAGCTGTAAATCAAAGGGCCCATATCCCCCAATAGATAACATGTATAATATGTGAAAATAAAGAATATTTCAGAGATAACAAAACTGTACCTCATGAACTTGAAAATTGTGCATCTGCAATTAGTTGTTTCTATCCATAGATACTGAATATTTCAATTGTTCGGAACGTTCTTAATATGACGTAAACAGTCAAGTGGTGTCAGTGTCTAATATGACATTATAATGAAGACTTGAGCATGTGACCATTGGCGTAATGAATAAATTAATCAGTTAATAGGCAGATCGAACTTTGCACACATGGTTCAAATGAATCTATATAGACACAAATCAACAGTGAATTATTGGCTTCACCCTCCAAGCGATCACACCATAAAACATATTATAGTGTAACAGGATGGGAGAGATGCATAAGCAGATCAGGATTCATACTTGCCAACCTCCAACATGTGAAAATCTGGTCATGACCAGATTTGGAAAGTAAAAAACCTGGTCATAGTGCATAACGACATTCACGACATATTTACCATGCATGTGTTAAAACGTATGTGTAATATTTTATTGCAAAGAAGCATTGCATGTAACTAACAGTTGCTGATTTTGAATTTTGTAAAGTGATCTGACACAAAAAATGTTAGGTTGTGGTTCAGCTAAAAAAAATGCAAAAATAGTTTCTGCTACATTAACCTTGCTTTTGAACTCTGTAAACGATGGCATGAAAGTTGTGACTTGGAATACTTTTGTGTATTAAAAAGCATTTTTTACATGACTTAGCGTTTTTGAATGTTTAGTCAGATCATTTTGGGCACAAGATCCAATATTCAAATGTGCGTTACATAGAACGCAAAAAGCCTCGTTTTGTACTCGATTACTTTGTTTTATCCATGGGAATTCATTTTCCCAAATATGTTGATAGATACAAAAATATCGTTTTCTTTTTGTTGGTTTTGATTCCGCTGGCCCCGATGAAGACCTTTTCTTATTGGAAGCCATAACACCTAATGATTTAAACCCTCGGTTTGTCAAAATAATAATTAACACTTATCTGTTATAGCCATCGGCATTGTTTAAGTAAATCCAAGCTCAGCTTGGATTCATAACTGGAAATCAAACGCGCAACGTAATTTACGAACCAAATCCGGAAATCGGGAGATTTTCGGGTTGTTCGACAAAAATCGGGTGAAAAGCATGACCCGCCGGGTCATAAAAAATAATCGGGTGAAGGGTCGAAAAATCGGGTGTGACCCAACAAAATCGGGTCAGTTGGCAAGTATGCCAGGATTCAAACCCTCTGAAGCTACTATGGCCAAATCAACAAGAGATAGATAGATAAATAAATAAATACTGGCGTGTGACCAGTTCTCACCGAGTACCATTTCTCGCCAGTGCATTGTTACGTCATTTTTCGTATATAATTTTATGTGTTGATAAAATGGCGTAACAATGCACTGACGAGAAATGGTACATGTACACGGCGAGAACTGGTCGCACGCCAGTAAATAAATGTAAATAAATAAATAAATAAATAAAACACACAAATTTATTGCTTTAATTTCCTGTAACATGTTAACGAGTTTTTGTTAAGATGTTTAATTTTAAACCATGTAATCATACATTGATTCATAGGTCGAATAAAACCACCGCGCTATGTTTGTCGAGATAAGATAGTAAAGCTACCTGTCATTGGATGAAAACATGAACTTACGGTAGCCGTGTGTCTAGCTTGAGCAGCTACTGTGACCGGAGGTGGCATGTCTTGTGATGAACTATTTCCCATACACTGCGTAGATCTACACGTGGAATAAATTCGTGGTAAAGAAACTGCTGTTGTCAGTAAGACCGAAGGCCTAAATTTTCTTCGCCGGATGTCAAAGATGTAAATAATGTGCGCATGCACAGATTTTTAAAACAATATATTACAAAAACGAATATGTTCTGATAGTTGACAATAAAACTAATGAATTTTGTGTTTAAATTATTATTTATATGAATTTAAAAGGATTCATCATTACAAAGATGATAACAATCTCAATTTTAAATTTAAGTTAAAATAAAGCAATGTCTATAGGTTTCGTTTTGGTAATATCTTATTCGTAAAAAGGACTAGAGAGGCTGGGGATTCTTTGATTCTTGAGATGAAAATATGGATACCCACGATAAGATAGAAACAACAACTAATGCATCTACCGATGCTTTTACTACAGCAAGATATCAGGTTCTTAAGGCTTTTAAACGCTTCATATATAGTTGGAAATAGAGTACAGCTATGAATTATCTGAGTGGAATGAAATACTCACTACATCTCCATGATAATTGTTTTGTCATGTTTATCAGGTGGGGACCAATCGCCCAAACAGGATATAAAATCCCCTTTAGGATATAATTTCCCAAATTGGGTATAAATTTACCGTATATTTTATTGAGGTTTTTTGTTTAAAAAAAAATCTGTAAATCAAATACAACAACTTTTGGTAAGTAAGTTTTTCTGTAAACCAATGGTAATGAGATTGATTCCCAAGAAGTTTTGGATCTACCGAGGGATCAATCTCCAAAACAATAGGATTACAAAAAAACTTTTTTACAAAAGTTGTTACACATTTTATTGCGCATTAATGCAATCATTGAAAAAAAAAGGATTTAAAAAATTTTTATTTGATATTTATACATCTCAAATGGGCTATTATAGCTCATTTGTTAAATTGGTCCCAATCTTTATGCACTGTATACCAGCTAGCCCCCAGAAATGAAGATGAAAGTCCTGCCGGTAGGTATTTAGGTTTGAGTTCTCTTCAGTGAGAGGATTATTTAAGGAGGCTACAGCTGGTCAACAAATTACTCATCAGATGTATCTTAAAATTTTAAAAATGGTATTTTTGGCCATAAACTATTATTTAGTCAATATAAAATTAGCTTTTAGCTTTTATATTTGAATAATTTTTATTACTTTATATAGACTTTATAGAGCTCTTCATCACAAGGAGATCATTAACCTAGTCTAAAAATGGCCACAACCATCGATCCATCTTAAGGATGGAAGACTTTGGTTGTTTGGGTTTCATGGTCTGTGGATACTAGACTTGATAGTGCAGTGGTAACTAGGAGCAGCTGATAAGAAATGCAGGGTCCCAGGTTCCCCACAGCCCCCCCCCCCCCCCCCCCCCCAATCTACCTGTCTCTTTTTCCAACATTTCATTTAAATTTGTCAGATGGTGCCCTTCTTGTTTAGGCAATCTACTGGTATATGATTAGGTCATGAGGAGATGAATTCGTGTTTCTTTTGGGGAAAGATTATTTAAGGTTAGAGGAATGTAATAGTTTGTGCAAATTAGACCATGGATACTTTGCATCTGACTAGAAATCTAGGGAACCCAGGTTAGATTCTAGGTCTGGCCTTTTATGTTTTAGATATTTTTGCTCATTAAAATATATAATATTATTTGTAAAAGGTGTTCTTTTTATCTTTAACATGTTTTTTTTTTTACATTTTAGGACATACTGATTGGGTGTCTGTTAGCCATTGGAGGAAATCTTCTTATAAGTGTCTCATTAAATATTCAGGTAAATGCATGGTTACATTTATCATCAAGTTTGCACTTTTTTTTGTTTTTAGCTCACCGAGACGAAGTCGGGGGGAGCTTATGCTATACCCTCGGCGTCAGCGTCCGGACCTGGTTAAAGTTTTTGTTGCAGGTCCTGTATCTAAGTTATTACTTGTCCTATCTTCACCAAATTTGCATGGATGATGCATCTGGACCTACTTATGGACTTGAAAAACTTAGATGCTGAATCTGGGCCATGAATTTCAGATGCTGGAGGAAGTTAAGGTTTTTGATGCAGGTTAAAGTTTTTGTTGCAGGTGACCTTTGATAGCAATTTCTAAGTTACTACTGGTCCTAACTTTACCAAACTTGCATGGATGGTTCGTCTTATGATACTGATGCACCTGACAGGCTTGAATGCTGAATCTGAGCCATAGGTTTCGGATGCTGGAGGAGGTTAAGGTTTTTAGAGCTGGTTAAAGTTTTTGGAGCAGGTGCCCTCTGATGATTATATCTTAGTTATTACTGGTCCTAACTTCACCAAACTTGCATGGATGGTGTGTCTTATGATATTGATGCACCTGACAGGCTTAAACCTGAATCTGAGTCATAGGTTTCGGATGCTGGAGGAGGTTAAGGTTTTTAGAGCTGGTTAAAGATTTTGGAGCAGGTGCCCTCTGATGATTATATCTTAGTTATTACTGATCCTAACTTCACCAAACTTGCATGGATGGTGTGTGTTATGATACTGATGCACCTGACAGGCTTGAATGCTGAATCTGAGCCAGAGGTTTCGGATGCTGGATGAGGTTTAGTTTTTTTTAGAACAGGTAAAATTTTTGTTTTTGTTTTATAGATAATAGCTTGCATAGTGGATTTAACAATCATATAAATGAATCGCAGATGTAGCTTCAGATGCTGAGCCTGATCTCCAATATCAAGGATGATAAAAAAATCTCCTACCTCACTCAAACCTGCTTGATAGATGTGTTTGTTGTTAAATGATATAACATGAGTCCTATGATATAGTATTGTATGATGTGATACACTATTGTTTTATATAATACAATATTATATTATATCATTATATTGTAAAAGTTATATGATACAACATGATATTGTATCAAATTCTTTGTATATTATGATATGATATTGTATCATGATATTGTTATGTATAGTATTGTATATTATACAATATTGTATAATATGGTTTTGTATTATATATCATTTTATCACATTATATTGTTTCAGATGATATTGCATATATAATATTGTATCATATGATACGATATTTTATAATATAGAATATCGTATCATATAATATGATATTGTTTAATATGATATTAATTTATATAATATTTTATAGCATGATATTGTATTATATGATACTGTAATATATAATATTGTATCATACAATATTGTATACTATGATATTGTATTATATAATATATTACTATATCACATGATATTGTATCATATGATATGATATGATATGATGTATAAAATTGTATTGTATCATATGATACAATATCATATAATGTATCAAATGTGATACAATATCATACATTACAATATCATGCTTTATTACACAATATTATATGTTACAATATTGTGATGTATTATGTGATATGATATTGTATCATATAATACTATTTTGTATCCTATGTATATTATATATTATAATATTGTATTATGTGATCAAATACAATAATTTATAACATGATACAATGTCATATCATATGTTACAATATCATATTGCATTATTATTATTACAGTATTATACAATATCATATTGCAAGTATCATGGGATGCAATATCGTATTTTATATTATTGTATTGATAAACATTGTATCTTATAATACCATATGAAATGAACATATGACTATCATATAATTTTTTAACATATGATATATGATATTGTGTCAAAACAGTATCCATGAATATCCAAGATCATTCACTATAATTTTCATATGATAAATGATGCCTCATAATAGTGATGCCTTGTCTCGGTGAGCTTTGTAATCTGTGATTACCTATGTTTGTTTTTTGTGAAACTAACAGTTTTTAAATAGCATATTGACAGTTATGATCGATTTCTGCATGCTGTGTGTTGCACTGATTTTTTTTTTAATCAAGAAATACAGTCACATGAAAAATGCAGAGAATCCAACTCCAGTCCACTACACAAGAGATCCATTGTGGTGGAGTGGAATTCTTCTAATGGGTCTAGGTGAAATTGGCAATTTCTCTGCATATGGATTTTCCCCAGCATCACTTGTAGCACCCTTAGGAACAACAACAGTTGTAGGTTTGTAGCCCCAACATTCTCATTGCAACCCAGAGCCAACAAAAAAAAAAGCTAACTTGTCCCCAGCTTGTAGTAAAATCTTAGCTGCACACTTTAGGGAGAGCTAGCAGTCGAGTGAGTTTTCTAAATTTCTTTTTAAAAGCTTCTTTCCATTTAACTGCACAACAGAATTCTGTTGGGTGATTGTTGTGTCTGTAAATCACTACAGTGCAAATAAAACGAGAAGAATAAAATAATGGGGAGGTTAACCTATATAGAGTTGAAAAGTTGAAAAGGCAACCTAATGAAAATTAGTAAATTTGCTTCCCTACTACATTATACAAGTTTAAAAGCTTTTCAAGCAATTCGTAGAGATCAATTTTAATTATATTGATTGACGGGGCATACAATTTCACAAATACTTCTATTAATTCAGTAATAAAAGTTGGTAGTGAGAAAACTGATTATTTAAAAAAAAATAAAGTCATTGAGGGTGTGAATACTACTGGTAATCTTTAAACTACAATTATTTCATAGGCACAACTATGCTATACAGTTGTATTTATACAATAAAACTAGAAGTTGATAATGTATCAGTAAGTTTCTTTCATTTGTAGCCAATATGTTCTTGGCAGCTTTGGTTTTAAAAGAGAAAATAAAAGCTGAGCATTTGTTTGGTAAGTTTCTTGCATTGAATACATATATCATTTTTATTTAATATTTACTGTGCTTTCATAATATCTGTTGAGAACCAATTTCCGTGGATTCATCGTTGAGTTGAACCATGAAATTAAGTGATCATTGAATTGCATTATTTAATAACATATTGTATTCATTTGATAGGATCATTGGCATCAAATTTATGTAATCAAGAAACTGTTATTTTCACTTAATCAATTGATGGCCACAAAAATTAATGAAACCACAGTATAAGACCAAATAAATATGGTTTTATATGTATATGTATGTATTAAACATGTTGATATGGTGGTGTTTTTCTTTTGATTTCAGGATCTGCTCTGGCTGTTATAGGAGCATTTCTCCTTATTGCTTTCTCTGCAAAAGTGAGTTGTTTTCATTGATGAATGTTCAATAAAGATGCATTGTCAGCAATCAGTTTTGAATTTCTACCCTCAAGTACAAATTTTTCAGTATGAACTATCAATTACAAGTTGATAAGTTCATGTGAGCATTTTGCAACAACAAGCTGGAAACAAATTGGGGAGTATATTTTCTATTTTAGAATGAAAAAGTATTGAATGGAGATGAATTAAATCAAGCCCTCACTCAGCTGTCTTTTGTGATATATATTGTAAGTAAACATATAAGGTTGCAGTGAAAAATATTATGTGAACAAAGTTTTTTGGTTTTTTTTTTACATGTAAACATGTGGATTTATTGATAAAATATAAGTTTTATTCTTTGAATCAAATTCACATTGTTATGATCATGAAAATGTTGTTTGGTTTTCTGGGAGTAATTCGTATTGACATTTGTATCCCTCTACGTAACACTGTTAATAATAGGTACATATACATGTTAGATTATCAAGCTAAGCTTGGTTCTTTTGCAGTGTGTGGAACTGGTAGGCCTTGGTGTTTTATTCTTCTTCCTCTACTACAAGGAGATGAAGAAAGTGGTCATATTTTTACTCATTTCCTCTGTTGTTGGTAAGACTTAGTCACTGTATTCTATTATACAATTAGTATCCGATCAAGTTAAGTGTCCCAGTGAGGTATTATATGTTTATAATGTTTGAGGTATATCTCAAAGTGAACCTTAATGGCACTCACTAGGGTAAATTAGTACCAAAGCAAGTACATATGTACTGAAGCCATAATACTTCACAATGGTTTTTCTGCTTCCACAGTACATGTATTCTGATTTTTTACATCACCCCTCTATTTTGAATTTGTCTCCACTAAGTCAGTTAGAGATCAATCCAACCAACCATCCGTCAGCTGATCAGTAACTTTTTATGTACAATCTTGCAGCTTCATTCACTGTCATAGCAGCTAAGGCCGTGTCCAGCTTGTTACAGCTTTCCTTTGCGGGGAATTCCCAGTTCTCCTATCCCATCCTGTACATCATGATCATTGTCATGATTGTCACAGCCATCACACAGGTCAAGTAAGTCAACCAGGAGCTACCAGATACATTAGACTTGATATCTGAAATCACATGTTTTAAATATCCACCACTGCCTGTGTCAAGCTCAACTTTACATCAACAATGTTTTGTTGGTTTCTTAATATTTCTTCACTTGTTGAAACCTGTTGTGAAGTATTCATTTCTTGAATTTGTTTTAAACATGAGCTTAAACGTTCATTGTTTACCGCTGATTTACATGTACATCTTTGCACTTTCAGCAGTGGGGGAAGTGACGTAATAAGTTAAAAATATTTTTAAAATCTCTCTCTCTTTCTCTCTCTCTCTCTCTCTCTCTCTCTCTCTCTCTCTCTCTCATTGGCCATTGTACATACAGCATGTCTGAGTTTTAAATAGAAACAAATTTTCTCTTTGATAGGTATTTAAATGAAGCTATGAAGAACTTTGATGCTACAGTAGTGGTGCCAACTAATTTTGTCTTCTTCACTATAAGTGCAATCATAGCAGGTATGGAATTTGACAGGCTTCAGCATGCAACCTTATCTTTGTGCATCGACTGTTAAAAAGAAAACTAGAACCTAAAACGTGATTAATATTATGCATTTGTTTACATGTATATTGCAGGTATAGTTTTCTACAAAGAGTTTTGGGGCATGAATGGTTTGGAGATATTCATGTTCTTTATAGGGTAAGTTTGCAAAATTTGAGAGGTCATCATCATTAAATCATATAACACTATTCATTTTATTTTACCAGAAGAGTACATGAATTTTGTTCCCTGTTCATCTTTGATAGTTTTATCTCAGTTTAAAGTGATGACTGTAGCATAATGCTGTTACAATATTTCTATGTATTTTCTTGAGTGACTAATTCCTTGGTATCAGTGAACATATTAAAAAAAAATCATATGCATATGTTGGTCATGCCTACTACATTCCAGTAATTTTTTATCTTCACAAGCTTTTAAAGGCTTTCTGGTCTGACTCTTGTAGAGATATGAGCAGCTAGGAAACCCTAGCTTGTGAGTTTTGACAATGTTAAGTCAAGTACATGTAAACCTAAATGCAGAAGGCTTATAGACGATGACTGAAAGATGTCTTTGATAAATGTCAAGAGTTAAAAACCTTTTCTCTATTACAATCATAATTTCACTATCTTTTCTTCTGAAGGTGCTTTTTATCATTCATCGGTGTCTATTTTATCACTCTGGGAAAAATGTCCGCCAGTAATGGAGAAGAAGTAGTAGAACCTTCATCGTCCACGGAGTATGCCCAGCAGATTTCTCCAGGAATATTTCCCTGTAAGTCACATTTTGTAACTAATTTTGCCTCCGTTTGCTTGAATCCTCTGTTATCATTAGTAGTTGGATATGCATCTCATAACTTGAAAAGTCATAGACATGTTAGGGGAAAATAAAATAAATAAGTACGTATTGATTGAACATCTTTATTTTATAAAAGCAGTTAGGAATAAGAAACTGTCATATTTTAATACTCTTTAAAATTGTGGACTATAAAATATTATCGCTTGATATGTTTTTTTTAATATGTTTTACAGCTTGGCTACTGGCTTCAGTAAATGTAGGGGAAGTTCAGCCAAAGGGGGAGGTAACCCACTTGTCAGATTCCGACCGAGAGCCGTTCTTTCAGTCCAAATCTGGAGCGGAGAGTTTCACATCCCAAGACACCATGTATAGCTCTACAAGCTCCCCAGTCCAGACCCTTGGAGCTCAAGCTAATTATGGGGCCACAGAGCAATGAGCTCATTGTACCATGGGTCACAAAAACCAAATTCCAGTACAATGTATACATTGTGCTTGTAGTTAAATACTACCCTACTTAACATTAAAGTAGTGTGGATTAGGTATACGTATGTGTATTTATGCATGTGTTGACCAAAGCTTGATTCGCATAATATCATTCATGTGACCAAAAGCTTGATCTGCATAATATCATTTATGTGATATATTAGTACATGTGTATGTGTATTGTATAAGTGAATCTCTATTTTGAACTGTGAATATTATGATGATGTGCAATATACAGTGTACATGCTGAAATCCTTTCTTTCAATGTCATTAACAAAGTATATGTCTTTGGGACTATTTTTTTTTCTTTTTTATTAAACCATTCCTTTGAATATAGATATTTTTTCCACTCTGATGTCTTTCTGATAGTGTATTTACTTTTTTTTCATTGTTCATTTGTGTACTGAACTTTCATTTCATGAGATTAAACCTTTTTTATTATTCTTATGTTATTTAAAATCATGATATTATAAGTTTTTTCTACATTTGGAAAAGGTATTGCAATAAGTTACTTTTCTTTTTTTTTCCCCAGTAACCAGGTACTATACCTTTATTAATATGGAATCATAATCGCTAAAACTTGTGGTGTCACAATTTTCATTAAATTCCTAGCAACTCCCTTGCCCACAAACTGCATCCTTATTGAATTAAGAAATACAGTAATCGTTATTTTCATACAAATAACTTAAAATTAAGTCCCTGTAAACCTGTGAAAAATTGACAATCCATTGGCCCCCACAAATTTAATTGATTCTGTGGTAAATAGTACTAAATACAAATCATATCAAAAAAAAAAAATTAATTGTATGAAGTGTCCAAAGCATTACAAATGTATTGTAGATTTACATGAATTTACTTTGAACAATTAGGAAAATGAAAGCAAACACATTCATAATTGTATGATTGAGTTTTGATCACCAGAAGTGGTTCAACTTTCAATGTTAAATGAAATTGTCATGATGATTTATATTTATTATTGCTTTCTACTAAGTATATTTATTATCTTTGATATAATATTTATGATTTACAATTGATTAAGTGCCCTTTGCAATTTATACAAGTATTACATTCACATTTTAAAAACATGATCATGGGTATAATGGAGACTGGGGCTTATGGTGTTTGGAGAATAATGGTATTCACGCACAATGTTCACTTTGTTTTGATTAACCATATTTGGCCGAATACGAAACACACTGGTAGGTAATATTGCCTTAATGTTTTGAGATATTAAATAAAAAACTTGCCTGTTTTTATTTTTCATTTGCATATTTTGGAATTTTCAACTTGTTTTGTAGCAGAATGTGGTCAGGTTACACAAATATTTTGTATTTCGTGCAATATTTAGGTTATATTATCTAATAGGTATGATTTGATTTACTCATTATTTTGATTCTTATTACTGGGTATGGGTAAAAAAAATAGTGTGCAATTTATATACACACAAAAAGATATTGTTTGTTTGGGTCATGTTTCACAGATATATTTTTAAAATTTCTATTGCCTTTAATACCAGAATTAAGACAATTCAAATGGATTGAATTGGCATGTAATAAATCAAGGTTGGTTTTTGTCTTTATATAAAGGCTTTATAAAATATATGTATTTGAACCAAATTGTGTTCTTATTACAAGATTCAGCATCTATTCTACTGGGCATTGTATGTTTTATATTAGCATCTAGGTTTTCAGTATATATTATTTTAAATATATTTACTGTATTAAATGTTTCTATATACTCAATGAACATGGAGATTTAGTGGTACACAAATGAAGTTCATTTACATGTATATATTTTTATTTTGCTATTCATTAAAACTTTCTTGCAAAAGACTCAGAAGTTTTAAAGAAGTAGTAATGTCTTTTCCACATCCCTAATATGTTGACATTTATTCGAAACGAAATATTCATTATCAATGTCTAATATTTTTTCAGTCAATATTTTTGGATCTGTGCTTATTTTTACTGAATTTTGGTTTTTTTGGTTTCTGACATTTTACTCCAGTCAGTTATATTTCTTATAACATTCCATTTTGTGGTCATGTGGGTTAATTTCTTCATTTATACATATTGTACATGACATGCATATACACATGTGTAAGTCTTGGTATCATATTTGAGGAAATGTACCCTATAACATGCTCATTGAATAACATTCTGACCGAAAGAACTTGCTATAGGCTATATGATTATTGGAATTCTGTTGATACTTTTGGTCCTGTTTTATTTTATGCATGCATCTTTATAAAATTTGCATGTATTTTTCTTTGTAAAACATAAATTAATGTAGAATTATTTCAAATCTACAATTATTCCAACAATGGAGTTTTATGAAATTTTCATTTACCAGAGAGGGCATTTTTGTTGGATGTAATACATTAATATTTTGTTAATACGGTAATATTTTGTTTTGTTGAAGAATATATGAATATAGATACATAATGTATTTACTTTTGGATTATTTCCGTCCATATTAATTTTTTCCTTTTTCTGGTACAGTCCAAGTGTTGATTTTGCTGTTCGGAGTTCTTCTTCTTCTTTTTGGTTAAATTAAAGCAATATTACTATTCTAAATGTATCCTCAATGTTTGCAAACTATACTGTCCAGATAATAAATATATTTATTTGTTGAAAAAAATTTGTGGTAGTTATTCTGTTTACTTATGGCACTACAAGTATTATGACGTCAGGTTTTCTACCAAAATTGAAACTTGTAACTTTGTTATGAAAAGTTAAATTTTTATTGTTATATTCATTATTCGCCATTTATACAAAGGCAGTCGGTAATATATAATCGTTACATGGATTGTAGTTGACCTAATATGGTTTATACGTGGTCAGTAAATTCCATATGGTGCTCGAGCTCCGCTCTCACCCCATATGGAATTTACTGACCGTGTATAAACCATATTAGGTCAACTACAAACCATGTAACTAATAATCTGCATAAACCTTATGCACAGAACAGACACTACCAGTGAGCACCAAAGACATAATCCATTATACACAGAAAACCTTAAAATTAACTTCATAGACCAGATATAAATTCAACTGACAGTATTCCTGTCCGTTATCCCATAGGAGCTCCCTATCTAAGTCATTGTACTTGAAAAAAGTTCATCCCTTATACTATAAAAAACAACTTTAAATAGTATAGAGATGGGTTGTTGTTTTTTTTTTAATAAAAACGGACAGGAATACTGTCAGTTGAATTTATCCAATAAACTTATTTCCCCGATAATTGCTCTTCATTTAAAATATTAAATGTCCTGGAGATAAATGGAATAAATTATTAAAGATGAGATTTGTTGAAAGTGACATAACTAGACTTATTAGTCATGAAACGCTCCAAACCATTAATTGAAAGCTCTAACATTAATATAAACAAAGCTTTATAGAAATTTTCTTGATAGCACAATATTTTTGACGTGCGTTTGTTTACATTTCCGACATCTTTCAATCATGTGACCTAACGGTTTAATGTTACCAATCATATGGTCGTAAATAGATCACGTGGTCAGCAACCACCTAGTTTACAACATGTCTGAAACTGAATCAGGACTCGCTTTGTTCATCTTTTGTCTACAGAATAAGCACGTGTGGGCAAGGAATAGCTATATTAATGTTCAGGCAAGTATATTAAATCAGTAGAATAATACTTGCATATTGTAAAAACATCGCTATTGAAATATTCGTACGTCTTAATTTATTTTGATATTGACATTTTATTTGAAAGTTCATGCACAACACAAGGTTAAAAACACACGTGGGATGTTCCAATTCCCAAAGTTTGGGATGTGGTCAAAAGACAGACATACAAACAAACATAAGTAAATATTTAATGCAAATTCAAGTTCAGCTGCCTCCATCTACAGGCCTGGTTCATACATGAGGAATTAATGATATTTAACCATGAGTCATTTGTAATTACACCTTTTTTAAACATTTACCGATGGTTTAACAGCGATTGAATGTCAGCGCATTTAATTTGAAATGTTTACCAGATGATGAGTCATAATAACTTAACTTTCGATTTGGACTCAGTCACAGTTATTTTCATTCTACTGTTTTCGCCAACAGTTGTATAGTGGCATACTTCTGCCCCTTGTGTGCAGTTATTTTTCTATCAAATATGTTGACATGCGAGATAAATATGTTGACATGCAAGATAATTATGTCAATATGCAAAATATCTATGTTGACATGCAAGAAAATTGCAATCAGATTAAAATTATTTAAAATCTAGAAAAAATCAAATATTGCCCACATGTGACTTTGAACATGCTAGATGCTACTTATTTATGTGGACATGTGAGATAAATATGTTGACATGCAACTTATTTATGTTGACATGCAACTTATTAATGTTGACATGAAACTTATTAATGTTGACATGAAACTTAGTTATGTTGTAATAAATATGGACATGCAATGTATTTATTTATGTTGATGCAACTATGTTAACATGCAACTTTGTGATATTGACATGGGAGATCAGTATGTCCACATGCATCTTTTTGACATAGATAAGTTGCATGTCAACATATCTATCTTGCATGTCGACATAGATAAGTTGCGTGTCAACATAAATAAGATGCATGTTGACATAAATAAGTTGCATGTTAACATATTTTTCTCGCATGTCAACATAACTTAGTTGCATGTCAACATAAATAAGTTGCATGTCGACATAAATAAGTAACGTCTACCATGTTGGAAGTCACATTTGGGCGATATTTGATGTTTTTAGGATTTTATTTATAATTCTTATCTGAATGCAATTTTCTTGCATGTCAATATACTTATGTTGCATGTTGACATAACTATTTTGCATGTCAACATATTTATCTTGCATGTTGACATAGTTGATAGAAAAATAACTTGCACACAAGGGGCAGAAGTATGCCACTATACAGTTGAGACTGAATTTGAAGAGTTTTTATTTTGCATTACTTTATGAAATTAAACCTGCATGAAAACACTTTATATGTGGTCTTAAAGATATGTAATTGTGATTTGCGTTTGTTTTGCTTGTATATCCATCAATATATACCGCCAAATGATATACTTCTATTGAACTGAATTATGAAAACTAGGCAAGCTACTGTATACCTACATGTGGTTCTTTTGGAAGTCGTAATTTCATTCAAAGCTCAATTATCATTAGATATGTTGTTTAAACTTATATAATGGATCCTGAATACTAATTATCTTGGTACTTAATATGGTTCAATAATTAACACTCATATTTTTTTAGATAGAGTTAAATTTGTTTTCACACTTTCGTTTTCTCTGCCTTGCACTTCCCGCAGCTCAAATCTGGGTCACATTTTTAATTTGTAAATGATGTGGTAAATAATCGTGCAAATGTTAAACAACTGATCCAAACACTTATAGAATATTCATTTTTGTATTATTATTATCTATACTCTGTCCCAAGATATTTATACAGCACATTTTCTTAAATTATTCGATATTTATAAATACCTCAGGGTTCAAATGATGTTCATTCAATAGTAGGAAAAAATCCCAAGATTTCTCCTTTGAAACGCCCCCTCTAGCTTGTTAGGTTTCAATACATGGGTAAAAATAAAAAGACTACGGGGATTTTGCATTGCAAGCGAGATGAAAGTACCCGGATGATAACGTTGAAAATTCTGCGAGGTATTCCGAGTGACTTCCGAATGTAGAAAAGTTGTCAACATTTCCCATTATAAATCTCCATAAGAAATCTGTTTTCATTCCTGTGAACTTTTACGAGTGAAAAATGATATAATGTGTCAATGAAAATATCTTGGATATTTTCCCTTTCTTCGATTTCAATTGCAGTTCTTTCACGGGTATGTGTATTTTTATTAAAAATCGTCCAAATGTGCTGCATACTAAATATCTTGGGACAGACGATAGGTAGGATTTTTCAAGCTTTAGCTTTGTTTTCCTCCAATAATTTTTCTAAAAATTGTTCGATACTGGCAAATACTCGTTATCGTTAAAATGAATGTACCTTATAAGCTCTTTAGAGTTAAGACCTGTATAGCTAAAACATTTGGATAACATAAAGTATTTAGTTATATCGACCATCATCCCAATTAATCTATAATTAGGCTGTTTCTATCAAGGAAGTTTCATTTACCTATACATCAAAGTATTGCATGCAGTGTCTGTCTCATGGTCATATATGTTTTTTGTCAGTATCTTCATATTTGATTTGGTTTTATCCAACTGTGTGAATTTTCACTCAAAAGACATTTAAATTCAGTAAGAATGTATTGTTGAATAAGGGCATTGCAAAGTTTCTCAATGTATTGAATCATTTTAAACACACAAAAATCTTTCAATATGTTACATGTACATTACTTACTTTTTAATTGAAAAATATACTTAAAAAATTATGAGCTATGGTTAAGTCTTTAAGTTTTACTTGAAGATTTTAATGAAGAATATAAACAGTAAGTTTGTTGATGTTTCTGGCATCACAAATTGTTTTCCTCCTAGCCCATGTTGGTATAAAGACCTAATAAAATAGGCTATACATATGTGTGAATGAAATTTCTGTCAAGGTAAAGAGATGCTCAATTTGCAGAGCTTTTAATTTAATAAATTTTCAACAAAGCTTAGATTTAATCAAATATAAATTGTGAGAAAATTAAATCTTTTTTTTTTTAAGAGTTTAGTGATTATACATGTACTATATAATTATGTTTTGTATAAGGCTTACTTTCTGCTGATTTTTCAAGTGACTATAAAGACAAACTCTTTTGGTGAACTGCCAGGGACGGTTTCTTTAAACCTTACAGAATACACATGTCATTACCTCATTTGATATCAAAATTATTATAAGTTGATAAGATTGATTAAGATATAAAAAGTTACTGGTTGTATCATGGTTGCATGTCTATTCTGAAGTGAATTTCCTATGTGTGTCTCACAATCTCAAATTTAAATGGAAACTTAAGAAAAGTAAATAACACATGACATTCATTGTCCAATGCATTTAATGTTTTGTGGGGCATAAATCGTGTATAATGATTAATTTGACAGATTTGTCAATGTATAGAATAGCCTATAATTCTTTAAAAGCATTATGAGATTGTTCAATAAAGCTGCGTGATTGATTTAAAAGATTTGATAAAAAATTATGAAAATGAATGGATATGTATGTGTATATCATGTATATTGATACCACTTAAAAGAAATTGAAGTAATAAAGCGTCTTTAAATGTATGCGTCTGCTATTAATTTACCGATGTATTTCATTGGCAGGTATAGGAAGAGATAATGGCTGAGTTCCGAGTTGGAGGACTGTTGTTTACCTCCAAGTTTGACTCCGGAAACTTAGCAAGGGTGGAAAAAGTGTCCAAAGATGAGGACGAAGAAGGTCAGTTTAATTAGACATCACATCGTTAAAAGTTTTTGTACAAAATCCGTTGGTCTCTGGTTAAAAGGTTTTACTGTACATTTTCAATTGTATTTAGTTGATACTTGCTTTCTTATATATAGATATAAATAAAAAGAGTTTATGTTGTAACAGTTAAATTAATTAACACTTGACATATAATAATCCTTTGTTTTGCTTTAGATAATGTGAAATACTATGGGGAGCCAAGGCCAGACTATGAGTTTAATGTTTGGACACATCCAGACTGTCACGGGACAGAGTTTGAGAATGGAAACAGGTTTGTATAATTAGGGATGATATTTATAAGGAGGAAAAGACAGTCACATGGAATTTTTTCCAATTGGAAGCTAAAATGGTTATTGTATAATAAACAATTTAAGAATGGATTGAAAAATACCCCAATTCCAATGTTCAGAATAAATGGGTTCTTTTATTTGCAACTACGGTATTTATTAAAGTTAGATTCTTTTTTTGAACAGAAACAAATGTAGCTTATAAGTACTTACCATTTATTTTACAACTGCTATATTTGCTTGCTTAGAAGAACTTGGGGGATGGCAAATTTTCAGTAATAAAAGAAAAAAGAAGAAATGCACAACATTTGGTTTATCTTTTGCAGATCCTGGTTTTATTTTGGCATCAGGGGGTGGGCACCAAATCGCCTGATTAAGATCAACATTATGAATCTGAACCGACAGGGCAAACTATACAGCCAGGGTCACTCTCCATTTACCAAGACGGTCCCTGGCAAACCGAGATGGGAGAGGATTAGAGACAGGCCCTCATTTGAGGTATGCTCTGACTTAGTCCATCTCTTAATATGAAAGTAAGATGTATACTATTGATTACTAAAATCGCGAGAAGCACCACCCGGAAATTTTTTTTAAAATATCTTTTTATTTTTCTGACAGTTGTGAAAAATATGAAATTGTAAAAAAAGAAGTTTGATGCTCGCGATTTTATATTCTCGCGGTTTGACACAAGACGTGGAATAGCGGAACTAAGTACAGTTTGCGAAAAATAAGGAATCTACAATATTTAAAGATTATAATATTAAATACAATATTTTTGGCACATTTACATGTATGTTGCCCAATAGTTTAAGATTCATTTAAAAATATTTGCATATCATTCTTAAAAAAGAAGTACAATGTATGGGGGAGAATTTGAGAATCTACTGGTAGATCTATATTGGGTGTAAAAGAGTTTTAAAACAACTTGCATTCCATAGTTAGGTGCTTTTGTTTTGAGTGACTTCTTTATGACGTCAGATATATTCAACAGATTTGACAAGTTTGATGTCTTCTATTTATAGAATGCGGATGGTCAGTTTATTCTGACCTTCACCTATCGTTTTCTGGACGTGAAGGGAGCCATTACCTACTTTGCTTTCTGTTATCCTTGGTCATATATGGAACAACAGGAGAGGTTAAACGAATATGACAAGAGATTTGCTCACTGTAAAGAAATAAGCAGCGCAAGGTAAATCTAGAACATGAAAGTGTCTATAATTTCTTTTGATTTGACTGCTAAGTTTGATTGTTTATGTAATTTAAATGACGTGCTAAAGGCAAGGTATCGGTAGATGTACTATGATAATAAATAAGTCCTCTGTATGATGTTCTTTTCTACATGTTTGTTGTGATGTCTAAGTATTCCAAATTAATTAGCTCCATTAATATCTAAAAGACTAACTAAATAAAACAGTCATGCTGTTAAGAAATATTCAGCTAATTGCTTTAAGGTCAAGATCTAGTAAATGAAAGATGCCTACAGGTTTATGAAATTCAGGATATAAATTCTTTCAATGATGCTTCATAACAATAGCTGTGTTTGATAGGGTGTACTGGGGCTTAAATTTTTGGTAAACACAATGAAAAATCATGTTTTCAACTGTCAATTTCTATGTAATATGAAGGAAATAAGTAGCAAATCTCGAAGTTTTGTCCATTTTTGCATAATGAAATCTAGAATGCCTACAGTCTCTCCAAAAATGGCATTAAACAAGCTCTTGACCTCCCCTTTAAAATCATGTCAAATTGAACATAGGTATCGGGATTACTTTCACTTTAATATAGAATGTCAAGAACTGTTTCATTTTCTACATAATTCCTTCAAAGCCGTAAAGTACGGGAAAAAGATTTAACAAATCAATTATGACGTCATAATGGTTCTAGCACCAAAAAGACTCTTTGGAATCATTCACTAGATCTTGACCTTAAATGAATTTCCAAAAGACTTTCAAATTTGATAATGTTGTTACAAATTTTGGGTTTCAAAGTCTAAACTTCATTACTTCATTTCACTAGTCCATTCTCTGTTTCAGTCCAAAAGACCGAATCTACTACCACCGGGAACTGCTATGTCATTCACCAGACAAGCTACGCATTGATTTAGTTACTGTTAGCTCCTGCCACGGAATCAGCTCCGAAACTGAGCCTCGCTTTGATCATAACCTGTTCCCCGAGAAAGACGTTCTGAGGTGCAGAAAGTTTCATGGGAAAAGAGTAAGAGAATATTTTTTTTATATAAGTCTTAGAATGGCAAGAATAAACAAACCTAGATATGGATGCCATTTGTATTTTGCTAAGAATGAATTTAAGCAGTATTGGGTTTAATTGGGACATACAATTTTCTTTAAAAAAAATGATTGAAAATTTTATTAAGAGTAGGTTTTACAACAGTTGTTATAAAATGCTATTTTTTGTTATGATTAATTAGATTTTTTAATGGAATATTAACATTAATTCAAAACAAAAAAATATCTATCAATCATTTGTGTTTTCTGGCTTCTTTAAAGGTGTTTTTCCTGAGTAGCCGAGTTCATCCAGGGGAAACGCCAGCCAGTTTTGTATTCAATGGATTCTTAGAATTCATTCTAAAAGAAAATGACCCACGTGCCAAAGCTTTAAGAAGACAGTATGTATTCAAGTTTATACCTATATTAAACCCAGATGGTGTTCAAAGAGGGCATTACAGAACTGACCAGAGGGGAGTGAATTTGAACCGAATGTACTTAGACCCAAGCATTGACCTTCACCCCTCTATATATGCCTCAAAAAGTATGTTAGTTTATCATCATGTGAAAAACAGGGTTGTAAGAGAAAACGACAGTGTGAATATCCGCATCAACTTCCCAGGGTACATTTTGACCTCTAGTCCCGACCCCCCCACCCCGCGTAAAGAGGTTGTTCATCACGACGCTGGAGAAGTGAATAATCACAGTAGAATGTCTAGGAATGGGGCTTATTCTGCTGGTAAAGACAGAAGTGTTCAGAATGGACATGGAGATCCCTTTTCGTTACCTCCCAAGGAGAACTCTTGGGTCAGCCAGACCAGTACACATGATGGGGGACTGATGCCCCCCTCTGGGAGAATGAGGATCGAGCCCTTGAATTTAGGAGATCTGGACAGAATGGACACAACGTTAAGTGAATCTCGTAAACTAATGGGCAACGACAGCATTCACATGTCGTCTTCCTGTAGTAGTGTGCTGAGCAACGTGACTCTGAAAAATGAGAGGAAGACCGTGGACAGTGAACTACGTCTGCGTCTCTCAGAGCTGAACATGTCTGACGATTGTCGTGGGAAAATGACAGGACTCAGCATGATGACATCACTGAGCGTGGGACTCAACGACTCAGACACTGAGGATCTGTACAACACTGAGCACCTCGGGAATGAAGGCTCTGAGGATGAGGACGATTTTGCTTCCTCTTCCTTTGGAAACAATGCCCCACATCTCTCCGACACTTCCCTGCTCCAAATACCTCCCTGTGACAGTGGTATTGCATTCTATGTTGATCTGCATGGGCATGCCTCTAAAAGAGGGTGCTTTATTTATGGAAATTATTTTGAAGATGAAGATACTCAGGTAAGAATTTGTTCAAATCTTTGTTTTGCTTTATGTGATACAATACCCTATAGTATTAGTATGCGTGCATATCTTGAAGAATACCCAGTCACATGTTGTTTTTTTTATACAGGTAGAAAATATGCTTTTCCCCAAGCTGATCTCCATGAATACTGCCCATTTTGATTTCACTGGTTGTAATTTCTCTGAAAGAAATATGTATGCAAAAGACAAGCGAGATGGAATGTCCAAAGAAGGAAGTGGAAGAGTGGCCATACACAAAGCAATAGGAATCATCCACAGGTATAGAGAAATATTACAACTAAAGTAGCCATAATACATGTATCAATACACA
>WFKH01007768.1:37641206-37661555 GCA_016163765.1 Magallana hongkongensis
AATACACAAAGCAATCAAAGTCATCCTGATCCACAGGCAGTATTTTAAGAATATCAGATAAGATAAATTATTATCCTCTTCTCAAAAAGAATTAAATAACAGGACTGGAATTTGAGTTAGGGAACATCATGATAACAAGTTAATAGATGTACGGTACCTATTATTCTATCTTTCAGTTACACTTTGGAATGTAATTATAACACAGGAAGAATGGTGAATCCTGTCCCCCCAGCTCAGGGGGATGATGGCAAGGCCACACCTCCCCCAGTGGCTGGGTTCCCTCCCAAATACACTCAGGCTCACTTTGAGGAAGTAAGGAACAATTTACATTGTGTCATTTAACATTACAATTTCTTTTTATTAGTACTTGTATGTGGAAAAATATTAGTTTTGTCTATGCACAGTGCATGTTATTAAGATATTTTACTTCAATGCTGAAATGTAATTTTCATGTTCTTGTATCAAATTCAGTGATTTAGAATTCATTATCAATTTTTCATGCTAAATCAAGATTACTGGTACTGCTGACACATTTTTATTATTTTGCTACACTTTACATTGTATTTTGAAATGATATTAAAACTTTCCTACCCTAAATTTCCCATTCAAAGGTGGGTAAAGCATTAGCCATAGCTGCCATAGACTATAATGAGTCCAACCCCTGGTCTCGGATTGGCATGTCCGAGCACAACCACCTGACCGGGGTCAAGGAGAGTGTTAGGCGGTACATCAGGAGCATGAGGGGCGGGCCCAGGATTCCTCGCAACCCCTCTAAGTCCTACCTCAGGAACAAGTAAGTATTCGGTCCATTGTATCTTGCAAGGTACTTGAGTACTGGTCAAATTTCTTTGGAGTCTATAATTTGTATGGATTTTATAGATATCGATAAATCATGAATTTACATGCACATCAAAATTGTCACATTTTATCCTTGAATGAAATAATCATCTATATAAATTTTGTTTGTTTTATAAATTTAAGTGTTCTTTAATCATCTCAGTAGCGTAACCAGTAACAACAGCAGTAAAACCAACAGTAACCAGAACAGCCGGGCTCCGTTTTCCCGCAACAACTCCACGGACACCAGTAACGGGATCGGTAACTCCAGGTTCAACAACAGCACTAACACCACAGGGTCCCGATTTAATAGTGGCACAAGTAATGGTGGGTCAGCCTCACGATTCAGTAGGAGGGACTCCTCAGCTAACAACCCTCCCAAGAGGGAGCTGGGGCCTGTCAGAGAGGGTAGGCGTATAAAAACGTCAAAGGATATAGAGAAGCTGTTACAGCCAATATTTAAATTTTCTATGATAAACTTCCTAAGGCCTAAATAGTTTTCTGAGAAATTTCAGTGGTCAAGTTGTAAATGTTATATTACACTTACCTGTAATTGATGTATTCAGTTATTTTTATGATTATATTTATCAGAGATCAACAATGTAAGATACAGAGTACCGATGTAGGTACAGTATATTGTGTAAATCATGTCATTTATCCCCTTTGAATTTTGCACATACAGCTGCCAGACCGAATTTGAATACTCAGACTCAGCAGAGGAAACGGCCGACTCCTACCAACTACGTCCCCGCTCAGACCTCCCGCTCCACCTCCAACCAGCCGGTCACACTTTCAATGACCACCGCTGAGGCCACCACCCACAGGCAGTACTCAGCGGAAAAAGCCACCAGGACCTTGGATGAAGAGAAGCTGAACCCACTCAAACACGTCAACCTTGTAACTTCATTTCTTTATCTCAGTTGTTGATTGACAGCAGTACATGTATAATTGAGTATACATGTATATACAAAAACTTAAAGTTTTATTCAAAATCATTTTAATCACCACATAATTGATTGGATAATGTTCAAATTTCAGCTTGCCATTGCCAAAAAAAAAGAACCAAAAAACCTTTTAGTAAAACAGTTTTATTCAAAATCATTAATATAATCACATATATGATTGGATTATGTTCAAATTTCAGCTTGCCATCGCAAAGAAACCAGGACCTCCTAGTCGAATACCCTTACCCACAGGTCAACAGTTCATGCATTTGACCTCTCCGACAGTTCACGAGTTATCTCCCCCTCGAGTGCCAAATCGTAGCGGTCGTTACACCCAGAGAACCCCTCAGCCCTACCCAGTCAGGAAGGCCAGTGCAGAGGTTCTCTCGGTCAACAATGATTCTCCGCTGGGGTCCCACATAGCAGGCCACACTAGTGTCACCCCAGGGGATCACTTGCCTTCTACCCCTGGCAATTATCCTCCACCACCCATGCCTCTCCCACCAAGTGATATGAATGGAATGGACAATGCAAAGTAATATCATTGTGAATATTTGTTAACTTTTTTATGAAAAATTTATTCATGCTGGAGTTTTATTTGATGTTGTTACATTTAGTAGCCTAATATTTCATGAACATGTCACATTAGCTGTTACATAACTCCATTTACCATGGAATTTTCAATTTTAAATACAGCAGTTTAAATTTTGCTCATGATATGTTTTGTTTTGTAGCAGTGAGAGTGCCAAGCGTCGTCGGCGATACATGTACATGAAGAGAAGAACAGTGAACCAGAGTCCCAAGCTGGGCAGTGCCGCCTCCAATAAAGGTCAGCAAAAGCCCGGTGACACTAGTAGTGAGGCAGAGCGTGCTAAGAATAGACGTAGAAGGCGTAAATCTCTGAGAAAAGTTAACCAATCTCCGTCTTCAGATGAGACGGGGCAAGGTAACCTAGCTTCTTGAAGCCAGGGCTCCACTCACCCGCCTCCATCACCCTGTTTGATCACCCAATCAAATTTCTTCAGATTTTTTCTGGGGTGGATCTAGAATTTTTGTTTAAATCAAAGTATCATTCAAATTGTCATATTATTTTATAAGAACAAGTTTGAAAATGTTATTTAGATATTAATTAAATGTTTCATGGTGATTATTTTAATGTTTTAAAAGTTACAAATTGAGCCTTACTAATGTACAACACACATGTGCAATGTAAGTATGAACGACTATTCTAGATCCACCCCCTTAACTTGATTTTACCTTTTTTCAAATTTCTATCGCTCTTGATTTCTCTTTTTTTTTCTTCACTTGGTGATGGATGCGGTGTTCTGCATGATTAAACAAAAACTATCACTCATTAATTGCATGTTCTGACCTTGTATTTTTGTACGGCTAATCAATATCTACCGTTCCTTACAGTTCTTTTGTCCAATGGTGATAGACAACTCGAAATATATCGCAAGGGGTCAAAGGTTAAATTTCTATACCGAGTACATGTAAATATTTACCAAAAGCAGGCTTGTTATGTATTTATAAATAGGACTGTGTAATCCTCACCACGAAATGTTAGATGATAGTGTAGGTTCTACTATTACCATGTAGCTGTAAGCATTACGTGATGTAGCTGTAAACATTACGTGATGTAGCTGTAAACATTACGTGATGTAGCTGTAAACATTACGTGATGTAGCTGTCGAATTGTAGGCGATGGCTAATTAAGCTTTTTCATTTAGGAAAGCAATACAAATTTGTCAACTCGTCCATTTACTGTTATAATTTGGCTTTAATGTTAATTTTAGGAATGCATACACCAATGTTTTATTAGCAGGAGCATGTATTTTTAGCAGTTTGATAGTCCATCTTGAAAGCTACATGTATGACATAGCAGAGTTTCAGTAGAATAGACCATACAGAGCTTTCTTTATCATTTTTTGATGACTTTGAAGACTTAGTTCTATGCAGTAGAAGTTTAGGCCTGTGAAGCATGACATCTTTTGACTTTATGAAATTTTTGGACTACATGTATTTTGTCTCAGTCTAATACGTGTTTTGTATCATACAGCTAATATACATACAATTTGTATCAGACATGTTGTTTTTTGATAGATAAAAGTCTACATTGCAGTATATGAAGACTGTTGTCAGTTAGTAATGCATATATGTTTTATGATTCAGTGTGTTAACTGTTATTTTATATTACAGTGGTCTTAGGTGTAGCGACAGGCAAGTTAGCGAGTGTGGCTATATCTAATCATTCTGGCAGTGAACTCTGATTTTCTTGTTATATATAATATGCTGTTGGTTGGTTTGTAGCCTTTGTATATCAAAATCTGCTTCTAAATCCCTACGTCTGACTGCAGATTTTGTGTTTGCTTTCAAAAGCATCATTAGGAGTAAAGAAGTTTTTTCCCTTTAACTGCTGAATGTATTTCAAATAAGGTGTGATATACTAGCTGTAAATTAAAGAAAATCATCTCTATTGGGAAAATTTAAGAGGGCTGGATGATTATGGCCATTTTTAGGCTATATTTACCTCCTTTAGACAAAGAGTTCTGTATATATTAAGACATAGGAGAATGTTCGAATTTTAATGATAAAATATTCTAATTTTTTATTTGCTATATAATAGTTTATGATTGAAATGTTTAAGGCAGATCTAATGGTTAATTTGTTGGCCATCTAGCTACTACTACTACTCAAATACTATTGGTGTAAAAAGAAAAATCATTGCTATGGTGAGTTAGGGTGGTCTTGCAAGCTTTTATACCTCTGATGTTGTACTGCAAGCCTTATTTATGATGAATGTTATAACACAATTATTCCATTACACATGCATACAGTACACACACTAACTCACACAGATAAACACATGAAATGATAATTATTATGGAGTCAGGGAAGATATTGAATTTGTTGAAAAATAACAAAAGTTTCAAAAGTCTGTAAAATGATTCAAAATGATGAATTTTGCTCAAATTAAAACCTGATTTAAGATACAATTGTATTGTGTATCTTTATTTGTTAGATATACAGTTTTAATACAGATCAGATTTCAAAACATATAAAAAATATTCATATCAGTGACCATTGCTGCTTCCAGTTTGATTGTTTTGTGTGCGTGACAAAATTGATTGGTAATTAAAAATTTGCACCAGTACCATGCAAATACACATAATGTAAAAATGATCTCCCTTATTTGATTAAATGTTTGATGAATTTTTCTTTTGCTATAATTATTATGTATTAAAATTTATCTAGAGAAAATTGAATGTGCATAAAGATTCTTGGTAAGGTTGAATGAATTTGAAATAAATTAAAAAGAACTAGCAAGCAGCAGGAAGTGTGACAAACCAGTACAATATTCTTCACTGGTGTTACAGTAGTAACATGTCTTTTTGTGTTGTCACAGTTAATTTTGGCACAAGTTCTACTGGTGGCGGAAAACATGGTATAGAGGGCAGTACTCTCAGACTGTCACCAAGGTAACGGCAAGTAGTGTCACAAAGCTAACAGCCAATCAAACACAAGGATGAGATATTATATGATATACACGGTTTTACACAGTATCATACATCATATACCAAGCACCTCTCTCAGATAGCCAAGGCTTGTAGTTAATTAGGCTTTCTTTACCACCATTTTTCTATTTGAATAATAAAGGCATTCTGCAAAAACTTTTGAATTAATAAAAAGGAAAATTTTGGTCATGCAATAACAAAGTTTAGCAATTTTTTATCACTGCATTGCAGATTAGTAAATTCATCAATTATAGTCATCCATAATAACACTATGGGGCTAAGGACACATTTTCATCATATGAATTTTAAGATTGATTAAAATAAATTTGTTTTTAGTGAACCAGAATGCATAGATAGAAGTATTTTTCTAGAGAACTACAAAGTATGGCCACAACTGAAATTCAGAGTTTTACCCGGTATATGGGGAAACAATATTTACTGTAGAACTGATGTGAGCGATATAGCCCATGGTCCTTTTGTTTTAGAAGATGTCTCTTACATATTTATAAGTTTTGAATATACTTAAATGGGCTTGTGAATTATATAATGTATGTCAGATTATTCCTCATATCTCATCCTTGCACTTGCTTTTTATAAGTGATATCCTTCTTCCTATTTTGAAATTGTCAGTTATAATTTGAGTGACTCCTTGCCAATGGCTGTTGTTTTGTTACAAACTAGGGTTCTCTCATTGGGCGGGGTATGTAAGCTATATGTAAGCTATACATACATGTAAGAGTGTTCTAGCTGTGATGGCGGGCAGCCTCTGTAAACTTTAATATAATGACTACAGTGTTATTGCTTTCAATTGGCCAAGTGTGAACATGCAGTTTCTTTTTTTTTTTAAATCTAAAACTTGTGCAGTCAGTTTTTATATTAAGCCAGACTGATTCAGCTGTTGTTTACTGATCATCATTTACCCATTGAGTATACATGTATGTTGGATTTTTTTGTGCTTTGAAATTCAATGAAGTTTATACATGTATATGCTTAAAAGGCTGGATTATTTATAAATGGAGATGAATGATGGATCCCCTAAGTCTTAATTCTCAGATTTTCATTAAAGGTTTACTATAGATTTGAATTTGAATTAACAGTCTATTTCTTATATCATGATTATAATACTAACAGATTTCTCTTGTTACCTCCAATGCATTCATAATACTGTTTTTCCCCCCATGCATTCTCATTTTAATTGTGTTTGTGTGTATGGTTGAGTGATCAGTAAAAAATTTATAAACTAATTATAAAATAACAATTGTTATTTAGGACTTTAATTGTTTTAGAAAACATATAAACTTCAAATTCCATATTCCGTTAGTACAACATTTCGTGCATGCTTTTAATGCGATTGTGATTTTATAGGGTTCTAATTACTTACGCATTTATTGCTTGTAGATGCTTGCAAGTAAAAATAAAAGAATTCCAAAGAGATATACTAACAGAGTTAATGCAATTTGATAATAAATTGAACCTAAATGCAGTTTACATGAAGTGTAGCCAAAACGTAGGAATTAACAGACACATTGAATATTTTGCTTATAATTTTTATCACAAAGGCAATTAAAGAATTTGAATAAGAATGGACTTTTCAAACTACATGTACATTTATGATAGAGAGATATGGAAAGTACATGTACTATGTTAAAGTTTTTCTCTAATCTCTGTTTAGATAACTGTTAAATGATCAGAGTAAAACAGATATATAAGCCTTACTGCCAATCAGCGTTGTCTCCTTGCTCTGATGTATAATGCTTGCTGTACATTTCAGACTCCACAACCCCAGTTTTTACGACTACCCAGGCCCTCCTCTCCCCCTCCGACAGTTATCGACTCCAATCAGAAAACAGCTTAACTCCGCGCCAGTAAGTACTACACTTCTTCAGGAACCTATTTATTCTGGGTCAACAGCTGTCTATTAATGTGTTGCTATCTATGTTATTTGAATTACCATTTCACCAGTTTTACCTCCATTTAAGTAAAGATTTTAGACAGGTTTAAATGCCTATCTCAATGTCATGGCAACCTTATATTCTCAAAGTTTTCAGTTTTTAAAATTGGGATTTTAATATAGAATATTTTATAATGTACATGTATCTATCCAGTTAACACTAATTATACATTCATGTCAGTATAGTTAACAGTGTGTATATTTAAACTTATTCAGGCCATCAAAAATTAAATCCTTGGTTCTCAGACCCATGCGCATCTGATTTCACATTGCGCATTGCCCATTTTTATCATTAAATGAATAAAATAAAATTTCGATAGTGCGCTTGCTTATTCCGGAAATTTTTTTTCCAGATTTAGGACCGCATTTTAGATACTCAAGTCAGTTAAACGCTTGACTTAATATAGAACATAATTGCAAACATCGCAATGATTCAGATTTAATTATAGCAGTTGCAAATGGCCGCCGTATCTAGTTACGAGACCCTGTGTTTAGTTATGATCGCAACGGCAATGATTTTAGTCTTGGTATATGAAGAAGAACATCATTTAACCTGAAATGCATGTAGGAGGAGAGTTCCTGCAGCTTGCACTATACTAAATATCGCATTATGCTTAAACAAATGGCTTTCTCAAGCCTTGTAGTTGTGGTGTTTCTTGTGACTTATTTATTTCATTTAGTTTGAGCTAATAAATCCGATACATTCATTGCAAGGTAACTTTTTATTTGCTTTAAAATATCGCTTTTATTGGATTTGAATAAGAGTTGCACATTGTTAAAATAAAAAGAAAAATACCGCATCCTTTTTTTATGAAATAAAAAGAAAAATTATCACCGCCCGACCGCATCTGTTTTTGAAAATGTTGGCCTGAGAACCAAGATCAAGATTAATTTTTTATGGCCTTACACATCTTCAGATACCTAGTGTTAAATTTCTACTTCATTCTTTGTTCCTTTAAGCAATGGGCTTAATGGTCATCATCAGGATCTTTGTTAATTGCAATTCAGTTAAGAATTGAGAATTATTTGAACATGGGTCTTTACCCATTTTGAGCTGATCCATGTAATAATTCACAATTGTTCAGGTGATCATTGTGGCCCTTGGACCTCAAATCATTCTCACCTCATGTATACAATGTAAAATTGTCGTATACAATGTAATATGCAATGTAAAATTAGTGTACAATGTAAAATTGTAGGATTCCTCTACTGTAATGTACCTGGACATTAAGAGGAAGACGACATCGTCCAAGTCTCAGCGAGACCAGAGGTTTTCTCCCAGCAAACTGACCGTGTTCTGGATCGATGACTAAACTCTGAACTCTGTACCCCGAACCCCAACACATCAATGTACTGTAGACAGTTGTAGTGGCTGAACTTTTAACTCTCTGAATACATTAAAGAAGTTCAGACTGACATTTTATTATCAAAGATCAAGCCTCAGTTTGTGACGAAATCAAAGGAAACAAATACTCAATGAACAGAGCATCACATGAACAATTACATGTACATGTACATGAACATTTCGTTGAACAAGGAGTTCTTATATTACTATGCTTATACATATTATGCATATTCATAGCTAGAGGGGGATTGCATGTATATTTTACCTAAAATGTTTTGTAAACTGTGTTGGTACTTGACTAGAAAAGTACTGTAAATCTTGGGTGAAGAAATACTTGCGATACAAATTTTCATTATTATAACATGAAAATTTAAAATTTTATATTTACATGCATGTAGATGTGAAAATTCTTTTAAACTAACAGTCTGAATGAGTCATATACTTCTTTATCATTATAAAGCAACGTATAAACACTAGATGTTGTACTAACATTGACTGTGATACTGTTCAACAGCATTTAGTAGTTTGTATGCCAAAGGAAGTTTTATACAGGTATATGGTCTGTGATTCAATCTTTTATACTCCTTTGCAAGCATTCAAAGAGAATGGATGATAGAAAACACTTATTAATGAACATGATTTTGCACCTATTTATAAAGATGTTATTACAGAAAATATTGAATGTCTAAGGCATTATTTAAGTGTGAAAAACTTTAATTTTATTTAAAAAGCTGAAATCATTTTAATTTCTGTAATGTTTTATTTTGTACAAATATACATGTGCTTATATTATAGATCACACCATAAAGTTATTAATTTATGCAAACACAAAACAATCAAATACCATGCCTACATAATATCACAAAAGCTGGTGTAATTTTGATCAAGCCATATGTTTGTTGAACTTTTATTGTGCTTTTTGTGAGTTTTTGAAGAAGAAAAAACCAAGACTTTGTATTGTTGTGAGGGTTAAGTGTTAGATCAATTACATATGTATACTGCTTTCCTCATCTATTGATGCCATATTTACATTCATGTATATTGATATCTAGTCCCAAGACATCTGATGTTGCCAGTGCTTTTGTTGTGATATTATAAGAAGATCTGTAGACTGAAAAAAGAATGGTGTAGTGGTGTAGGGTTAACAGGGTGATTTTTTGCTTCACTATGAATGGCTGAAAGTTGAATGTTCCCCCCCCCCCATTTTTTTAGGGGGGGGGGGGGGGTGTCGTGCAACTACTATTTGGAACTTTGCAGTTAATATCTTCCTGAAACATTTACTGGAAATGTCTGTGACTGATAAAATAAAGACGGAGGGTGAGTAGAGATTTTTTTGAGGAACAGATTTTAAAGGAGTAACACGGTATAATACATTTGCAAATTACACATGTACAGGTACCAGTACTTTTATAGTACACTCTTGTTTATTAAAATATCTCCGTATATTATACATTTATTTTATGTAGATCTGTTTATCTTATTTATTTTTATCATTTTTTTTTTTGCAAGACCTGTGATAAGAATAATCATATCCAATTGTTATTTTTTTTTTTTAAAGAATATTATTTCTCCTCATCTGTTCAACTTTTTATTTGATTATTTTTTTTATTTGAGCAAGTAGAATATGATATATGATTTTGTTGAGTGTATTCAACAAATTATTTATATATGCATGTATATGTTTATGTAATCTTGCATACATATTCAGTGTGCCTGTACATTTAAATGTGTATTTCAGCCGTTTTATAACCTATAGGTCTGATTTAGACAGATTTGCTTTTATCATGCATATCTTGGTTGATATGTACAGTAGCGCTGTATCAGATATGTGTTAATAACATAGATGTCAATCGTCAAGTAGTACTTAATAGTGCTGTGTGGAAATTAATTAACACAGATCCTTATTTATCAAGGAACTGCATGTTTTAATATTTATATGGAAATTATGCAAAACTGCTTAAAGACACCCTTCCTGATCCAGAATGTGATAAAGTTTCAATGTTTTTGTTTTGTTCACATGTTTTTGCTGACAGATAAAGAAACATTTTAATATCAGAACCAAAAAGTCTTCTTTCTTTATTGAAAATCGGATAAAAGATGTTAATGTTGTAGTTTTTGTCCCTGAAGCTTGCAGACAATAGCCAAGCTTATACTAGCTGTCTTGATACATGTACATCTTTTATGTTTGGATTGAAGACTTCATCTTATTGAATTTGACAATATATGAACTTTCTTCTTCTGATTGACTGAACAACATATATACACTGCCCACCTAGCTGATAAATTCATGTACGATGTATTTGCAACCAAAAATAAATTAGTTAATTGCTTGCAAATATATTCAGCTGATTATGGACCCTTGTCTTGCATCACAGAAACATTGCAAAATTAATGAGTGCATCTTTTCCTCAGGAATTCAGGACATTACAGTGGTACATTTGGAACTAATAATTTTTTTTAAGCTCATAGAGGCAAAGTCGGGGAAGCTAATGCCTATATCCCTGGCATCAGCGTCCGGAGTTTTTGGAGCAAGTCCTGAATCCAAGTTATTACTTATCTTATCTTCCTCATACTTGCATGGATGGTGCATCTGGACATACTTATGGACTTAAAAGACTTGGATGCTGAATCTGGGTTTTTGAAGCTGGTTAAAGTTTTTGGAGCAGGTGCCCTTTGATGATCATATCCAAGTTACTACTGGCCCTTTCTTCACCAAACTTGCATGGATGGTGCTTCTTACGGTACTTATGCACTTGACAGCCTTGAATGCTGAATCTGAGCCATAGGTTTCATATGCTTGAGGTTAATGTTTTTAGAGCTGGTTAAAGTTTTTGGAGCAGGTGCCCCTTGATGACCATATCTAAGTTTCTACTGATCCTAACCACCAAATTTATATGGTGTGTCTTATGATACTTGTGCACTTGACAGGCTTAAATGATGAATCTAAGCCATTGGTTTTGGATGCTGGATGAGATTAAGGGTTTTGGAGCTGGTTAAAGTTTTTGGAGCAGGTGCCCTGTGATGGCCATATCTAATTTATTACTGGTCCTATATATCCTCACCAAACTTACATGGCTGGTGCATCTTATGATACATATAAAACTGACAGGCTTGAATGCTGAATCTGAGCCAAAGGTTTCAGATGCTGGAGGATGTTAAGGATTTTGGAGTTGGTTATAATTTTTGGGGCAGGTGCCCTTTGATAGACAAATCTAAGTTATAATATGTAATTTACTAAATTTGGATAGATGTTGCATCTTGTGATACTGATGCACTCTACAGGCTTGGATGCTGAATCTGAGCCATAAGTTTCAGATGCTGGAGGAGGTTAAGGTTTTTGGAGCAGGTCACATGTTTATGTAAATAATAGTACTTACTTATTCAAACTTGCTTGGTTGATTTAACTGTAAATCAATCACAGAGGTAGCTTCAGATAGGGAGAGTGATTTATTTTTTTTTAGAGTGATCTTGATTGTCTAGATGCATAGGCAGGTTTAAGATTTTAGAACAACTCAAATTGTGTTAGGGTCTTTGAGTAGATTACAAAATGAAGTAAATTTTGTTCATACCTAGTCAAGACTTAAGCAGTTAATACAACTATGGATGTGTAAATAGAGGTAGCTTCATATACAGTACTTGATCCCAATTATCTTGATACTGGAGCAGGTATAAGTTTTTTGAGTAGTTAAATGTAGGTAATGTTGAAAAAATGCTGTCCTGACCTGATCATGGTTCATGTAAATTTGGATATGAAACACAAGGTAGCTTCAAACACAGAGCTTTATCTCTATAATCAAGGATGCCAAGAAAACACTGTCCTACCTCACTCAAACTTGCTTGATATTGTGATTGTTGATATATATCATGATTCCTTTTCCTATGATATGGAATCATATGATACTTTTTTATATAATAAGAAATTGTACCAGCTAGTTGATGTAAAATACAGAATTTTATTTTATAATATTGTATCATATGATATAATATTGTATTTATGAAATGATACGGTATTATATTATATGACACTGTGTCATATAGATGTACTATAATATTGTAATCATAATTTCATATTGTATCATATGAAATGATATTGTATCATATGATATTGTGTCACATGGTGCGATATTGCATCATATCTTACCTCCTGCTAATTTGTAAGGAAATCACTGGCTAACAGCAGTGACATGTATATTTTATACAGTCAGTACAAAAATCTCCCTTTGAGTATTTTGACATCATTCTTAGAGTATTATGATGTCATATTTTGTACCTAAATTAATACTTGTTTAAAACATTAAATTTTTAATATTATATTCATTATTTGCCATTTATACAATGGCAGTTGGCAAGATATAATCATTACTTGGCTTGAAGTTGACCTAATATGGTTTATACTTGGTCAGTAAATTCCATATGGGGCGAGAGCGCTCTCACCCGTCATCAGTTTCAGAGAGAGCTAGGTGATACGGAACCGGAAAACCAGTTTGGAATCTGGAAAATCGGATCACACTCTGTAAAATTTACAGTATCAAGAGGAAAATTGATGGGTATATAATAAAATATTGTATTGTATAGAAGAGTATTTAATTTAATAAATATTTTATCATACAATACTGTATGAAATTTACACATGATACAATATTGTACCATATGATATACAGTATTGTGTCGTACCACACTTCAATATACTGTATTTCAATGAAGATCATTACCATGATTTTCATATGTGGTAAAGGTGGTCTCATAAAGACGATGCCCTGTCTCAGTGAGTTCTGTTATCTTCGATTACCACGTTTCCTCAAATATTATCTCATGTGCATGACTATCTCATGCACACGACACATTACTTGTACAAGATTTATTTTCTTGTGCAAATGATTTATTTTCTCACATTATCACCGGTGCAAGATCGGTTACAATATATATCTGCTCTCCTCTCGAGTCCCACTATATGAAGCAAGGGGAGGGATTATTCATGTCAGAAGATAATGCTGAGCACAGGAGATAAGTTCAATGTCTGCACAAAATAACATTTCATGTGCACGAGATATTTACCATAAAAAGCCTTTGAAAATGATATATTTTTGTGTCCTAAATGTACACCGTATATTATAATATTTACACAGATTTTAATTAAAATTTTGTAAAATGTAGCAAGTATCAATTAAGGTATATAGATTAGAATATTTCCCCAATTCTTCCTTGAAGAGAATAGCATATTTTCTTTATACAATCGTGGACCTAACAAATAATGACACAATCAATATCTGTAACTACTGCTTTATTGCAAAGTGAAAAATGGAACAATGGAATCAATTCATGATTCAATTATTTTTCAAACATGCGAGGTTATGTACACGGTTTATAAATATCACAAAGTTAGCAGTTTGATTTTGCAGTGATGTGCATCATCATGCAGGATGATCTAGGGGTCATGACCTCCACATATACCAATGAGAAGATGGATTGAAGAGGTAGACTAAGAAGCCACAGCTGTTGGGGGTTCAGACACATCCATACTTTCTTTCTTCTTGGAATCACTTTCCTGAAGAAAAAAACCAAAGCAATAAATATCCATTTTATAATTTTGCTTGGTATTATATAATGATATCTGTATCTTATTTCACTTGATTGAGGAAATGAAAAAACAGAAGTTACATTTCATGCTAGTCAATAAAATACATGCAACAGTAACTATTTTTCACAAATGGCAGTCAATAAAAATATCCTTGATAGAAAGATATCTTTTCCAGATTTTATTTCATACTTTCAAAATCAATGCTTCAGTTTTTATCTTTGGCCTTGACAAAATAATCTTTTCTTTTCCGATTCAATATCTCTATAAGAAAATTCTCAATACAGAAAACACGCTTATATCGAAGTTCCAGGGACTGGCGATTTGGCTTCATTATAAACGTAATTTGTTATATTCATTAGCTTCACAATACGTTTAAAACCCACAGGAATGAAAATCACTTCACTTTAAGCGTTAATTCATTATAAAGGTGTTCACTATAAGCATGTCTTATTATACATGTGCCAGTAACCTAGGGTGGATCAAGCTAAAGTGATCAACTTGCGTCAAAAAAATACTTAAAAATACCTATCAGAAACTCTATGGCCTTTCAACTATATACTGTAAATTCCTTATATTACGCGAGTACTTAATTCCGCAATCTCGCTGGTTTGTATAACATCGCGAGAATATAAAATCACGAAAGTGGAGCTTTTCTCCTTATTTCTTATAGTTCTCAACTCTCAGAAAATAATGGCGAGATTTTAAAATCCACGAAGGGTGCTTCTTGGGATTTTACTTGGATATTATTTCCTCACGTTTAATTAGGAATCTACAGTAAAATTGAAAATATAAAAAATCAACAACTTGCATGCATACAACTTCAAAAGAATTTGTGCCCAAGAGAAGCATGCAACATGTGAATCATTTGTAATGGTAACTTGGGGTCTGATTTACCATTGCCGATTCAGATTTGTCATTGGCAGTACCATTCTTTTCGGTGTCCCCCGATCCATCTTCCTGTCGTGTTTTCTTTGTATCGGCTTCAGCACTCTCCTCCTCGGGCTTCCGCTGCAACAATAAGAGATGAGTCAACTTATCCTGTTCATTAGTTTCAAGTGACATGAATTCAGAGATCAAGGCTAGTTTTGCCTTTAAAGATGTTAAATAATGGCCAGTTACCATGTGTATACTTTTTTATCCATGAAAGCATGAACAGGACCTTTTATTGAGTAAGTTGTGTGTTTTTAACATCAACATTGATCAGATAAATGAAACAATTACTAACCTTTCTTCGTACAAGATGACTAATGTCTGAAGCTGCCTTCTTGGGCTAAAATAAAACAAAACTTTTACTACCTGAAAGATAATTACTTTTTAAATGAATAAAAAAATAAAACGCAAGTACTATAACAATTACTTTCTGACCTCTGAAGACTCTGCTGGTTTCAGTTCACTTGCTACAGCAGCCAGGGTATCTTTTGTAATGGATTTAAGCTCATCAATATTTTTCTTTTCCTCTTCCATATCTTCAATCTAAAGAATAAAAACTCGCTACAGTATGATATCACAATTTTCCCTCAAATAGAATTACTGTTTATTTACATATATCTACATGTATAAAGGAACACTCATGTCTTTGCACACTTGATGCGATAAACAATAAAATGCTTTTTTTGGTGATTCATCTGGAATATGAAGGTAGCGATCACTGAAGAAAAATTTACATAACCCGCTTATACAATGTCGCTACCTTCATATCCTGCACGAATCGCCAAAGAAAGCATTTAATTGTTTATATTTACATCTTTCATTTCACAAATTTATGAATTGTTCATAAAGAGTAAATATAACAATTATTGTTAAGGTACAAAAGTAGGTTAGATAAAAGAAATAGCGAAGTAGTCTCCTATGGGAATTTGAGACTAACATCATCATGATTATTTTGTGCTGTTCATGATTTTTTTTAGGCTCTGAAGGTTTCGACCAATCAATAAACTTGATCTTGTAGATTTCAGCCCATCAGTTTCTATAGAGCTATGAATCACTATTGGTTTTCTTAAGAAATAGAGAAATTACTCATTCGATGTAAATATTTGACATTGCATTCTTACCTTGCCTCTAATGTCAGGAAGAATCTCTTCTAAATCTTTTATTTCCTGTTGTGCAGCTTTAATGGGATCATCTGCTGCTTGTGGTTCTACAACCATAAAGATAGAATCATTAACACCACACTCCACAAAAGGACTGCGCCAATATGGATAAATAAATCACAACACTCGTGAACGTGGTTGGAGAAACCGCGCATTTATTATGAAGACCGGAAGAGAACAGAGCATGCTAGTATACAGTAAAACATAGGTGGAAGTAATATTTCCGGATAAGATGTGCCACTGGCTGGCGCTGTCTGCAACACCAGCATTCTTTTATATATTCCTATGACCTTACCTTTGCCTTTTCCTTGAGTGCCATCTTCAACAGTCTTCTTTAATTTGCCTGCATTTAGAAACATAAAACTTGTGCATCAATATCATTCAAGAAATCCATTAACAGAACAATCAATTCTGTAAGGCTTTGATGTAGCACAGCATACAAAAGCTTTATACCTATCTTGGCTTCCATGACTTTGATTGCTTTCCTGTATTGGTCTATGGATTCATCGTACTGTTTGTTGAAGCCATGGGCTAACCCAAGTTGGTAATGTCTGATTAGGTCAAGGAATGCTACTTTAACATGTTGCTAAATGCAGTCAGATTGTTTTAAACATAAGGCCAAAAAAATAATTATTCCTGTTTCCTGTCGCCCGACCGACCCTATCTTTTACCCCCCGACCCTAAAAGTTTTTTTGTGATCATGGTGGTGATCGGCAACTTTGCCAGAATTTCCTCAGAAGAAGTAGTGAAGGCGCCCTGTCTTCTGAGTTCACAATCGTGTAAATTAACCTCATTGGCAAAAGAATGATAGTAAACTAATCTACACACATCTTTACTGTATAAATTAACCTTGTGGTTAATAACTTGCAACTATCTTATCTTCAGGGGTTATAAATACGGGTGATGCAACAACATACTGTGCATTGGAAATTACAAAAACGATGTTTATTACTTTGAATCCTGATATTACAGTTAGTTAATAACCTGCTATTAGTTAATAACTGCAATAAATGTTAGAATTATCATAAAACTGCTTTCTATATTATCTTGAAAATTAAACAGATCCTCTACATCACGTACGGTAGTAAGTGGGTCAAAGGGTTGGACTAATACCCCAAATACATGGAAGTACAGAGACTGATTTAATTGATATTCCCATTAAGCTAATACTAAACAGAAATATTTATCCAGAAAAGGATAAATACATTCATACACGTAGATTAAATTTTGCAAATAATATTAGTTTTTATTTTTTATTTTAAAATATCTATTTTTTTTTCTTTGCAGGTTGTTTTCTATACATTACATGCATCAATAATACAAAGACATTTGTAAATTTTAAATCATCATTAACATACTGTACACTGTGAATATACTTCTTTCTCATTATAACACCAATTATTATCCAAGTTTTTAAAAATAAAATATTTTTTAAAAATAAAATTTTTTTCCTACCTACCTACCCTAATTTTTTTGGTCAGGTGACAGGAAACAGGAATAATTTTTTTTTTGGCCTAAACATTAACATTATTCATTACACATTACTTCGGACCTCTTCATGGAGACAGGTTGATAACAAGAGAAAGGATACGTTTCAGCAAGAAGTCTGTCGTCTGGTTCAAGTTCAGCTTCTTGTATTTTTAGGCATTCTTGAAAATCTGATAATGCCTGTTCATAGTTTTCTGGAAAACAAAAATATTACAAAATTTGATTGGATAGCAAATTTTATGGACTCTGTAAATACAACTGTTTCATATACATGTAAAATAACAATACAGTATATGAAGTTTGACCTATCATTAAAGCAATGTTTCTAAGAAAAAAGAAAAAAACTTCACAAAACACAAACTACCGTGATATAGTAATGAATATCTAAATAGGCAATATTTCAGGTGATATTATCCCAGCGAGATTCAGATTTCAATTCTCATACAAAGGAAATTTACAATACAGCTTCAGTGTTTTCCAGCATAAAATGTGGGTTTTTTAATGTAAAACCCCTGTTTATAAGATATCCATACTTACCTGCATCAACTATTTGCAATGTGCCCGGGCCCCTACGATCATGCTCGAACATTAAAAACAATAGAGTTATCTTCCCCTACTTGGAACTCTTCACTACTTCCGCCCAGTAAGTCAGTTTATGTAAGGGACGACACTCTTAATCTAACCACCTACATTATAACCTTAGAAGGGGAGGTGGGTGGGGATGCAGGTAAGTATGGATATCTTATAAACAGGGGTTTTACATTAAAAAACCCACAGTTTATTTCAATATCCATACTTACCTGCATCAACTATTTGCAATAAATAGAATTTGTAGAATACAAGACAAGGGAGGAGGGTAGGTTATAAGTCAATAAAACAAACACTCACCCACTGCTTATTTCCTCCTCTTTTTCTTCGCCCAGTGAGCTGTCTCCAACACAGATGCTCTGGCGAAGCTGTCCTCTGAACCCACATCCTTCAGATAAAAGGAGGTAAAGGTTGTTTCTGAAGCCCAGTGTGCTGCCTGAATAATCTCTTGAAGAGAGGCACCATTGAACAAGGCCCATGAAGTTGCAAGACGTCGAGTGTCATGAGCCCTAACGTCACCCAACTTCAAATTTGGTGAGCTTTCGTATACATGCTGTATAAGTGACACAATCCATCTAGAAAGCGTAGACTTGGCTGCAGCCCTATGCATACCCGACTGGTATGTTATAAATAGATTTTCAGTCATCTGACGTAAATCCTTTGTTCTCTTTAAATACTCTTCCAAACATCTGCATGGACACAACAACAAGTCCTTGTCGTCAGTTGCCAAACGGTCAAATCTAGGAATGAACATAGGCTTCCAGGCCTTATTAGCCCTCTGAGTCTTAGCCAAAAACTGTAAATCAGGAAGAAGCCTTATCCCAGCTCTTTCAATACGTAAATTATTGAAATTTATTGAAAGAGCTTGCAGTTCACCAACTCTTGCGGCCATTGCCATAGCCACCAAGAAAACTGTTTTCCAGGACAAATACTTTATATGACATGTAGCCAATGGCTCAAATGGAGGTTCACATAAAGCTAACAAAACCGAAGGCAAGTCCCAATTAGGCAGTAGAGGTCGAACACATGGGTTACTGTTAAAAATGCCTTTTATCAAACTTGATAGGTCTGTGTTAGAACTGACAGACCTTCCTCTCCATCCTGCATGAATGGTAGCTATGGCTGCTCTGTAACCAGCTACAGTATTAGCTTTACAACCTCTTTCCTCATGTAAATAAACGAAAAAATTAGCCAACTCCTCTACAGAGGCTGAATATGGAGAAATATGCCGTCTATCACACCAGCTTCTGTAAATTGCAAGTCTTGCCTGATACATCCTCTGTGTTGAGGTTCTCCTTGCCTGCTTGATATACTCCTGAGCTTTCGAAGAAAACTTTCTCTTACTGGAAGCAGACTTGAAATTTTCCATGCTACCAGATTTAGAGACTCGGGATTGGCATGCCTTATCTGACCTTTCTTTTGTGTCAGCATGTCCTCCGTGATGGGAAGTTTTCTTGGAATATCTACCAGGAGTTCTAGTAGGATTGGGTACCATGATTGTCTTGGAGAGTGTGGAGCAACCCACACCAGCACACATGGTTCCTTCCGAACTTTCTGCAATACCTGAGGTATCAATACCGGTGGGGAAAAAGCATACGCAAACATTCCTTTCTATGTCGCACTGAGTGCATCTGTTGCCCAAGCTAGCTGATCCGAAAAGGGAGAGCAAAACACTGGCAACTTCCTGTTCTCTCTCGTTGCAAACAAGTCTATATTCGGAGTGGAGAACCATGAAAATCGTGTTCACTAACTCCTGTTTCAAGCTCCATTCGGTTATCCGAACTCCCTGTCGACCCCTTGACAGGTCGTCTGCCAACACATTCTTTTTCCCTGGTATGTGAGCAGCTCTGATCACTATATTCCTGGATTTGCTCCATTGAAATATCTCCCAAACCAGGCAACACAGTTGAAAGGACTTCGTCCCCCCTTCCTTGTTGAAATATGACACCACTGTCGAGTTGTCGCATCTCAACAGAACTCTGCTCTTCAGCAGTATGCTTTCGAAATGAATCA
>WFKH01007768.1:37673602-37683915 GCA_016163765.1 Magallana hongkongensis
TGTCTTTAATCAAATAAAGTTTTACCGTTCCGTTTTCATAAACACATCGTCACATGGTTCCATATATGACACTAGTGGGAAGATAACATTGCGCAGTAAAAATTGAAACCAAATTTGAATGGAAAAAATTATTGCAGTAAGTCCGGGGAATGTTTTTAAGTTTTATTATTATATTAGTAAAGAGTTGTTATTAGTGGAAAGTATAAATAAGAAATATTTTATGGTCAAATTCAATCTTGAAAAACGTAATCGGCAATTATCAATACTAATGTTTATACAGTAGGCTGGCATCGGTTGTGCTATATAATCATTCCCTAAGGCTGAGATCTATACGGCGTGTTCACTCCCTGTGTATATAAAGAGTACCGTTATAAGAGTGATTAAAGTTCATTAAATAATTATTGTCCAATTCTTCGATTGTGGTTAATTAAAAATTTTAGGAAACGTATGTATGTCGTATATCGTCATTATCAAGTCGTACAAATGATCAATCTATTTCTAACAGTGTCTTTGTAAAACAATAGCGTGTAACTGCATTACTGGATACAAAGTAAACAAGTTTAATCAAATTATAGTAATTGCTAAGCTTTCTACACTTGAGATCCCCCTTTGAAGTCCGACACGAGACAGGTGCATGCTTATGACACCAGAAATTGTTAAACAAACATTGACCACGCGCCGAGTCAACAGGTGGCTGGTTACGTAATGGCGAATACACTGGCGATGGTCAGAGTGAATAATTATTTTAAGGAAATAAAATATTTATGACAAAGTAAGTTTAGTTTACTCTCATACAACTTGCATAACACGCGATATCGGGAATTGTTTACAATGCAAGCGACTTTATAGATGTTACCGGTATTTGAAAATATGATGCATAAGTATAAAACATAATTGTTTAAATGTCAATCATTAATAATAATTGGTAGCAATATCGGGGACATCATGGCATCATACATTGATAATGTTACTGCAGTTTTTTATACGCCATTTTGAAGTGATAAGATCGACGTATCGTCTGAATCGACGTATCGTAGGAATTTGTTAAAATTTTGGCTAAAAATGAGCAACTCGACTAGTCGTCCGCATCGACGATTCGTCCGAAAAATACGGTACTGGGTAACTTAAAATTAAAGACTTCCATACGATAAATCAATTAATAGTTAATCTATAGTTCTTTATTAGCTTTTTCCCAATGTTCCAAAAAATGTTTATCATTTTCAAGATACCTTTCAATTGATAAAATATTCCCCATTTAATTGCAGAGAAATAGACCTTTATGATGCAATCACAATGTTTCAACTTTTCAAAAAGTTTAAAACACAGAGTATCAAAATAATGAATTCTTATTTATTTTTCACATGCCTGGTTATTTGAAAATACCTGTCATTTGTTGACACAAGATTGAAAATTCCCAGTTCATTCTATTTAAAATTTTTTTTTTACATTGAAACAGTATGGGACCATACCACTGGGATAAATGATTAGTCACACTTTGGATTGTGAAATCTTCAAGACCAAATAATAGGGATGGGGTTATAAACTGTATCAACGAATGGTGGTAGAAGGACCACAACATTAAACGATGGTAAAGTCTGTCCCAAGATATTTATGCAGCACATTTGGACGATTTTTAATAACAAGTGAAAAGCTGTCAATGTGACAGCAAACCGGGTTTTCTTTAATGTGAACTGTATCCATAATCCATGTCAACCCTGAATTGATAAACACTACCTACCATATCCAGGAAATTGGAGTACCCTATATGCAATATTTTGCCAAAAAATGACTATGTTCGACAGCTGGTATTTTTTTCATAAATTACCAAAAATCAAAATACTAGCAATATGCACACCTCTGATATATGTTCAATTGATCTGCAAAACAACAACTTCCTATCTTGAAAACTGTAGGAGGAGTTATCCGTACAATAGGGGTACCCTATATGAAATATTTTGCCAAAAAATGACTTAGTTCAACAGCTGGTATTTTTTTCATAAATTACCAGAAATCAAAAATCCTAGCAATATGCACACCTCTAATATATATACAATTGATCTGCAAAACAACAACTTCCTATCTTGAAAACTTTAGGGGGAGTTACCCGTACAATAAGGGTACCCTTTTGGTAGCCACCCACCCGCCCGCCATTTTCACCATTTCAATAACCCGATTTTTTCGTTGGAAAACCCAGTTAAAAATACACATACCTGTGAAAGAAGTGCAATTGAAATCAATGAAAGGGAAAATATCCAACATATCTTCATTGACACATTATCATTTTTCACTCGGAAAAAATCACAGGAACGAAAACAGATTTCTTACAGATTTATAATGGGAAATGTTGATATCTTTTCTCCATTTGGAAGTCACTCGGAATACCCCGCAATTTTCCGGTGTTATCATTGAGGTATTTTCATGTTTATTGCAATGCAAAAACCCCGTAGACTTTTTTTAAGCTGTGTATTGAAACCTGAGAAGATAGAGGGGGCATTTCAAAGGAGAAATCCTGAGATTTTTTCATACTTTTGAACGAACATCGTTTGAACCCCGAGGTATTTATGAATATCAAATAATTTAAGAAAATGTGCTGCATAAATATCTTGGGACAGACTATAATTGTTTATATCTGACCAAGATCATTTACAGGTACCTGTTTCATAAAGTTAATTTTTTATTACACTTTCCAGTAATGTCGGCGTTACCCTTGAATAATGAGGCTAAACAAGAGTTTCAGAACAAGATTCTAATACCGTATATCAGGTTTTTTCTGCGTGTATCCAATTTCCGCTTTGTTCGCGACAATTTCTGAATCGCGGAAAATAAATCAGCGTAAATTTGATACAAGTTTTGTTGTTGTAATAAAGTTTTCTCTTTCCTTATAAAGTAAGAGGTAAGGTGAACTGTGTTCAGCCGGTTTAGTTAGAGGTAGATAATTGTGGGATCGGAGGTCAAGCGCCAGAAAACGGGTATGTAAGCCTCGTTGTTTATTTAATAATCCATCGACAAGCTAATTAAAACGGTCACTTTCCTTGCGTAAACCGATGTCTAATTATACATGAGCTACTGGTATATGTAACGGTACATGATCTATTGATCTATGACTGTTTGCGTCTCTGAAAATAATTATCGATAATTATTTCACATTAAGAAAATCATGTAAATGGTTTTATTGTTCGAATTTTTCATTATTAAGAGTGACAATTTAGATACTTTTTTCCTCTTAGTTCACAGGTTTAAACAATCGCGAATTATATTTTTACTATGCCTTTGAAATAGTGAAAATTCGATTCGCGTAAATTTTATATACCGTTCTAGGTTCTGATTCGCGGAAAAAACATGACGCGTCAAAAACCTGATATACGGTATAGTATAGATCATGAGAGCAGTTTGTCAGATCATTGGTCATTTTAAGGTAAAGAAAAGCTTTGGACAGCTGATAAATGAAGGCCAAATCAACTCACAGAACTTTGCATGCTTCCTGGAACTGGTTTACTGCATTTGGAATTTCTCCACACACCATGTTGCGCTTTCCTTGTGCCAACATAGTAATGGCAGTTTCTGCAGCCTCCATTCTAAATGTTCAAGAACAAAATTATTTAAGATTTGTTAACACTAAAAATTCGATAAAGCTGCTCAAATAAACATTTATGAGAATAATAACAAAGAATGCAACAACGAAAAATGGGATCATTTTATGGGTGTTCCTCTATAATGTCAACACCCACAATCCAGTGAAGATCCTCACCTCTCCTTGTCTGACGATGAACTGGTCCCGGGTGTGTCCATCCTTCTGTTTATAAACGAATCCCGTGCAATAATGATCAACCCGTGTGGATTTCCCGCCTTATTCGCCTTGATCACGAAAGTGAAAATATGACGTAGTACTCAATAATCTCTAAACCCGAATTTTAATCTTGTATTTGTGATTTGCAAGTATCTTAAGCTAAATTTCATGTAAATATAATCATATATCATATAGAAATGATAATCTTTTATCCATTGAGCAAATTGTTTTCTACAACTAAACTTTGTTTGAGATTATAGCGCATGTTTTAACGAGTCATCTTCCTTTTTAAGGCGGCCATTAGAGACCTCGTGGGTCATAGAGTTTTACTCTAATATTTAAGGTAAAAAAACTACATTTTTACCCAATGATATGTATTTATCAGAAGTCTATACTACCAATGTTTATTATTTTATAGAAATATCAGTTTAATTGGCAAATCTCTGAAACCGCCACGACCAAAACAACATGTTTCATGCTTGATAATTGATACCCATAGTGATGACCAAACTAGAAAGTTATGAATCGTTATAATGGCGTTGTTTTATATTTTTAAATCGCACATAGTTTACACGAGACAAATGTGTCGCAGCATAAACGAAAATCTTACAGGAGTCTAGTTCTGTCGTCAACAATTACGTTGTCTTTGTTCAGCGATTCGGTAGCATGCTTCGAAAATTATTACCTTGACCTTAACTTTCACATTGCGCGATTTTTATTATTTACACAGTTGAAAAAAGTCTTCAAAATTGTCTACTTAATTTTTATTTGATAATATCATTACTCAGAAAACTCAATGAAAATTGGACGTTTCACCAGAATTGCAGATCGAAATCAATGGCATGTAGTTCTAGCATTCTGAGTTATACTCCATATGCACATGTGTAGGGGAAAATATAGATCAAAACTTGGATTGTATTTATTATATTAACAGTAACTTATTGATATCTTTTATAGATGAATCCAGAAAAATTAAAGCAGCTACAAGAACAAGTTCGTATAGGTGGAAAGGTGAGCAGACATTTATAATTTATGTGTCATACTTATATGTGACTCGATATGGGAGTATCTGGTTTCTAATTGAACATTTAAAAAGTTACCTTACACAACCACATGAATTAGCCTAATCTTTTTTTTTCCAAGGGGACTGCCAGAAGAAAGAAGAAGGTTGTCCACCGAACAGCCACAACAGACGATAAAAAATTACAGAGTTCCCTCAAAAAATTGTCAGTGAACAATATTCCTGGCATTGAAGAGGTTAGTATTGGCTTAAATTTTGATGGTATTTATAATAAGTAAATAGTAATACTTTTTTCAGGTAACAGTTGAAAGTATTATTATCATATTATTTACCTTAGCTGTTTTTTAAATTGAGAATTTTTACATTAAGAAATATGAGATCACAATCATGAATACCGAATATCTTGATCTATTTTGCAGGTGAACATGATTAAAGAAGATGGTACCGTGATCCACTTTAACAATCCAAAAGTGCAGGCCTCACTAGCTGCTAATACTTTTGCAATTACTGGACAGGCTGAAAACAAACGTAAGAGCATTGAATTAACTTTATTTACGAACAACACAGCAGGTTCTCAATTTGTTATTATATAGCTGCTGCAGCTTCTCTTGATAAATCCAAGAAGGTGTCTCACTTTGAATATAGTTTTTATGATGTTTATAGTCTCTCTAGATTTGAACTGTGATTAACCAAATGAACAGATATACATAAATTTGTATATGTGGTATCAAAAAACAAATCTACCCAAAAACAGTATTCAGATTGAGAGGTTTATTGACTTACCAAGGCTTTTATATATTGCAAAATAGAAATTTTAGGCCTGTGGTTCTGGTTATTGACAGCATTTTATCCCCTCAACTTTTTGTTCATGTTAATATGTTGCAGTACATTCATGAAATAAATACCTTTGTTGATGTGATGCTCTGCCTGGCGGTGCTCTTGTTGGGCCGCTTTTTACACTGTGTATCTTAATCCAAGACAAGGCATCAAATTGTAATCACAACCAGGCCTTGATGGTCACAAAGTTTTGTCTACACTTAATGACAATGATTTTTTAAAAAGTCTTGAGAAGACATGGTTACTATGCAACTAGAAAGAGCATTTTGAAAACAGCAGATAAATCAAAATTGCTTGAAATGAATGCTTTTGTCACGAAGAATAGAATTTCCCGAATGTATTATAGCTCTGTGGAACATATTACTTTCTGTAATGAATTAAGAAATCACAATGAGTTCACTTAATCTGAATGCAACAATTTTAAACAACAAACACAAATTTTAATGCTCATACTAATTTACTCTTTCAGAGATTGCTGAAATGTTGCCTGGAATCTTAAACCAACTAGGTGCAGAGAGCTTTAGCAGCCTAAAGAAGCTGGCATCAACGGTAGCAGGTAAGTCATTATCAAATATTAGTGGGCGTGTGTAAAACGTATAAGGCATGTTTCATGGCAAGAAAAGAACCCCAAAAAGGAATGTTAATGAAATAGCAATTAGCAAGTGGATGTTAATTGGCCCTTTGTTTTGTTTATCTTTTTTACTACAAGAGGAAGGATTCTCAAGGTCTGTGACCTATCGTGAGATTTAAAAAATAGTAATGTACCACTTTCACAGTTGCCATGTGAGGATGTCACATGTAAGATTGTTTTGCTACATGAAGTTTGATAACCTTTGATGTGTGTTGATTGTCTTTTAGCCTCTGGAGATAACAAACAATCCACAGACGACATTGATGAAGATGATGATGGAGTCCCAGGTACATCTTAGTTAAACATATCTTAAAAGTATAATATCTTAACCTATCCTATATATCCTGTCAGAAACAGTGAACTATTTAATGAGTGTAATGGTTTACAAATTTTTGTGATTATGAAGTACAGCACATTTGATCCCTTTCGTTTACTTTTCAGAATTAGTTGGCAACTTTGATGAAACATCTAAAGGGGAGTGAGAAGAATGTGCAAGAATTGATAAAAATCTCTAGTGCATGTACTTTTGTCGGTTTGTGATATTGAAGTTACCCTCGAGTGTGAAGCCATGCGTATATTTTCCAGCTATAATATTTTGGAGACCAGGCCGTAATATTAAAAAATTAATAATAAACATCCGCAGACAAATAGTGTGTGGATACACATCCTTTGTAGCAGACAACTGCCATTATGAATGACATATACTTCTTTTTCATACAATGATCAAGAGCACTTGGGAATCAGTTGACTTAAATTTGTTGGCTTTTAATATTAGTTACACATATTTATTTCATCTTTTACTCAAGTGCTAAACCAAATAAACACAAATTTTCTCTAAATTGTGTTTTGTTATTTTCCTTGCTTAAACTGCAGATGCATCATTTGGAATAAAGGACTGCCAAGTTTATTGAAAACTATTAAAGTATAGTTTATTCAGTGAAGAATCATTCTTATTAAAGGAGATTCTTTTAATGTACAACCGATTGAGATGGTTCACCTTTAAAAAAAAATTGTGGAATACTTTCGTCATAATATAGCGTTTCTCCCCTGGCAGATGAGATGGATTGGTAGGAGTCATGGGAACTGTTCCGTTTGTTCAGGAAACGAATGAAGTTCAGTCATGGATGCAGATTTCTGACGACTTAGTAGTCTTAGTAGGCAAAAGAAAAAAAAAGTCGGGGCGAGAGGACTAGTTTAATTTGGAATCCATCTCGGACTAACAGTAACTTCTGGGAGGGTTTGAATAATAAAGTTGAGAGGATGATCATGATACTACCACGGGTTTGCCACGTCCGAGTCCACAATTGCATGTATGATATCGTGTGACATTTTCGCGAAATGTCAAGGATTACAAACTTTACCTGATTTCACTCCTCGACTGTCTCGCTTGATCAAGTATAGAACTGCATCACAGGGCATTTATGAGTTATATTCATTCTCACTGGAATATGAAATACATACATGCGATTTACGCTCCTCAACCAGAGAAAGAAACGCAAAATACTCAAAATAATTACATGAATGATATTCAGCATATTCCGTATTTGTCAATTGTCATAAAATGTCAATGTCTTAATTTTCCGCCATGTGGTAACAAAGAAGTAAACTACTGCGTTTTAAATGAAGTGCATTTTAATTCAAAGATCAACATTAATACAAAATGTTAATAGTATACAAAATTGTATTAATAGGTGTATAATGATAACATTGGTCATAGAATCAACGTACAATATATGATAGGAAAACAGCAATGGCAATTTACATATATATAAATATATAGAGATATAATTTATTGATTGTTCGTGTATAAAACGAAACCAAGGTACATCATAACATGTATAAGATTTCATCCCCGCGGACCGCTATCACGCTGCTAAGTAGATCTATGGATAAATATGGTCAATGTCGCCATGGCAACGTGCTACATCCTCCAGGCTCGCTTCATCATGGTACAAAAGTAGTTATCGTCGTCGATGGACGCGCTGACTCCCGTGTAGTAATTCAAAAATTCATCCCAAGTTACCTTCAAAATCAAAATGTTTTGATTAGCAACTATGGAAATGTGAAATTAACTTCATTTTCTATGATTTAAATCCTATTTTAAATAAACATTTTAGTTTATTGGAAGTTAATGTTTTCAGACAAGTTGTAATACCACTCCATCGGGATCACCGGGTGTGTCGAAAGAGTCCAAGAAGTGCCGAAAACACTGGTCGGCCGTCCATTCGCCGCTCTGGAACTTAGGATGCTGGCTCGCGTCGTACAACTTCCGAATGTCGTCCACCGTGATTTGGCCGTCTCCAGTGGCGTCCATCTTCTGGAAAGCTCTCCGTACATACTCCTCGCGGGTTTTGTTAATGGGACCCTGCCATAAGGAAATGGAATATACGGACATTGAACAGAAAGGGTAGGGGGTGACCTTAATAATCTCGATAGTTAGGCCTTTACAACTTGGAATAAAATAAGCTGAAATGCTGGGCGGCAAAATTCTGCATAAGCACATCATTTAAATAATATAATATTCCTATAAAACAAAATATAGTCTATTGCTAATAAATATCAGTGGTTATTTGCTTTTCATAACCCCCCACCCCTCCAAAATCCAAAAATAAATTTCAAAGATTGTAGAATTATTATAATTAATGCTTCTATCTGTGTTCATACTCTAATTGCCACCAGAAACTCGTCATAGTTGAGCTTCCCGCTGCCGTCTCTGTCCAGCTCCCTGAACACGTCAGCTATCGTCTGATCGTCCAGTTCCCGGAGACCGTAGTCACGGAGACCATCCCGGAATTCCCGCATGTCCAACGTCTTACTGCCGTCATCATCCATGATACGGAAACTTCTGCAAATGTAATGACACATTATATGTACAAAAATGTTATAGAAAGATGGAAAAGTCACTGACAACTTGTATTTTTTTTAACCCCCCCCCCCCCCCCCCCCCACACACACACACCCCTCCATAATAATTTTTCAAGTTCAGATTTCTTTTTCTTTCTGCAGTTATTGTGATTCATTCATAAGTAATTCATAAATGGTGATAAAACTTTTATTGAAAACATCATTAAATGAAGACTTGGAATCTCGAGTCCTAAGGTTATCCAGTAAGTATGTCCCTTCTCTCAAACGGGCACTAAATAATTGTCCATCAGTCATTAGTTAAGGAGAACAATCATACAATTAGAGTAAATTCAGAACTTCATACCATCCCCACCCTCCCGCTTTTAAAAATGTTTAATAAATAAAATTTTGATTTTTTTTTACTACGCCTGCAAATACGACGCAATGGAATGCATGTAAATCTATTCTTGGAGAGGATATGCAAACATGTTCAAAATTTTAAATGCGTACTTCGCATTAAAAATAAATATATATTCATCTCCTCTCTCTCTCTCTCTCTCTCTCACACACACACACACACACACACACACACACACACACACACAATGTCTAAATACGTACAGACTCGATTGTACGGTACATTTTTTATGGCACGGAGAACATCATGCCCACTCTTGCAAAACTTTACAAAAGAAAAAAATGAAAGCGTGTCCCTACCTGCCTAATCCTTTGATTCCATTGGCCCCGCGCATGAGACATGCATATCGAAGCTTCTGAATGGGAGAGGTTGAATTCTTAAGGCCTTGCTCTGCCTTTTGCCTGAGATGCGCCTCTTCGTCTGCTGTACACGCCATTTTGTTTTGTCCCGCGAAAATTCTCGATTATTGGTAAACAAATCAGTTATCTTAAACACAGGTGAACACCTGGGAGTGAATTTGATTGAAAAAAAAAATACAGTACTACTTTTAATCAAAATGTCAGTTATATAAAAAAAAAAAGTGAGCATTTAATCATCAAAGTTATTACATCTTATCATTTTCATTTACATTGATATATATTTTTCCTTTGCTTTTTAGAAATACTTGTATTAAAATTTAGAATTGCGCATTCCTAATATTAGCACTTGTCAGCAAGTTATCTTTCTTTGCTCTTTCTTGTAAAAATATTTTAATGAACGATAACTCTCTCGCTTT
>WFKH01007768.1:37693959-37723187 GCA_016163765.1 Magallana hongkongensis
GAGAGAGAGAGAGAGAGAGAGAGAGAGAGAGAGAGAGAGAGAGAGAGCTTTGGAATGTTTAAGCTGTAACCTAAAAAAATTATATCGACCTCAAATTCAAAAATAAATGCCCTTTGTCAGATATAGATGCATAATTAACCTTCTGAATCGTTTTAATTAATTATCATTTATTTGAAATTTGAAGGTTGTTCACAAACATCAATCAAACTTTTAACATACCTTTGTGGAGATATTACCTTTTCTAATCACAATTTGAGTATTTAAAGCTAAAAAGGTCCTGTTATTTTTCATTATCAGACATTTGGTTTAGTTTTATAAAGTGTATACAACAGTTTGTTCAAATCCACGTAAGTTTATTTCATTTATTAAATTTAATTAAATTAAATACTAGTTTATATTATGGAATGTTTCTACATCACCCCTCTTTCCTAACGAAGTGTTGATATAGATTTTCTAAAATGAAGTTGTATATATAGGAATTTCAATAATGGTATTTAATTTAGTATAATTCAATGATAGATACAAATGTATTCGATTATGGTAGTTTTTATAACTAGAAAAAAATGGATAAAATTAAAATCATTTTTACAAACTTTAAAAGTTAGATTTACAGGTACAGAAATCAACGCTCATCGTGTAATTTGAATTGAACTCCACTCCGACCCTTTCTTCAGCCCCCCCCCCCCCCCCCCCCCCCCCCCCTCCCCCATTGCTATAAGGGTGTTATATATAGAAACTGTACTGTTGTCCTCAAATTATTTACACGGAGAGCAAGAAACATGTAATTCGTCATGGTTTGGAATTATCATCAACAAGTACCGAAGTACTGATTCTGCATTGGTTTATAGTGTCACTAGGTTGTGTACTATTGCTGAAAATGAAACTATTTAGAGGTCTCGATCTTTGGACCTAGATGAATTTGAGAGACCGCGAGCAATGGGTACGACTTTCGGGATGAGGAAAGGGGACCGGATGTGGTACATGCACAACAACGTTGTTTTTAGATTCAAGTTAAAAACGGAATGTCAAATGTGCAAAAATGATCAAGCTCACTCTGCTGCCAGATGTGAACTGTCATGTAATAAAAGTGACAGGTTATTGTTTCAGTTTGTTTGCCACTGATGGACAGAGACTGTTTACAATGTAAATATTGTTCATCGGATGGTCCTTTAATTGATGGACTTAATTGATGTAGCCATTTCAGCCCGTCTAGAGTACTGTCATAAGACATGGAAGGAGTAATCAAATGACATAAGACGACCCTCATAAACCTGGGCCTTTCTCGACTTATCGGGGGTGGTACTTGACCATTATACAGTTATATAACCCAATGTAGTAGTGCCATGTTAAATAAATGGGTGGTTTTGGGTGGACATATGTAAGGGCACAAGGGTAAAATTTATTTGGGAAAATTCTTAATAAATTAGTGAATATATACGGTGAGGCAAATTCTCTCTCTCTCTCTCTCTCTCTCTCTCTCTCTCTCTCTCTCTCTCTCTCTCTCTGGGACGAAGGAGAAGGGGGGGGGGTGCAGTGCACGTGGCATATATGTATTGTTAGTTACATGATACACGTATGGGGCTTTTGTCTCTTTAAATTCTTCTGGGTAAATATCCAGACTTTCTGGCGCATCCCTGCAGTCGAGTTGGAAATGACACGGTCATCAGACCTCCCCTATCTCCCCCCAAATCACACCTCGCGGCTCCAGACAATCTGGAGTGGGCTTATTTCATTCAAAACAATGCTGCAAAGTTTCAAACTTTGAAGTATTGTATTTTTATTCATATAGTGTAGGCCCTCATTCTCCGATAATGGTTTTTTGTGGGTTTTTTGGTTTTGTTTTTATTATTATTTTTTTTTTTTTGAAAAGTATAGGAAAGAAATTGGACAGCACACCTGCGGGGATATCTGAGGTCATTGAATAATTTGTTTCATTTCCTAATTGATTTACGTGTAAGTACTCATTAACGAAATAAGCCTTCACATAGAATGAAGACTTCAATTAGCGTCACTTGCAACGAATGCTGTGACACGTTTTCCTCTATGGCATGTCAATTACATACCCAACAGGTGAAAAAAAAAAAAAGAGAATAAGACAGCTGATGAGTATATGGTACATCGCGAGTCAATTAGTAATACCTTCATGTACAAAGCTGCTGGCATCGAGTGTAAACACAAAAATAAACCGAGGCCTACTAAACGTTCACACCATTTGATTATGCGAATTAATTAAGCAGGCATTTCGATTTTTGTTCACTTTCATATAAAGCTAAATGATTTTATTATGCTGTCTTCAAGTCTTTTCACTCTCAAATCTTATAACAGCCTTTGCGAAGTTCTTAGCTAATTATTCAAGTCTTTAATCGAGAGCTGACTGTGTATATTACGTTTATCTGGGAATTATGCGTCCATTCTTCTCCACCTACGGGCACCTGTGCGCAATCGGGGTGACATAATCATATTGAGCTCTTAACAAAAAGGGTTTTGAGAACGGTCAAGTGCTTCAGGTACCCAGGTGCGACCACAATGAGGACGTGTCAATACCCACAGGCCGCCGGATCATCGTGAGAACCGCTGGACGGGAACATTACAACAGAATGATGTCAGTGTAAAAAACGGCCATTGTCAGGGGGGTGCGAAAGGAAGAGCTCAGGACCAAAATCCCGGAGCCGATTTATCCGGGGGTAAAACAGATTAAACGATTGAACATCGGTACCACTTAGATCGGAGATTGTTTCTGTGTGTGTGAAGATTTACTTTATATCTATTTGAAATTGTGCTTAATCTTGCGTAACTATATAAAAGATGTGACAATAGATATTTTCCTTTTTATCCTCCCGACAAAAGAGTTGGGATCCGCCAAAATCATTTCAAGAACAAATCATTCTAAAAAAAAAAATTTTTATTATAAGCGCAATTTATAAACATAATAAATCTTTTTCTTTTTTTTTTCAAAAATTCAACAATAAGTTTTCTAAAATCACTTGTACCTTTTAGATTTTTTTAAGAAAATGTGTCAATTTTATTAAATTTTTCCTTCAAATAAAATCACGTTTCCGGAAAACTTTTTTTTTATCTTGGGAGACGTATCTGTTAATTTTGATTCGGTTTACAACTTTTACTACGATGAACTTGCTGGCCTACGACAAGGTAAACCACGTGATTAGATACTCCTATCTGATTGGTTGTTTACCTGTTTTTCGCGAGGCCGGAACACATTCCTGTTCATTGAAATGTCGTTAGATCTCCTTTTGATAATGCCGCATTGTACTTAAGCCCCACCCCCTGCTGAAATTTTATACAAATGCCACGCGCCGTTGTCGAACGGGCACACTTCTGCCACGCGACCCATTTGGATTTTACCTGGTTGAAACAAAAAACATCGTTACTATGGATTTTTACAATTTAATTTCCTTTTTCTCTACCGTTTGAAATGAATGTGTTTCCGTGTCTGCGAAAGGATTGTTTCATATTTTAAATATTTCCTCGACACTGTCAATGGATATTTTAATTTTTAATTTAAAAAAAAAAAAGATTCTGAACCAAGTGAAACTGGGATGGATATTCCTTATATGGTCATGCTGTGATTCCGACCTTATGGATTTTTAATTTTTTTTTTTTTTTTGAAATTCATTACGCCAATTAACAACCTTGAAATAAAATACTTTTCATACCAAAAAAATGTGTTCTATCTCAATTTCCCGCACTCATTTTACAGAGAACATATTGAATCAAGACTCTCTCTTTGTCTCGATAATGGCCACGCACACCTGTTCATCTGAATCTTGATGTCAAGTTTCTGTGGGAAGAACTTTCCTAGTATTAAAGTATACCTGTTTTTACAAGTAATTTACGATAAACTTAAATACCCCTCCTAGACGCTGTATTTATTTTTGTTAATCTTTTTCAGAGCCCTGGCGCCAGCTCTATCGTATCTAAATACGCTGTAGTACATGATTATATGCAAATACGCAGGTGTGCTAGTGTGAAGTATCAGGGGGCCGAAGGTGACGAATTTTAATGCAATTTATCAGTAACTTCAGGGCGGCAGCTTTGAAGTTGTGTGTGATTGGCACGTCAAAAACGCTAGCGACCGCCTGAGCGGCGCCTAGACCATAGCAAAGAGTATGAAAGAAGAATGAGTGACGTCACACTGTCGGCGCCTCTCTGTCGAAATTATTTTTATTAAAAACTGGCTTGAAATTTACCTGTTGAAACGGGTTGAAAAAGAAGTGAAATATGGGATACTATCTGTTTTATTGAATTTATATATCCATGATTATAAAATAGAAAGGGAAAAGCAGAAATATCAATAAATCAATGAAATTAATCTAATATTTTACTACATAGATTTAAGTGGGCGTGGCTTAGCTCTTCAACGATTGGCTGTTTACAGCACAATGAACTATTATGAGTATAATTCAGCCTATGGCGCATCGGAGGAGGCGGGGCTTGTGATATCTACTCACAGTTATTACAAGTGAATATTTATACACGAGGCATTCAACGTTGTATCATTTGCAAGCGAAGCAAGCTACACACTAGTCGATCGATACTATCAACTATAACAACTAGAAAACATGAAAGCCATTGCCCAACCCTGCGTCAGACCCGTGGAAATTGCAATGAAGAAGGACTCGATGAAAGTGATGAAGAGCAAGGTGGACGAGCAGTGTGCTGCGGAAATGCAGGCATGTTTCTCTAAACTGAAGGAATTAGTTCCATCAGTCCCCCAGGACAGGAAGTTATCGAAAACCCAGTTGTTGCAGCATGTGATAGACTACATCTTGGACTTGGAGACCGCTCTTGACTTTAACCCCGCCGTCCTGAGCGTGCCCCTACCCAGTGTCAATAGGGCCCCACTGTCGGAAAAGCCCGAGCCCAACACCATCCAGTCCATCAGTCAAGTAAGTACTACTAACTTTGTCTTTTGTAGATATAAATAATGTTAATGATATTGATTCGGCATCCATTGCCTTATGTTTAACATAATTGATGTTAATTTCGAGACATTGAGAGTTTATTTATTTTGTTTTGTTTTATAATAGATGACTCTTCCAATGGACGAAGATGAGTCTTGTGACACCAAGTAATTCAACAATCCCCTCTCCCTATGCGGATGTGACTTAACCATCGGTGAGTATTTCTTTCCGCCTTGTCGCTCGCATTTTAGAACGTTATTTCAATGAGAGGGGCTCAAATGAAATATATAATGTGGGAAGATAGTTAAAATTCTCAAGCAGTTGTGTCCCAGACATACTGGCGCCACACTTAGTGTAAGCTCAAGTGTCGGCCTTCTGTAGCAACAGGTGCAAGTCAGAAGTATTTAGCTTAAAGATTTTCATTATATATCGGATAAAACCCACCTGTGCACATAAAAGAAAAAAATGATAATTACTCACGTCACTACAAATTTATGATTATTTATTGTCAAAAACTTAATTTTTATTTTTTATTTTTTCAATAGCATCGGAACTCAAAAACTTTTCCATGCGAGTTATCAACATTGATCGGAGCTTTTTAGATTGAAGAAAAATGGAAAAAGCTTCTCGAAACTCAGACAACTGGTCAACATCAGGCACGAGGGAAACAAGTAGCTGCCCCCACCCCCGGGAAATTCCATTTCTATCCGAGGACGTGAAAAAAAATCTCGGAAAATCCGGACCGGATTTTTCCGAACTCGGCGAAGGATAGAGGGTGACTACTTCAACGAATAGTAGTGACAATGCTGAAATCAAGCCATCCGACTCTGGACACTATGTTGTGTTGATGAGAACTCATTGGTGTAATTTTCTTTAGTATCGTATACTGTTTTTATTTTTAAAAAATGATTTTGTCACTACTTTTCTGTAATTCGTGGCGTTATTGGACAAAATTGACCAGTCCTTTATTGGAAAAGCTAACTCTGTACATAGCAGATGAAGAGAGACAGAGAGAAAGAGAGATAGATAGAGGAACTTTTGTGATGACAGACAAGAAATTGTTTTTTCTTGGAACTCCTTTTATATACATTTTAAGACATTAAAAAACTATACTGTAATAAACATCATGCCACCGATAATGTAGTATTATTTTAAGTTTTTTATACATGTATATTTTTTCTCTTGTTGTATTTTTCTTAAAAGTTTATACGAAAATTAAAAATCGTTTTTCTGAAAACAATTAAAAAAATCTTGTATTCTTTTATTACATCACGTTTGAACGTACGCCGAAGGGTGACATGATAGAAAAATAATGCTCCTCCTCTTCGAACAATTGGCTTTTACGGAAGGTCGGAAGGTTTTAACGGACATCAGTAATAAAACCCGCGGGGTTGACATGTCTTGAGCAAGTGTATCTTTTACTTATATATCCAGCGATATAGTACTTGAATAAGGCGATATAACCCAAAGGTGCCCACACCACAGCTGTGTGACAGCACTGACATATTTTGTACCTGCGGCAGACAACCTTTATAGTTCCCAGCACCTGGTTGGGAGATGGGGATAGATTATAGTAACTTGTTTTCCTTGGTGTGAAGTAAAAAAAATATAGAAAAGGGAAATGAAAGATGACGCGAACTGATCAAGCAGGTGATTTTTTTGACAAGTTAACGATTTCGAGAAATATCTTTTATACATCTTTAACATAAACAAGTTAATGTTTTCTCGGTATTTTTGTCGTTCTCATTTGGAGAAAATCTTATGTGTAGATGGGAATGAAGTACTTAACGAGATATAAAAAGGAGACACTATTCAGAAAGTCGACAAACAACGAGAGAAAGAGACGAGAGAGTGTGTGTATGTATGTGTGTGTGGGGGGGGGGGGGGGGGGGGGGGTTAAAAATCTCTGCAATTATTTTTCATTATAAAAAGTAGAAACAACAGTACCACATGTGTTTATTTATTTGGTTATGTGTCATCCCAGGTGGCTAACCGTATGTCGGACTTCAAGAAGGTTTACCATTCGCTTGTTTGACCCCCACCTGAGAAAACATCCAATATGTGTACAATGATCGGGTAAAAATAAACACCCTCCTAATCAAATGTACATTTCACACATAAACAAACAACGCCACGATTAAAGGCAAATGGAAATATCTACAACGTATTGTTTTCTTTTCACAGGAGCTTTGTTATGTATCAATTTACGGGTATGGAAATCAAAGGAAAAGTTCGCCGACCCAGGGGACCGCTGTTAGTTTTGCCTTTCATCGATTGTAGTACCATTATTGCAGGCAGCGTGGCCAGAATCTGCCAAAAAGTGCACGTGTCCAGCGCAGAAGTGATGCCATCTTATCGTAAATCCTCAGCCGACCCGTCACAGCTGCGGGGAGAAAATTACGCGATCTGACCATCTGCGTGTGAGTGAGAGATCATTTTTACGACAACATCGCGTTAGCTCTCCATGAGAAAAACTTCTTAATTGACATCTAATTAGCAACTGTGCCCCGCAAATTTAGGAACAGCCGCTGTAAACTGCAGGTGAAACTGACCAATCCAACTTGGCACCTTGACGCACATGCCACGCAGGTGGAGAGCAGGTATTCGTATAGGGGGTGGCGCATTGCGCGTCAATACAAGGACCCCTGCAGATGACCACTTATACTGAGGGTTTTCCCATGCATACCAGTCCCAAGTAGACCATGTGTCATCCATATTTTGCCACCATTTTCTAATCTCTTTTGGCACTCGGTATTCAGGCATTTGACATATTGATCACATCTGTTTCGCCATATGGATATAAGATAGGTTTCCTTGAATATGTTTCATACACTGGGTCTATGTCTTTCATGTTATAATTCTTTTGCAATTCCTCTGACCAGATAAAGGGTATACGTCTTTGAAGCAAAGAACAGACGGTTCGCTATTTTTATCAACTTCTGCTTGATGTCAGGTTTCCATTCCCTCGAACCAATGCATGTTACGGAGTGGGTAAATTTCTTATTCGGCATAAATCAATCATCTTGGACAAGAAAAGCCAAAGGGCCATCTGATGGGCCAACATACAATCAGACTTGCTTCATGTTTTTCTTCCTATTGATTTTATGAGGGTCTGTAATTATATTCTTGTTTTGCAGGAAAAAGCTTCTATTGCCTTTTTCCAATTGTTTCTTGGATGCAGACGAAAAGATATAAACAAGTTATATATTTAAATTTTCATATATTCTATTGATTCTAGCAATTATTCCTAAAAAAAAAAGATTAAAAAAGAACAGTAAAAAATTATTGATGATGTAAAAACAATGGAACATTTGATATTCTCAAACCGGCATGGAACTCCCTCAGACAATATATATGCCTCATGTTATGTTGCTAAATAATGCATATGTTTTGGTTCAGAAACAGCATTTTCTTGCCAAGGAGAATGCGACATGGTTGCAATTTTCTCTCGGAATAAGCAATCTCTCCGAAATCCTGGTCCGTTGGATCAATCAATATTCATGCGCTAAGTGATCGGTCGCCACACACCTGCACTAATGATGCAAGTCCTGAATTACCCCCCCCCCCCCCGACCTTTGGTGAAGAATAATCGATCTCCTCCATCAAACCCCCTGGGTCCTGGCGTTTGTTTTACAAGTGCTGGGACAGAATGCTTGAAGAATTGGAACACCTGCGAGAAACTTTCATTAACCGATATCTTCTAATTAGGGCTATCGCTCTGCACATGACGATATCAAACGATTGCAGAAATATTGTGAATATGATGATAATCTAAATGAAAAAGAAAAAGTATTGATAACATATATGGCTTCGAGTCGAATTTTTAGATGAATTAGAATATGCTTGCTCCCACATTGCAATCTATGGAAAAAGTCCTTAGCCCAAAGATGACGAAAAATGCCACAATAATTTAGATTTATGTGTACAAAACCGAAGCACTTGCAGAGACCCTGGTTAAAGACTTACACCAGACTTTATCAATTAATACCACTACGTTAATACATAATGGTCAATTAAAAAGCAGGTAGACATTCCTGGTGGCTGCTCGGTTGTGGGGTACTACATTAACAAATGCTCCCACCTCGCATATTGATAAGACAGCCAGATTTTCGTGATTCCACACACCCAAACATTCTGGGTCTTTGATTTTGCTCCCAGTCTTGCTCCACGGGAGTTATGTAACATCCAGCAGGTCATGAGACAGGAAATTATGTAAAAATAGGGAAGTGTTTGTGATTGAAATAATAAATCAAAGTACCGCAAGTACTGACATGCATGTGCATATGTGCATAGATTTCATGTACGTATTGTTTTGTCATAATGGTGTGAGTGTTACAAATTATATCAAGGAACAAGTGTATAATTGATATCAATTAATTGATACAAAACTGTATGGACAATTGCGCCCAAAGGAGAAGGACACTAGAATGACCGCACCTCCACCCTCTAGTACCGTCGGACGGTCAACCAAACTCTAAAAACGTTTTATGAAGTACAAGTAATTAAGTAAATTTAAATTTGATATTCGCCAGCAATACTTGTGCACATTGTCTTATGCCATTACATATAAGACTCCCCTCTTGTTCGTGCTTTAATTTTATCAACATTAGAATTAGACAATTGAGAATGTATATTACTTCATCCTAATCATAATTAACTATGACCATCCAATTGACAATATAATCAGTACTGAAATTATGAAAAAATCAAAACTTTTTTAAACAGGAAATAGAATCGAATAACCACAACTTTAGTATGACATCGTTCGTACAGTTGACTTGTATCGTCAGTTGAATTGTTAAGTAACTCTTTAATGGAAATACTTGGGATACATGGAGATACGTGATGAGCTATTCGTACAACTAGCCCATTGATAATTTCTCAAATGAGATTAGTACTGTAGGTAAATAAATGAGAGGCTGTGATATGAAATATGATGCGTTTGATTTTACACGTACGCTTTTATGATCAACGTTTTGTAGTTAAAAATACTTGTATTAATGTACATGTTTAACCATTGGACCTACATGTCGAACTGCATATAGTGAATACATGGTATATAGATATGTTTATTAATTACAAGTATTATTTAAAAACAAACCAAATGAACTGATAAGTAATACACATTGAACTTCATCGTAATCTGTTTATAGTACGACTAGAATCCACTTTAAGGCCAGCTTCTTTATAGACAATAATATTTCTGTACATAAAAAAACCTCCTACTTAATACACATTTTTATAGAATTCACGACGTTTTGGGTTTGTTTTTTTGTAAATGAAACAAAAGTTGGACGTACTGCTTTCATTCTATCAAAATCATTTTGATAAAACCAGGAGAGGATGTGTCCTTTCTAAGATATATATTGCTAGGGTAAACCAGAGAATTTTACACCACAAGTCGCATCGTAAAGGCCAAAAACACACAGAAAGATTTCTTTTTTCGATTTAAGATTAAATCAAATAAATAAATAAATAACCGTCGAAAAATAAACTGAGGTACTGCCCTATCTGAAAACCATCAAGATGTGTATAATAAATGGTGGTTAAGCCTGATTTTGCTTTCCAGTAGGCTCCGTTTGGGCCGTCATTAGTGCTGTGCAGGGGGGTTCTTCTCTCAGCAGGTTCATGGCAAGTGCAGAGGAGATTTCATTAAACGCTGGACATGTACGTTCTACGGCAATGTGAAAGCGAGAGATCATACAATCGATTTCGTATAAATCTCTGTTGTTCTCTAAATCAGTGTTTCTTTGCATTCTGCAGGTGTTTAAAAGCTGTTTATTGATTCTGAGTAGAGTGTTTCTGATATTATCAATGACTGATGTACGAAGCTTTCCTTCATTTCAGGGTATATTGTAGGGAGGCGAAAACAAAGATGAGGGGAAATTGGTTGACGCGCGGATGCCAGCTTACGGCGAGAGAAAATAGCGACGCGTGCCGCACGAACAAAATCTTTGCCGTTAACATGGACAGGTGTGGCTAACTCGCTAGAGGGAGTGAAATGTACTCACTCGCACAGCGAAACGTGCTTGTACCATACAATGTTCCGAAATTGACGACGAACGGCGAATTAATTTCACAATATTGGTGAAATGAGACTAGTATTGTAGGCAAATGATCCCACATTCATAAAAAGAGAAGACTGTGCCCAAAATCAATAGCAAACAGATGACACCTGCAGTCTGTGAGTTTCCATTCGATTTCCCCTTAGAGTTCTAAAATGTTCATTGGAAACTCTAAACAAAACCCATGTCCGTTACATTGTTTTAGTTGGAGTGAAAAAGTATCGATCTAAAGTAAGAATCGTGTGAAAATAAAATTTTTCGGATAATGACAAGCATCGTTAATGGTTTGAGAGAGAGAGAGAGAGAGAGAGAGAGAGAGAGAGAGAGGGGGGGGGAGAGAGAGAGCGCTTCATGATAGTAAATACCATTTTGCATACTCTTGCTGAATTGGATTCGTTATTATCATTAATGGTTGAAAATTATTTAGTAAAAAAGGATGTCAAAGGAAAAGAAAGATACCGTAATATATCCTATGAAGATATTTGCACTTTTGGCGAATAAAGAATTTCAAGCAGATGAATTTAGAAAGAAAAAACATTGTTGTTTCGTTTTGTTCTGTCATTGAAGTTGAAATTAAAAAATTCTTTCTAAAAAAAAAACCCCAATTAAGTAGGAGAATAATAGTAATACGCATTTTGTAAAAATTGTCAAGTTTTTTGACTATCGCACATACTCACTTATAAATGGTTGTATCAAAATATATAAAATTTAATACATGTAGTACATGTATCTGTCTATATTATAAAGTAAGAAGAAGTTTGATGATGCAGGCATTATATATAATTCTATTCTCTCTATTTTTAAGGATAGTTATAGACATTTGTTAATAGAACAGATGTGGCATATACAACACCTGCAGTATAATGCACTACAATGTACTTATAACGCCTTATGGGTTTGGGCTAAATATGGATATGTGTGTAAGGAAAGATGTTTGAACTTCATGGTACTAGCATGATTTTGTTATTTGATGAACAGATGCAAGGGAAGTCTGGAATACTCAGAGCCGCAAGTGTGACAATTGGTTCTAAAATAGGGCCATCAAACTTTAACAGCTTTGATTGTTGTTTATCTATCAAGAGAAAAATTTCAAAATTACAAACAACATTTGTTGTGTTAAGAGGAAGATACTTTGGTATGGCAGACACGATAAGAAGATAATAGGAAGAAATTTTTGGGAGGGGGATGTTTCAAGTAAGGGTGTAAAAGAAAGTGCAGACTAGACAAGTGTTAAAAACTGATAAAATCGCAGTAATACTAGCGAACGAAAACATTTATTTCCGCTTTTTCCAATCCCAGTAACGGCGAAATAAAATTTTATTAAAAAAAGTTTTAATGCAAATACTTCCTTGTAAAGTAAAAATAATCTTTAAGAAGAAATACAATTTTATTTATTTCTTTTTTTTTGCCACGAAATGCATTTACATGAATGTAATTGTTGTCACCCTGATCTGAATAAATCTCCCATGTTTTAATTATATGAATGTTGTTTTTACGAAACATGCACGGTTGTTTTTGTTGAAGTTTTAAGTGCCTGGCATATAGTTATGACAAAATGACATTCTTTGAAATATTTGGAATAAATCGATCGATATTTCACTTCCTGGGGGAAATTTGAACGGAATAGCACCATTACTGCATATTTCGTAACAGTCGGTGACAAATATGTTGGTTAATCAATTCAATACCTTTTATTTCTAATTAAAACTCTAGCATGCGTATGATAGGATAGTGGCCATCTTTTGATTTACGGCGCAAACTCCGTAGATGGACGCAGGTGTTTCCGGTATATGAGAGTTTAATGACTGAGACCCATTAACTTGCTGACATTATTACAGTTTTGCTTCGTTTACTCAGGTTGACAAGAATGGGAAACATAATTTGTGTATGACATCATATTTTCCCCAGTAAGCACTCTGATTGCTTTATAACAGGAAGCTTGCATTTTTTTTAGAACTTCCGTTTCTTTTTAAGTTCGAAAGTATCGCTAAGTAGAGAGTGGGAGCTGAAGCATAATAACTGTAGTTTCATGCAAAGTACTTTTTTCTCTTTTTCTTTGAAGTACTTAATCAGTGGTCGTTCAGACTCTGTTAGTCACTATTTTTTACATTGTAGAGTTTTTCTCCGTTCAACAAAAAACTTGGAGGACACTAGCTTCGCTGAAGAGCTCAAAAGCATAAATTTCCTGATAATTGTGACTCAATCGAGCCACTATTGGCCTTTGTTCTTTAAAAGTGCATGTACTATTTTTTAGATGAAGAATTTCAAAGAATTAAACAAAATCCGAAATCTTCCTGTCAGTGCCCACCAAACAGCAAGAAAATTCATAACAACGACAGAATAAATTGGGTGGGGGGAGTGCGCCCAAAATTTTTGGAAATATCTTATACTCAATATACATAAATTGTCATATACTTGTAACGTGTTTCCCAACAAGTCACAGAAATTTCTAATTAAAGCGAATACATAAAATAATTATAATCCACTCGAGTAGTCCGCAACATGAAAACATAAATGATGAATTTTTCGTATTTTCTTGGAGAGAAAAAATCAATACACATCACATTCTGGTTGGAAGCTTCTGCTACCACAAAGCTCCATTCTGCCGTATCAGTCAGACACTTGGGTGTCAAAAGAAGATGTATTGATTCCTTTTCTGTGGAGAAGAGAGCAATATAAAGCATAGTGTCGTGTTTCTTCCTCAGAGAGAGAGAGAGAGAGAGAGAGAGAGAGAGTCTTTTATTTATAAACACTATATATATAAAATAAATAAAGACTATATATATATAAAATACATATAAAATTTTAATGCCGTGGTGACCTACATGTGAAATTTTTGTTTGCTAAGTATTATGTCATTCATCTAATCATTTTTGTTATTATATAGAAGATAAATTCTGTTTTTGCCTCAAAGCGGAAACCATAATGTATTTACTCACAGTAACTGGAAAATGAAACGGGGAATTTTAAATTTGGTCGCAATCAATCTTTTGTGTAAAACTTCCTCATTTGTGGTACTCTCTCTCTCTCTCTCTCTCTCTCTCTCTCTCTCTCTCTCTCTCTCGTGTTGTCAAAACCAGCACTTATACATTAAAGTTTGGCAACCATTATATAAAACAAGGTCTTCGTATGAAAGAGAGGTATAAAAGGTTTCCCGTTCAACCACTTTCAATTGCGCATTTAAAACTTGAATCATGTCATGTAAAATAAGAGAGAAAAAAAATATGACAAAAGTGACAAGATTGACTTTTCTTAATATCCCTGTTTATCCTTTCATACAAGAAAGTGCATTTTAATAAGACCTAATCGGGTGTCAAATCGAACCAGTCCTTACATGTCACCTGAGAATTAATGTCAAACACCTGTTGTAATTTCCAGGCGTTTGATGCATGCAGCATAAACAACACTTTACTTTACATAAGTACCCTTGAAGATTTGTTGTGAATGCTAGGACAGGTGTGGTAAATAATTAAGTCTACTGCAATCCCTCTCGCCCTGTGTCCCCACGTTTAGCTGATAGTGTATAAAGGCCTGAATTTATTAATCGCATTACCGTCCTCCAGAACTTCGATTGACACCCAAGACACATTTGGTCAAATCCGCAAGTTTACATAACAAGCGGATGTGAAAGGGGTACAAACAAAATTTTCATCATATTTTTTTATTCCACCCCCCATCTGGAAATACCTTCGCTCATTTATATAATAGACGTAGCTACGACGAAAAGTCGTGGCATGTTTTTTTGTTTATTTCCAACAATTCAGAAACGGTTTTGACACGACACATTTTAAAATCAATCTTTTTTTTTTTAAATTAAAAGACACGAGATACCTGTGTTCATCAGGTGTGTCAAAGTTTTGTATATCATCTCCTAATTATGTATATTCTTCGACCCACCTGCAAATGTCGCATCATAAACGTTTATATGGAGAGCTTACTTAATTACTGATCTTATTTGAAACTTCCTATAACTCATTTAGACAACGTACACGCACGTATAAAGGAAGTTCTTATTCTTTGATTCAAAAATCGTTTATCAAAAATATAGAATGAGGAAGGAAGGCGTTGAGTACCGAGATCACACCATGGACCGTGAGTACCGAGATCACACCATGGACCGTGACTACCGAGTTCACACCATGATCCATGAGTACCGAGATCACACCATGATCCGTGAGTACCGATATCACACCATGATCCGTGAGTACCGATATCACACCATTATCCGTGAGTACCGAAATCACACCATGGACCGTGACTACCGAGTTCACACCATGATCCGTGAGTAGTACCGAGATCACACCATGATCCGTGAGTAGTACCGAGATCACACCATGATCCGTGACTACCGAGATCACACCATTGACCGTGACTACCGAGTTCACACCATGATCAGTCCATTTTTATACAATGCACATGTATTCTACCTAATCAACATAGGGTATAGAACTTTTTGCGGGTTGGGTCGGGTTGTGGATGGATACGTTAATATATATTTATACATGTTGGTTTTAGGGCCACTTAATTGTGTGGTTCTCTAGCATCAGTCCCTCCAATCAAGTTTTCTCTCTCTCTCTTTCTCTCTCTCTCTCTCTCTCTCTCTCTCTCTCTCTCTCACACACACACACACACACACACACACACACACACACACACGGGCGGGGGGGCCTAGTTTTTAATTTTGTCATCAGAATTAAAATTAACCGGCAAGATACGATAATGAAAAATATATAAATATACACAGTAGCTCAAAATAGATGAAAACAATAGGATCGAATTTCAGTAAACAATTGACTTTTTATAATAATTTTAGTAAATAGTACGTACATGTATATGAATAGGATAAATGAAGAGAAAATAGTGGGGGTCGGCAAGATTTCATAAAATACTGTATTATTTTTCTTAAGAATTGTTTAAAGTGTAGCATATAGTTTATATCAGTTTAAATAACCATTTTATAGGGAATGGTTAAAACGGGGGGGGGGGGGGGGGGGGGGGGGAAGGGGAAAAGGCGATAATAGAGAGGAAATAAATGGAAAAAACCATTCTGGAGTTGGAAAGAGTCGATCGCACCTCTACTGACTGATTTAAGTGACAGAGGTGAGAAAAAGTGATGTACTGTGATGGTCGGGTCTGGAGTCATTCTGAGCGCTGTAAAACACACCTGCACCATACATCATTTGGACGGACACTATAATGTAATGATGCTAGTCCCTTAGTATGATCTATAGGAACTTAACGGGTTTTTTACGGCACATTCTTTAACCTATAGGCTGTATCTTCGATGAGCATTGTTACATATAGACTGTAATAAATCAAGGGATAGATATATTATAGGGGGAGGGGACAGGAATAGTTGATGGCCACAAAAAAGAACTAGCTTACTGGTCAGATGGTATTTTGTTTTTGTTGTTTTATTTTTTTTACGTTGGTGCAAGTTATTCTAAGACTGGCAACTTACGTACCGAGGCTTGATGCAGTATCTTGCACACTTGACAATCGTAATGTTTGTGAAACTATTTTCTGTGTTAAATGAAAATTGAATAGAAAAAAAAACAAATTAATATAAATGAGTGCATTCGGAAACAATTTCTTCCTGTTATGTTACTTTTAGAAGCCCATGCTAAGCTTTCATAAGGAAGATTTTGACATTTGGTACGATAGTGCACCTAATGCTCATCAAATATGCACCATAATATTTGAGAGGCGACTTTGAAATATAAATATGAAAGACTCTCGGCCAATAAGATTTTTGAAGTGACTTTATTAAAACTACAGATCGCTAATGGTTTGTGGTATATACTTCCCGAGTACTACAAATTTTTCGTTATTTTGGCGGACGTTGCTATTTTCATTTAGTGGGTGTTAATTTCCTCATAACTGCAGAGTTTATCGTCTGGTTAAAATATTTAGCAAAAATAAAATATTAAGACACAGATGGTTAACTACTTGGGTATTCTTGAAAAAAAAACCCCGAAATTTATCACGGAAATTAACAAATTCACCGGTATACCGGTATTCTTTCGTATATGAACAAAGCTTGCAGCTCGCCAGTCTACATTTACATGTGCATGTAAAAAGTTTTCTTTCAAGTAACTCACCAATGTACATGTTTTAGTATTCAAACATAACTAGAGGTACTGTGAGCAAGCTCACAAATGATACCCCCGCTAAGAAAATATAATAACTCAAGTATTTCTCCATTAAAAGTAATGGATGCACCTTTTTTCTTATAGTGACCTTGAACTTGCACAAATAACCAAAGTTAGGATATATTTACAGGTCACGAGCAATATTTGTGTCAAATTTAAGCGTCTAATCATTTTCCATTACAAGATACGGCCTAGACAGGAGTTATGCATTTTTTTTAAAAATGACCTTGAACTTGCACAACTGACCCTGGGTCAAGTTTATGACACATCCTCAGGTCATAAGCAACCTTTATGTGTGCAGTAAGAACTTCCAATGTTTCTCCATAAGAAAGATATGGACTGGATACGAATTTTGCACTTTTCCTTCCAGCGACCTTGAACTTGCCCAAATTACCTTGGGTTAAATTCATGACAAAGTTTCAGTTCATAAGCAATCTTTGTGTGAAGTAAGAACTCCCAATGTTTCTCCATAAGAAAGATATGGACAGGAAACGAATTATGCACTTTTCCTTCCAGTGACCTTGAACTTGCCCAAATGACCTTGGGTGTAAATCATGACACACCCTCAGGTCATAAGCAATCTTTTTTGAAGTAAGAACTTCCAATGTTCCTCCATAAGAAAGATAGGGACCGGACACGATTGCACAGACAGACGGACGGACGGACAGACGGACAAGGTGATTCCTGTATACCCCCTCCCCCCCCCCAAACTTTGTTTGCGGGGAGTATAATAATGGTGAATTTCAAAAACAATCTTGTTTTGTACCAGTTATCCACCCTGTCGTGGGTATATAATCCTCTTTGACAAAATTCGACCGTAATCTTGGAATTAACGAAAGAAAAAAAAAATCACCGATTTCTTCGTAAAATAAATACAAGAAGATGAAAAAAAAAAACCCAAAACATTGATGGCCTCTGATACCCTTTTTTTTAGAACTATATTTTTCTGCAAAGCCATATACAGAAAATGTGTTTACTTTCTCGGCGAATCAAAACCTCAAAAATATACACTCCCACTTTTGAGTACCAATAAGGAATTTTCATACATCTGGATAAATAAAAGGTTACCAGCGCAAGTCAGACCAACGCATCTTCCGAGCTATACCAACGGAAAAGGATGTTTTCGAAATTGACATAATAATGGCGAATTTCAAAAACAATATTGTTTTGTACCAATTTTATTCTTGAATGAATCACCCACCCCTTCATCCATCCTTCATGGTGAAGTTGCTTTATCATATAAACCATATTTGCCTTCTTCATAAGCCTTAAATGGCAAGGCTTTAACAGGAATTAAAATTTTCATTCAACTTTGAAACAAGAACCATATCTTCCAATCCCCTGGTTTTCCTAGTCTGACACTAATTTTTTTTTTTTTTTTTGGGTGGGGGTATTTTTTTTCAAGAGGGCTCGATGGTCGTGGCCATTTTTAGACTGTTTTGATCTTCTTTAGAAGAAGAGCTCTATATAAAAATATAGGAAATTCCGAAATTTAAAAGGTAAAATATTCGGATTTTCTCTTTACTAGATAGTTTTTTATAGTTAAATAAATCATAATTAAAAATTTTAGGTAGATATCTAGCCTCCTTAACATGTACTTATTTCTCACGAAGGACGAAAATATTTCATTCTATTCAGAATTGCCTCATTCGGTATTAATTTCCGAAAAAAAGCGCCAAAGACAGATGGCTTCGATCCGGCTATTGTCTTTGAAATGTTCTAATCAATGGAGCACCTATTCAGGCTTAGTACAGGTGAAACTACTGCAGATGTTAGTATTGACATTTTCAATGGTGACTAACAAAACTTTTTCCCCCGTTCAATTTCTCTAAAGCTATATCCATAATTGATATTTCATCAGAGGAGTATCATTAATTTGTAAAAATAATCACCAATAAGTACCACGGCATGGGAATACGGAACCCACACGCCATGTGGCTTGCGACACAGGCACATGGCGCGCATGCAAGCCGACTTTGAATAAAACAAAAGCCTTAGAGGTCGCTGGGGCCCCTAAGTCGATTTTGTGGTGTACTGAACACTGTGAAAATTTCTTCCATTTTTTTCTCTCCCAAGATTTGTAAATTAATTTTTTTTGGATGCAATCAGATTTCCTCCCAGAACACCTGAAAACCGTAAAAATCAATTCCAGCACGTGAATTTGCGGGGTCAGGAACCGGTGGCAGACGACCGATATTGACTGAAAGGAACAGTCGCACGTGCAACTGATGCCAAATATATTATTAAAATTTCATGAACAGGTTCAAAGTCAAATATTAGAAGAGCGGACAGCTGCGCTGGCTTTGGATTGCCGAGATTGACAAGGGTTGTGTTCAGTAGGGACTCGCTAATCCATGGATTAATTAATCTACTGATTACCAGATGTCCAAAGACTAAAAGATAGCCAAATGAAACCCTTTGAGTATGAATTGAAACGTGCCTACTCGTTTGAATTAAAAAGGGAAATAACTCGCTTTGTGCAGCTTTGATTTCTCTCCTATTGTAAAGTTTTCTACAGGCACGTAGCAACGTGGGGAAGGGGCAAAGGGAAACGGACATTTTTCTTGAATTTACAAATAAAACACAAATTTTAAAACGAACTCCCCTCTCCACTTCTTTTGTGTTAGTGTTAAAAATTATAGGGAACAAACATTTAGATAAAAATGAAAGACCCCCCCCCCCCCCCCGAGATTAGAATTTTAGAGTTTGTTTGTTTTTTTTAAATTTTTTTGCTTTTCAAAATAATGGGGTAGGTCTGCCCCCTCCCACTTTCAAACTTTCGTGCACGTTCTATTCCCGAGTTTGGTGATGCTGACTGATTGGATTTCACGATAAATATTCGATATGATTTTCATATGTAAAAAAATGATACCTTTACACCTTAAGCAGTCGTCCTTTATTTTACCCAGCAAGTCTGGACATATAAAAAAGAAACTTGGAAGAGGACCATTCGCCATCAGGCTTTTTTATATTTTTTGTCATCTACATTTTGGGAAAAGAATTGCCTTTTATAGAATAACTATTTTTATTAAATAAATTAACACATCTTATTTTTAGTCAAATAAAGTATTTCGAAAAGGACAGAATAGTGGGAGAGGGGGGTTCTACATGCAACTGGCCATGTCTATAGCTACCGATCAGACAGCGCAATTAATTAACACATTATGGGAATACTGTCAATGTCTTTACTGTCGAGTGACCAGACGAATGATGGGGCGAGACATCGATTGGGAAAGCGCCGTTACTGTCACACACCGCTATCTGTAGAAGATTTCTTTCCAAATCGCTGCTCGCATCATGAAATTCCGCTACTGGCTCAATAAACCTGTCAATGGCCGAGCAGTTCATCTTTTTGGCTGACGTTTATCGGAATTGTTTCCTCCAAGACAAACCAATTTTCCTATAAATATTGACATTAGCCATGATAAATCTGCATTTTAATAGTTCATGACCATTTCGAATAGCGTCGAACATAAATATTTTTGGCAATATCAAGCGAGATAACTCCCAAGTTTGTACTCCTTAGTACTATTTTCCTCGTATTAATTGATAATGAAAAAAATCTTAAATAAAACAATTTATTTTTGTCAAGTATTTCAATGCACTACAAACATTTTTCCCGTGCATATCGATAGCTGGATTTCAATTAATTGGATGAATTATAACAAAAACACACATAAAATCAGAAAGACATGGTAAATGCACTGTCTAATTATAATGGAGTTTAAATTCTAAAACAAGCACTAATGTAATTTCGACACAAATCAATTTCAGAAAACAACATGTTAAAGTAAATACTCTGAATTCTGTCTATTACGCTCTTCAAGAGTTAAAGCACAGTAAAAAAAAGAAAGACAAAAACTAGACAATGTAAATTACTCCTTTCCTGATAAGTTACCTGATCATGTATGTTAATTAATGTAATATAAATGCATATATGATTCTTAAAAACTCAGACTCAATAATAATAAATAAGGGTCACCAGGCTAACACTGTTATAAATTGTGGAGAATATGACATGACACTACTTATAAATGACATATTTTCCATTCAACCTTCTGACCCCATTGCTTAATGTGTTTAATACAGGTGCACTGGGTTGATAACTGTAAAAAGGCTGAGAAGCAGATAACATATAATACTACAGGTAACAAAATGACAGCTGAACTGGTTGAAAGTTGGTGCTCAGTTAATATTAAAGAGAAGAAGATGAGGACAGAAGCATGAGTACATGTATTTGCAAAAGTTTAGCTTTTGATCAATAATGGAATGTCAACTATCATTTATAAAATACATATTTCATAAGGTCCACAGCAATTTATGTCTTGAAAATGATATATAATATTTTCAAAAAATTTTAAAATAAACAAAAATGTCAAGAAAAATTGTAGAAATTGTAAAGATACAAGGTATGATCACCATGGATTTGCAACAGAATAAATTATATCAAAGAGAACACAAATGTAAAAGGAACAAATATATTATCACAGACAGGAAAAAGAAACCTTACTAAACTGAATTATATTGTTACCATAATATTGAGGGCACAAGAAAATTAATATAAACCACAAGAATAGTCTGTAACCAGATTCAGGACTCCCTTTACAATGAAAAAAAAAGTTTTGGACTTTAAAACAATCATATCACATGGCAGTTTATTTTTGAGATCATCCAGTTCATTCTAAACACTGAGTACCAGTCATTCAAAAAAAAAAAACCCCACAAATTAAGAAAAAAAAATCCCATAGGAGATGGTTGTAAAGAGTTCTTTTGAAATCTGATGCCCTATTCAGAGCCACTGGATTCTATAGAAGACTGGTATTCCCATCCTCACATGCCAAAAGGGACAATCCACTTCTCTCTAAGTGGATCATCCACCAATGCTAGCAAAGACATAGGGAGTATCCAAGATGATGATTGTCACATTATGATATTCTGTGAGAAAAGAATGCTTACTTTTCTATGTATTGAGGATGCATGTAACATCAAGGTTCTTATGAAATGACGATATGTAAAAATTACAGATCAAAATAAATGTACATGTATATGCAAAAGTTCAATTAAACTTGGTTAACATATCATATACCTACAATAAATAACAAATTCGTAAATAACAGACAATAACAAAAACAAGCAGAAGGTACTTAATGTACATGACAAAATATTGTGCTTGTATTGATAAATAGAGTTATGTAAATAATGACAACACATACAGTTACAATAGGTTTTCTTTCACCATGTGCGGAATCCAGTTACACTTAAAAATATTTAATTTGTACCTAATTAAAAAAAAACCCCCCATCCTTAAAAAAAGAGTTGGAGAGTGGGGATGAGGGATCTTTTCAATAAAATTCATTGAACTGTTCCTCCAAATTTTGTATATACTGTATAGATAATGTACCATAAACAATTTGCATCCAGACCAAGTATAATACTACATGTATAACATTCAAATGTCAAACAAACTCCCCCTACAGACATCAGACTTTGTGAGATTCATTGTTATTACATGGAACAAGTCTGAATTTGAGACTTTCAGATCTTGGAGAAATATATGTATGTACAGTAGAGCCATTGTAATCCAGACACCTTTATTCCCAACCAAAATATCTTGATTAATGAAGCATACAGATAAATAATAATTATTCTTAAGTATTATAAATAAATCTCCTCTCCTTCTGAAAAGGGAAGTTATCAAGATTATTTGTGTCTAGATTAATGAAGCCCCACCATATAAAATATTATGGAATTTGTGGAAATGGGAAAAAAATGTACACAAAAAAAGGTCAAACAATAGATGTAAACCACAATAAATTAACACTGAATTATAATCAAAATTATTGGCAATATTAGTCATCATTTGGGATTGACAGAAAAAATATCACAGTCATCCATGGCAAGAAAAATTTTCATCACTTTCATGAGCTGACAGGAGTTATCCGCCCATTGGTAATGTGGGCTTTTCCATTGGCCATTCCCCTGTGTTTGGAGGGAGGAGTGTAGTCAGGGGGTGGAATGTACGGTAAATCTGTACTGTTGTAGTCTGGGGGTGGCTCTACTGGTACACTGTAACGGCCATTACTTTTCTGTGAAAAAAAGAACATTTGTTTATTTTAACAACTGTTTAGGACATTTTTGCATTTTTACTACAAAGCATACTTTTTATTTTCTTGATTTTTTTTCCAAAATAGGCAACAAAAATGTTAATATCTTCAGGATGAATAACGGTACTAGAAAAAAAAGATTTTAAATGTGAAGTATTCCAAAAAAATTTTGACTTGAAAATTTTCTTTAATATGAATTTACTTTAAAAATAATTGACAAATAACAAATTTGTTATCAGACTAAATGTGTGTAATATCACTGTAATATATCATATATCAAGCAAAAGGATTACATGTGTAAGAGCTTATATGTTCCTCTTTGGTTTGCTATAAGAATACACTGATCAAGTATGTATTTTCATTATCTTAATTTACATTTGGCATGTCTTCAGATTCCAATTTACGGTAATTTAAACAAACACCCAAAACTGATGGAAAGCTTGAGAAGTAAAAAAAATGCAGAGACCAGTAACTGCAAACTAATAAGCATCCCTATAGGACTATAGAAAGCTTGATATTCTTTCATCTTTTCTATTTCTTTCCTTCTAGAAATGTGAAGGACTTAAATAAGGTGCAAAATCCATCTATACATTGACATTAAGTTTGCTATTGCAATATTTATTATCCAAATGACATACTGTGGAATCATTTTTATTCGTGGGTAGCCAAAATTACCAGGTTCGTGTGGATGTAATTTCGTTGGTAGTGTAATCGGGATAAATTTAATAAATATTAAACAAATGATTGTGTATAGGTTCATGGGGATGTAAATTCGTGGGCAAGGGTTACCCACGAAAGCCACGAACATTGGTCCCCCACGAACAATGATGATTCCACAGTACTGCACTATACATTGACATTAAGTTTGCTATTGCAATATTTATTATCCAAATGACATAATGTGGAATCATTTTTATTCGTGGGTAGCCAAAATTACCCGGTTCGTGTGGACGTAATTTTGTTGGTAGTGTAATCGGGATAAATTCAATAAATATTAAACAAATGATTGTGTATAGGTTCGTGGGGATGTAAATTCGTGGGCAAGGGTTTACCCACGAAAGCCATGAACATTGGTCCCCCACCAACAATGATGATTCCACAGTACTGCACTAATTATTTCCCAAAAGAATAATAAAACTGTAATTAAAATACACACAATTTCCATGAAGTAATAAAAGTAATTTATCAAAGTAAGAGTTATCTTTTTCTTCACAGTATGAGTTATCTTTTTTATTAGAGGAGCACTGTACCTTACACTGTCCCTACTTTTCTTGAAGAATAATGAACTACATGTGGTATTACATGTATACCTTTTTCACCCCCAAAAATTAAAGTTGTAAAAGGAGTTTTAAAAAAAAAATTTAAAGATAGTTAAAATCATGCAGAAAATAAGTACCAGTATGTAGAAGGCAATTATCCCGATGACATTATAATGTAGTAATGACATCATGAATATCATCTTATTTTTTAGAATTTATGTTTTGGAGCAGAAAATGGGCATTTCTCTAACGTTTTCCGAATAGGAACCATCAAGTGCATGCTTGCTCAAAAACCATTTTTTACTATGATGTGTATATTAATTATATGAACAAAAACACATGTGGAAATAGTACTTGAGCAGACATGTCCTCTATACTTCCAAAGGTAAAATATGAAGACAAATAGATAATTTTATTTTTCATTTTTTTTTCTCTTTGATATATTATATACTGTGAAGACATTTTCTGTATAATGTTTAATGAAAATATGATTTTGATATGATACTATTCGAAATTTAAAAAAAAAAAAATGGGGCAGATATTTGACTTTATCAAATATAGTTCTTTGAATCATATTGGAATCAAATGACCTTGACTAAGGTTCATGGTCCATACTCAGGTTATAAATGGCAAGAGCTTGATCATTACAAAATGATCTACAACTTTATTAGTTAGAATATACATGCATGTATACCTCCTATTTGCTCATGCTGGGAATGAAATTGATACAATACAATGACAAGATTTAAACAAAATCAAAATGATATGAACTAAATCTGAAAAATACATGACAAAACCAAAAGCACAATTACATTTAGAGTATACCTCCTTTACCATTCTGGGCAATGGATAAAAGGAGAAAAGAATGAAGAATCATTTATCTAAATGGATGAATCACATTAAAATATTTGCACATTCATATGTCTATCAAAGTTTTCAATCAAATATTCTGTTGAAACACTAAAAGCTAGAGAAATCAACACCTGAAGAATGACTCATCTACGAAGGCAACAGACCAATGAAGCTGACAGTACCACCTTAATCTTTTAACTCCATATTACTTACTGACTGGAGAAATCCACATCTACTATTAATTTCAGTACTTTGATTATGAGTCAGCCATCAAACATTAACATGCATTTTATGCTAATTTCTACATTAGACTTCTAAGTTTCTACTAAATTGATATTAATATTATATATATATATTTTTTTTACTTCTACTTGTGTCTGTGCACGGTATTTCAATAAACAATACAGCTGATACTTACAATATTTGATTTCATGGCTAGATTGTCGTGGCCTTGTAATGAAGAGTTCCTGTTGTTGTCCAAGTCTACATCATCGCCTTTGTAGCGCCTGTCTGCAGAGGAATAGGCCGAGGGTCCAATCCATGACAACAAGACAGGCAGATAAACAAGACCATGGAATAAACCAAATATCACCACCAAGAAAAAGATCTACAAGAAACGGAAAGTTCCCTTTCAAAATTCATTTTTTTTTTAAAGATGGCAATCAGACTGGTTTACCAGCATCGAAAACATGAAAGTAGAAGAAAATACTGAATATTAAATATAATTTACCGTAAATATATTTATTATTTGTACCATAAATAATGCACTGATAAATGTAGGGCATAAAACAATAGTTTTAATGGTTGACCCATTTCATACTTGATAAAGGGATTGGAAATATTTCGAATATAGCACAAAAGATGACATAAATTAATAATTTTCATATGTAAACATAAAATTAAGCACAAAGGAGAGATTATGTTCCACAAACTCCGAAGGAGGTAACAAAAGGTGTTAATTAGAAAAACAAGATTTACTTAAGCATTCAAATGTCACACCTCATACTTGTATTTATCACTGTCCTAATTTAACCAGTAATCAACAATCTATGATATTTCTCCCAAGGCGTAGAAAAAATATGATAACATCTTATTGCACATTCCACGTTCTTGCATTGGAAGTGTAAATCATTAATTCAGATATAATTCTACTGTGTCAAATTTGAATTTTTTATATACATGTAAAGGCTTATTCCAGTCTTTAGCTAAATGTTACATTGTACATTCTATACACGAGTTGCAAATAAACCAAGATGAAAGGAAAATGAAAAAAAAACCATCTTCCATAAATCGGCTATTTAAGATGGCTCTAGATGAAAAATGCCACTCTATATAAGAGACAAACTATTTGCAGAGCCATCTAAATTTCAAGTGTTGGTACATGTATTATAATAGTAAATCTGTTTAATGCTAGATTGAATCTACAGTTGATGTTCATTTTATGAAGCTAAATTCAATTCAACACAATAGACACTGATGACATGCAATTCAATGTTCATTTGTGGTTCAGAGCAAACAAAATTATTGAAAAAAACCCCCAAACTTTGGGGCTGAAAATGACTCTGCGTACCTGAAAAAATGTGGTAAAGATGTAGCTTTTACTGGCTGCTAACAGAATAAATGCTAAAAAGGTGCTAAATCCGCCGCTGAATACAGGGTTTCCCATCTCCACTAGGGTTGCCCTCACACGCTCTGTAAAACAAAATGAATGACGAATACACGGACCCAATCAGTACATGTTATTTATGTTATTTTTAAATCAAATATTCCATCACTCCCCAAAGTAAGTGAAAGCATACATAATGTGTATCAGTATCTTGTTATATTTGAAAAGTAACCATGGAATTGTAAATAAAACTTGCCAATCTAAATTACAAAATATGCTGTTCCATCCTTTTCATTTAATGTTAAGTAACATACAAGAATTACAGGATTAAAATGCAAATGTATATACATGTATACTGATCAAGAAACTAAAAAAATAAGTACAAAAATGAGATAATGTCCCACAAACTCCACAGGTGTTAACAAAAGGTGTTAACTAATGTATTGCTAATGATTCTAAAAAAAAACATAGGGCAATACATGTATCAAAAAAAGTTAGATTTCATCTACAAGACTTAACCTGTCTGTGACAATGAAAACACGACTGACCTGCCATTAAATGGCATCTGTTACATACATGTAAACATGTTTTGACTCACTTTATCAGTAAAAAGGAATGATGCTTGAGATGACATCTCAGTATATTTAGACTGTGAGGTCAATGGCTTAATATGTTCACCTTTATTCAACCTTTCTGCAAACTCTCAACCTAGAAACTCAGGTTTTTTAGCAGCTCAACCAAATTAGCCAAATTGACAAAAATTATTCACGATGACTGTGTTTACCATTTCTGTCTCCAACAAACGTCATGAAACAGTGGCCAATGTGAGCCGAGTAGTCCACAGCCAGACCAATGGCTATCACCAGGTTGATGCAGGACACAATGTTGATAGAGAGGCCCCATAGGTGCATGATACCAGCCACATCCACCTACAAAAGGAGATTTCGACTGTTAAAAAAAAGTAGTTTTTAGGTTTTCTGCATGTACTTGTATACATGTCTGTGTTTGAGTTGATGGTGGGGGAATATCAAAACAATACAGACATATACCCACAAAATCCACCAAAATAAGTCCTCAATTGAAATGTATCTATCTATTATATTTTAATATGAAAGAAAAAGTGAGCAAGGTCACATATCCCCCCCAAATTACCTGACAATGCTACACATAATGAATGGCATAATTCAATAAAGGGGCATAACTCCCGGAAAATCAGGACATAAAAACTTCCTGCAAATATGCGCATCTATATTTTTGTCTTTAACAACAAAATTCTTAATTCAGAAGTGCCAAAGTTTTCATAAAAAAATAATGTAATCTGAACTTCCTGGTAATAAGCACATCTACACATTGCATCCTAAATAACTACAAAGTTTCACGAAATTCTGTGCAGCGGTTTAAAAGGAGTTGCGCAGACAAACTGCTCATTACTATATTCAATACAGGTATAAGGCCAAAATTATAACTTCAAAAGGGCCAAAATTTCCAGAAAAATAATGGAATCGGAATTTCCTGGTAATGTCCGCATCTACACAACGTGTCCTTGATACTAACAAAGTTTCATGAATTTTGTGCAGCACTTTAAGAGTTGTGCTGACAAAAAACATGATTGACGGGCTGATCAACTGACTGACTGATGGATGGGTTAAAAATATTATACCCGTGCAACTTGCTGTGTGGGGTATAATTACATTAACTCATTTAGGGAGTTAAGGGAAGGGGGGGTGGTAATCAGTTACGAAGAAGATATCTGTTTTACCAGGGTCATGATGACACAGGAGAAGACAAGCAGGCTGGTCCACAGGTTGGCTATCAGGACCAGAGTGACAATGAACACACAGGCCGCCGCCAGTCCCAAGTTACGGAACAGCTCATTCTTGATCACCTACAAAAATTAAAAAAATAATAAAAGGAAGAATTTAATGAATTTGTGTAGCTTGAAACGACAGGTCAAGGTTTTTAGAGGTATATGTACTCTTGATGTCCTATGCAGTCAAAAAAGAAATGAATTTAAATACAGAAAAAAGTAATGATTTTTTGTAGCTCAAAAGCCATGATTTATTCACCCACTTTGAAATCTATGCTTAATTCAACTGTTTTCACTAACATGCAAAAAGAAAGAGGATCAACATTTAAAAATATAAACATTGTATCTAAATCAAGTAAATTTAATTTCTGTAAGCTTGACACAAGGGGAGAAAATGTAAACTTATATATATATACACACACACACACACACACACACACACACACACACACACACACACA
>WFKH01007768.1:37723197-37737519 GCA_016163765.1 Magallana hongkongensis
ACACACACACACACACACACACACACACACACACACACACACACACATGTATCTTATTGGAAGTCAGAGTGTTAATTATGATGTTGATCTGTACATTCTGACGTCTCATTAACTCATTATATACTCTTTACACACAATTGCTCAGCAAATGAACACCTGCAGATCCATCAATTATTTACTTAAAATATCTCTCATTAAATCTATGATTCACTTAATGTATATGTTTTCAACAATATCCTTCCTAATTTAGCATTTTTGATGTATTTATATGTTGATGATCTTAAAATGCTACACAATACAGATCCCAGGTGTAGACCATCAAAAGTTGAAATTTTTTAATTTAGAGGCATGATAAAATAAACGTCTCTGTATGGTATCTTACCTTATTAGTCTGCCATTGTAGGTAAAATCTAGCATATGGGAAACACTCAGACTCTGAGAAAATCCCTTCAACCAACTTAACAATAGCATCCATAGCAACTATTTCATCAGCAGCCGTATCAAAGGTAATGTGTTGATATGGTATGTAGGTGGTCTATAAAACAAAGTCTCAAAGATGACAACTAACAGTTCATAAATGCTACATACATGAAATTGTTAATATTCATGGGGTGTAAGTTTTCGCAGTTTTCTACAATGGATGGAAATGTGATCGAGGTATCAAAATAAATACTTTCAAAAGTTTTCCAGCTTTTGATAGTTCTGATTAACGAAGCTGCATTTACAGGTATCAATGTCCAAGTATGTATGTAAACAGTGATACTTTTGATTCTCTTTCACTAAATATCACCCATCATACACATTTAAATGAACATACTGGTGCTAATCTAGATTCAAACCAGATAAATAAGTACCCAGAACGTAATTTTCATTTCTACTTGTACTTCACAAACTCCACTGGTACTGTACATACATAAATGTACTTACACTAATATCTAAAGTTCCTGTGCTGTTTAAGAACTTAATTTGCCGAGCATGTCGCTTGCCTGATGCTTCGGTGGTAATAAAGGTATACAAAAGGTCTGCAAAGTCATTCTCTGTGTTAGGATAGTTGTCTACAAAATCAAGACAATAAAGAATTTAGTAAAAGAACTTGTAAGTCCTTAGAACTCGTTTATAACCCTTTTTGTAATTTACATCATAAAATACTTTCAAACCAAACTAAACCAAACAAAATGCAATTTAATTCTGATTCTGCAGCCAGATCATCTAATTTCATTATTTCTAAGAAAAAATTTGAGATAGTCGAGTTTATCTACATTCATTATTGAATATTTACATTCCACATATATTTTGCATGTAAAGCTACTGCAGATTTAGCACCATAACACAGACAGGGTACTAAAAGGTTAAATCATGAGTTTTAATTGTGACGTCACAAACGTTGAACGTTGATAAATACAACGTAACAAGCGAAAATCAAAGATCACGCTTGTGGCTGTTACTGTGGCTCTTCCATTTATTTGAACTTACCCATAGGATAATACAGTAATTTTGAGGTATAATTCACATTTGCATACAATGCAAGAAGGTAAGAAAATGTAAATATAAGCATTAAATCCTTGTTTTTTGAAAGATATAGTCTCATAACTGCAGCGGTGTTTGCAAACAAATTTTCATAACGCACTAACGCGCGTTATTCAATTTGTATGCACTCGTTTATAACCCTTTTTGTACTTTACATAATAAAATACTTTCAAACCAAACTAAACCAAACAAAATGCAATTTAATTCTGATTCTGCAGCCAGATCATCTAATTTCATTATTTCTAAGAGAAAATTTGAGATAGTTGAGTTTATCTACATTCATTATTGAATCCCAACCTTTGCAGAGTGTGAGGTACACGTAGTACTGCAGCTCATTTCTTCAAAAACATCATTTTAATTAATCTAATAGTAAATAATGGAGATTAATCAACAACAAAACAATTCCATAGATAATGAAGTATTTACTTGTTGTCTTTCCCGAGGCCGCTGCGGGGTTTGTATCCAACCAGTCTGTGTAGGATTTGAACCAGCTATCCACTGAGCCATTAGTGATGTACTGATTGGAGGACAATGTGGTGTTTAAATTTTCAAATCTGTTTCTAGATCCACGGTAGTCAATATTCTCTGAAGAAATAAAGTTAAAACATACATTTATAAATACATGTATACTTTACATTTGAACAAAACATTAGATTTAAAAAACTTTACACATTTATGGTTTAAAAATGTGTACATAACGACACTTATAATGACATGGATAAGAAAGTCAATAGATACTCATTTACACTTCAAAATGGTTTTTAATTTTAACATACTTATTATTTTGAACCCCAAAAATACTGTGGATTCATAAGAATTCATAGTGGCTCCATTTTCATGGATTCTCTCCCATGAAAAGAAATCCAAAACTAGTCATGAAACATAGTCTTTTCATATAAAATTTACATGAGAATTCACAAAAATAAGTTGAAAATCCAAAAGTTTTAGCCCATATGAATTTAAATGATTCCACAGCGACGCTTTATAACATTATCACCACTTACTGCAGTAGACGCCACCAGTAGCTCCCCCTCCCGGAAAATATTTGTCCTTCATCTCGTTGAATTCGTATGCATAGGAGTCAGATGGGAAGAACCAGTTGTCATTGTAGTCTTGTTTGAGTTTGTAGAATCCCCAGATGTTCAGTCCCAACAAACCCAGGCTGATCACCACAACCACTATCTACAATCAAAGTACTGAGAATAAATACAGGCCAAAGCTTGTCATGATGTGTTCACATGCAACTCCATCCCTGCTAACACAAAATCTCTGTCTAACATGCTTTGTTAATAAAAAACTTCAGCCATATAAAAATTCACCTTAACAGGTAGTTTCAATATGATCTTCGAGTAGTATTTGCGTAGGAATATGTTGAAGTTGTTCCTCTGACTGCATTTGTTGGGTTTGTAATCCGGTTTGTGCTTGTAACAACAGATGCAGGCATTTCGACCCTGCTCAGTTCTTTGTATGTCAAGTGTGAAGCAGGCCAGAAAGAAGGTGATGGACAGAGAAAACAGACCTAGGATTCCCAGGCAGGAGAAAACGCAGAATGATTTCAAGGCTGGTAAAGTCTGCAAAATATCATTATCATAATATGCATTTTACTGTTCATGCAATCATAACTAATGCTTAAATGTAAAAATATTTAAATAACCCATTTAAGTTGTCAAGAAATTAAAAAAGCACATCAATATGAGTAACCTATTATTAAATTTTCATTATTTTTTTATGTTGTGGCAATTTCTAGTAAAATAAAAATTAAAATAAAGAGACACTCACTGTTGTTGCCCCAATTCCAAAAGCCATGATATCAGTGACTGAGGTCACGAGAATGGACACCCCGGCATGTCTCAGTAGTTTCCCCATCCTCTGAGCCAAGGGCAAACTGAGTTCATGGTGACTTAGGCTCTGATAGGACCCCACAACAACGAACATATCGTCTACCCCAATACCTGCAAATCAAAGAGTTAAAGTTCAGAAGAGATTATGCACATTTCTTATGAAGTTAAAGCACCAGTACAGCAAAGTGAGCTCACACTGAAAAGTGCTTCAGTACCTGTTTGGTAAGGAAAGAAAAAAATAATATAATTATTGCTAATCTCTAAAACATATCTCAATTGCATTCAATTGACTCATTTACCAATTAAAGGGCCATAAAGGGGCAACAAGATAATATATTGTAAACACTCACATAATATGTTCATTGTCCATTTAGTATGAACATGTATTAAAGGTGAATGATAATCTGAATTCTTTTAGGCACTAATTAATTTCTCTCTCTCTCTCTTTCTCTCTCTCATGATTTTAGTTTCCAAACTTTTCTAGATGTCTTAGTGTATATTTAATATATTGAAAAATTACACTTACCAAGAAGTAAAAATGGCAAAATAGAGTGAAGAGGTCCATACTCCCATCCTGCAGCACTGGACAAGCCAAAGGAGAACCCCAGGGACATCCCTATGACAATTATACCAGCCAGGGACAATCCCACCTGGTCAATATCAGAGATTGACAATACATCAACTGTGTAATCTATGTTGCATTTAGCTTCATGCTAGGCAATGAATTATTGCAATTTTTGTAGGACATCATTAATTGCAGGAAGGATTTTGAGCCTTACAAAACTATTGTATCTTACCCTTTGTTCTACACAGTTGAGTCTTCCAAAGACGATAAACAGGTACAAGATGACCAGGAAATAGCCGACTGAGAGCAGATTGACGTCCTTACGTATGGTATCCCCAGCTTCATCACTACGACTGTTTTACAGAGAAAATGGACAATAAGTGTACTAATTACTTTTTTTTTAATAATAAAATTTGACATGTATATATCTTAAAGTAGACATTAAACCACAACCCACTAATAAACCCACACACACGCATAGAAATGCTACTGCATCTCTCCTCCACAACAAGCTGCACAGGCCGATAATAAGATTTTCAAAAATTTTTACTACCCTAGGATTTTTTTCTTTTCAATGTTTTTTAAAGGGGACTACCAGTAAAAGAAGTCCAACATACATCAATCACTCCTGAATGTTAGAGGCAGAGACACTCTCTTACCTCCTTGTAGCAAAATAATAGGTCTTGTCAATGCCAGTAAATCCTTTCTTGGCTCTGTCCAATGCCAGCTGTTCCCAAGCTTCGGCAATACTTTTGTCATCCGGCTAAAAAGAAGATGCAAGAGTGGACTATTTGTTGACCTCTAATTGAATATTGAAGTTTTTTGAATAATGTTATAGTTAAGTATACATGTGTAACTTTCAAAAATATATGATCAAAGAAAGATAACTGTCTCTCTCATTTTGAAATGATTTTTAAGAGGGCTCGATGGTAGTGGCCATTTTTAGACTGAATTGATCTCCTTTAGAAGAAGCGCTCTACATAAAAATATAGGAAAATACCTAGGGGTGTGCAATATTACCGGTATATCGGTATATTGCGGTTTAATCCTTGCGGACAATATATCGCGATATTAAAATCAAATACCGGTATTTTACGATATATATGAATATATAGTAAAAAAATAAAATTAAAGAAACAGCTGATATTTAATCTAAATAAAGTGTTTTAAACTCGCCCTGACTTAAACTCGCCCTGACTTTGACAAGGCACCGGATGTAAATGTAACGATAGTAACTACGGTTATGTATGGTAGGCGTGTGTGAATACGGGAGAGGATCCAGTTATTAGCCAATTATTAGTTTTATTTTTTTTTTTTTTATTGGTTGTAAAATATAGAAAACATTAGGATAATTAGAATGACTTAAATATTAAGCGTTACCTGATTTTCTTGGGGTTTTTTTTCGTTGGAGTCGAAGTTGTATTTTCTCGGGAAAGGGCAATTTACAGTTCCGATTTGAATAGTATTAACATTGTTTGTTCAAAATGGCTGATGATTGCGAAACAACTATTTGATTTGTGAGCAAATTCTCATGGAAATATTTCTTAAGTTTATTTATTTCTACTGTTTTTTTGAGTAAAATTAATTAATAAGTAAATAGTTGTTATGTCTTTATCCCCTCGCGTAACTTGTTGCGAAGGGAATATAGCATCGCTGCTGTGCGTGTGTATGTGTATGTCTACTCAGATAAATAAATAATGTTATTTATGTCTCTGGACTACTTCAGCAATTCATCCGATGTACATCAAATTTTGGTCATTTTTTCCCATATTCCCAGTAAATAGAATGAAACTAGTCCAGTTTTAAGGAGATGAATACTTGCGTCATATTTCGTTTTTACTCTGATCTAATTAAGTTATTGGCATATATGCTTAATGTATGCCCTGTCTTACCACAAAACATTTTGGTCTCCTCAATTGCATTTACTATTTATTCCTAAATAATGCATCTCCCACATAATGATTCATGTCACTAGGGGATGCCCCACTTAGTCAGGTGCCCTTGTTAAATGTGAACTGATGTGCTATATATTACAACACACATAACCTAATTACAATGTTACAAAGTAACTGAAAACCCTAGATTTTGATCACATTTATTAGTTTATTTATAAAAATATCAAGGTTTATGTATTTGAAATATATTGCAATATTTCGTAATATTCAGAGTATGATATTGCAATATATCGCAATATGGTTTTCACTGGCAATACCCAACTCTAAAAATACCCATATAGAAAAAGGTAAAACATGAATTTTTGTCATTACTAAACAATAGTTAACATTATAATTACCGGTATCCAAGATAAAATTATTTTAAGAGTAAATAGAAATCATTGAGACGATGACACCTTAATAAAGGCAATTAACATAAAAAACATTTCAGAGGAATTGCATTTGATCTTAACTTCTGACTAAGAATTTAGTTTAAATTTGTTGTACATATTATTCAACAAACACTCTAAGGTTGAACAGGTCGGGTACACTACCTTATATGGATAGCATTATTTAACATGTGACAATATTAACGTCAACCAGATTTTCCAATCCAGTGAATGAGTCGCAAAGCATGACGGTTTACTACGTGTTTATGATTCAACAGGCACACGTGGTTTTTGTCGGTTTTATACCCAATATTTAATTGCTTGCCGGAAAATTTGTACAACTTGTTTTTTACTTTAAAGGGTAAAAAAGGAAAGATTACGTACCAAAGACATTGTTCCATGCTCACATTGAAAAATACTGTTGTTTTAGTTTATCAATTGTTGCTTCAAAAATTGATCAGTATAGTATGGCAAACATACGCATACAAATACAAATAGATTTTGTTAAGAAAAAAACTGCATAATTGTTTAATTATTGGTGACTTAATCATTGTACACCAGAAATAAATACAGGTAACTGTACATTTTTAACATACGTAAATAGCCACGGTAATAAAAATGCACAAACATACAAATACAGAAGCACAAGTTATGTAGCATGTAGTATTTTGTATGCTAAGTATTCTGATGAATGTCGCCAGAGACATAAATAATGTTATTTATGTCTCTGGTGTCGCTGAAGAAAATTTCAAAGCGCATTTGACTAATGTTGTCCCAAACCTGGGATATCACGTGAAAAACGTACTCACTGCTTCTAACTCAATAGGACGTACCTCTCTTTTGAACTTTGACAATGGGGTATTTAAATAGGTTGATATAAGGCCTCATAAGCAATATTTTTAAATGTGAGCATAGAAATAAATGATCAGACATAATTTTCCATATTTATTTCATAAATTCTGAAAAATCATTGAAAATGAGTTTCCAAAGGACAATTTAAAATGGTATATATTTTCAATACGCTCTGTATACACTGAAACTTGTAGTAGCCCACAATGCCTTGCAACTCATTTACCTGATTGGTCTGTCGATAAAAGTAAACAGATAGCTAACTTAGTATGCAAATTTATGCCGACGTCACAAAATCTAGTGGTCTCGACCTGTTGAAGAATAAAGCTAAGAGGAGATCACTATAGGGTGCCCTCATATCGAGCCCTAATAGAAATACCTTTCATAGATAGTGAAGATCAAGGGAAAATAAAATATTATTTATCTAAAGCTATCAAGTCTGTTCTGACAATAAAGAAATTGAAATAAGCATTTAAATTTGCTAATACTTGAAATTATATGCTAAAACAATTACCACCTACTGTGTTGATGTAGAATGTCATTATGGCAGCCTTTGCAGAAGAAATTGTAGATCCAGATATTGTTCTCTCTCCCAAAACCTTTGTAGCTTCCCAGGGAGATGAGTACATAGGGCTGGAAAATAATATGTATAACCAACTTCGCTCCTATGGGCCAATTTGTAAATACATAGTTATCAAGTTATGCATGTTTCCAAAAAAAAATCACTTTTAATTGCAAAATGCATTTTGATTGGCCATTGCAGGTTGTATTGCAGAAAATTAGTTAATAATAAAAGAGAGGTGTTTTGAACTACATGTATTCTTATACAAAAAATGTTCAACTTATCTAAAATAACAAATTGGCAATACCATTTCAAAGTAAATTCAAAACAAAAATAATCTTGTAAAATGTAACAGTACACATCTCAAAAGAAAGAAACTTTAAACAGCGTAACAGCTAGAATTAAATATATAAATAATATACTGGATAAAGGGTTTTTTCTATGCATTCTATTGACAACCTTGCATTGTCCTAGAAATCAGTGTACATGTACTTTCTAAACAAATAACTGTAGGTGATAGATTTCTGTTATATCTCTTTTATTCACCTGGTGGTTATGCTGTTCACGTCTGTTTGTATTTTCGCGTCTGAGAGACCTGAGATGGTGGCACTATCATATGACCACAGCTCAAGTACACTGGTCACCAAGCAGTTTCCGCCAGACCTATGGATGAATTCATAATGCAGTCACTATGCTTAAGACTAAGAGCATTGGTAGAAATTTTTCATGACATCATATGGGTACTGTATACAGGGAAATATTCAGCCCTTTATTTTTGCCCCTTTCGCCCTCCTTTTCATTGGGTGAATTTTAAACTATGTCTAGATGAATTCAAAACAATTCTTAAATTACTTTGTTAATTTGAAACAGGATGTATCATATATTTCAATTGTCTGGGCAAATTCAAGACAGGGCGAAACCTTTGCAAGAGTTGAGTGGCGAAAATAAGCCTGATGTGTTTACAGTATATTATGACAAATAATTTTTCCATCAACATGATCAATACATGTATGACATATCTAATCATCTACACTTGGAGAAAAAAAATCAATGGTCATTTGCACTGTGTACCGTACATGTATATTGACAACACATGCAGTAATCATGTTGGGAAAAAGGATAGATTAGGATATAAAGACCAGTATCAGCTGGTACCTGTACTTACATAAGGCAAATGGAGGAAAAGTTGGTAGAACCGGAGTTAATATTCATGATAGCATCATAGGCACTATAAATCTGAAAATTAAATATCAGTATCAGAGTTTCAGTTGTTACCTTTTAAATAAGGATCGATTTAGAAAATGAATTCATAAGAAAATTTTGAAATTTTAGATCCAAATTTTCTGACACAGTATATACATCATCTGTTTTTACCTTTTGTGTAGTAGCTGCACTCATGACATTACTAGAGACGAATATTAGGTAGAAAAACCTAGTTGTGGACGGATAGACACTTTCAACATATCTCTTATGGACAAGGAATTCCGAGTCCGATGGGACCCAGATCACACTATTGTCATTCGTCTCCGTAAAATTGACGCCTGCTCCAATACAGAACAGGCCAGTAATGATGACTGAGATAAGAATAGTCTTCCATGGGTGTGTGCACACAAAAATCCCTATCCTGAAAGCACAAAAAATCAAAATGGTGAGAATTGACTCATCAAGCACAAATCACTTCCTGTTATACTTTCACCATGTTCTAGTATGTGCATGTGTTGTAAAATCGGACCAATTTTACTATCGATAATCAAATTGAATCGGCAGCTCACAATCGATTGTAAAATCGATTATGTAAACTTTCAAATTCCAACAAATTCTGAGATTTTTTTCATCCTGTCAATGAGTGAAATACAGGGTTCGACACTAACCTTAGTCCGTTAATCACAGACTAATAGATTTTCCTTCGGACTAACAAAATTTCTGTCTAGTCAGTCCGGTCGGACTAACAAAAGTTTTGCTTAAAAAAATGTGTAAATTTACGATGTGCGATTGTCGACATTTTACTGGAAAACCCTGACTATATTTTTATTATCTAGCATGATATATTGCGGTGAATATAGAGTTACAGAGCGAAAACAACAGAGGTATGCATGATGTTATGGGTGACTTCATTATTTCTTTGCCCCAAGGGGAAGGTGACAAGCGCACGAGTTCAGAACAAGAAGCTTCGATAGGGACGCTTATGTATTTTAAAATAATAAAGGTGAAACGAATCTTCTGTAAGTTGTTTAATTAAAATGAATTGTGTTTAAATCATTTGTCATAAATTGCTTATTATTTTAAACAGATTTTTAATGAATTTAGATAATGAAAAGAACAAGGTAGCTCTTAGCCTAGATCTATTGCACAGATCTATTTATAACATCTGTAATGGCGGCATACAGCAACTACACGGAGATAGTGAATACGCAGCTCATTGCTATGTACTGCATAGCACAATACAACTAAACAAGTGCAGCACCTGTAAGAAAAACATTATGGACATTGGTGTATATTACGCACCCCTTTCTTACAAGTGCGTATTATAAAAGACAAATACGGTAACCCATTTTAATTTATTTTTGACGGGCAAATAAAATTGCCTGCGGACTAGTTAAAATAAACAGGCACTAGTCCGGCTGGACTAATGCATAAAAAAGTTAGTGTCGAACCCTGAAATATACCAGCATCAAAGAAAATACCTTTTTCTAAAATTCATAATTTATATATCAATACTTTTTTAATGAACTTATCTTCAAATGAATTAAATATTATACTTGGGGACCAAACTAGGGCAGCATTTTAATTTAAATTGGATTAGAAGCAATTCCATAAAAAAAAAACAACTTCTAAATTTTGTAAAAACTTAAATAATTTGGTAAATTTAATTGATCTGATACATTCATACATCTTATACATTAAATGTTTTGTAATTCTGTGAGTTGAATGACAAAAAAAATCAGTCCATGTACTTTTGTGTATTTTGGAGGTGTTAGTGCAACCTTTTGACCCAATTACAACCGTTATTAGTGGATCTGTTTAATTTTGAAGACAACTCACTGTAAACAAACGGTTTTATGAATATTTTAGCAATAATTTGGCAGTATTATTAACTAATTACAACTTTCAAACTTTAATTGTAATATCAGCATGAAAAGTAATAAACATCGGTTGTAATTTTCAATTCACAGTATCACTCGTTTTTATAACACATGAAGTTAAGACAGTCGCAAGTTACTATAATCACAACAGGGGTTAACTGAGCTTGTGAAAATGTCTTATGAATTTAATAATTATCATTTTATTGCCTTTGGGTTTAATTAACACGATCATAAACTCAGAATACAGGGCGACTTCAACTTCTCTTTCGGAGGAAATTCTGGCGAAGTTACCGATCACAAAGCATGTCGCCCCTAGGTTGGTCACTGTATAATAATACTTTTAAATTAGCCGTTTTATGGATATTGCTACGCAGTAAAAGGTCATCTGTCACGTGACTGAATTTTAGCGACTATCGATGATAAAAACTTACTATCGATTGTCGCCGACTTGCTGCCTTCAGCGACGATTTTTCGATAGTCGGCAACTATCGTAACAACACTATTCACCGTGGTTTTCAGATGAAAATTTAAAAAAAAAATGTTTCTCACTCCCTTTAATGAATTTGATTTAGAGTCAAGAGTCTGACCTGTAATAATATCGCTCGAATATTTAAAAAAACATCATTGCACGAGTAGAATATACATGCATAAAACATAAAAATTATAAAGATTGCATACCAGTAATAATTAATACATAAATAAAACCAGGCTTGCATTTTAATGTTGTAATTTCACCCCTCGAGGCCAGGGTTGGCAAAATAGTAGGAAATACTCATATTTTGAGGCTACCCCCCCCCCCCCCACCCCCCCCCCAAAACCCCCCAGTGGCATTCAAAAATAAAATTGTGAAAATAATAAATAATAGGTTTTTCTTTTAACTCATTTTACATGCATGTAAACAGGTAAACAGCAATTTCTAAAATCTGCTCATGAAAACAGTCTTACTTTTCAAATCCGGTTTCAAAGAACCAGATAATTTTGTTGGCTATCCTCTGTAGAATATTTGGCTTCTTTTCATCATCTTTTGATGCTGGTAGATGTCCATTGCTAGATACATGCCCATTCATCTCCGGCTTTTCAGGATGACCATTCATTCTGAAAGCACTCTCCTTCACAATTACCCACTCTTTGATTCAAGTCTCTCCCCCTGCTCCACACAGTCTATCGTTTACAAATGTCACTAAACTCCTGTAGCTTTATGCAACAAATTCTGTCCGGGAACAAGTGCACTTAGGGGTAGTTTCGGGTAACGAATGTTTTTTCATAACCGTTAACAATCCGTCACGTGGGGTTTGGTTTTTTAAGTTGCATAACGAGCACAAAAGAACCACCCCTATCCTTAAACAGCCCAATCGTATATCGCTGCAGGTAATACACAAAGAACCACAGGTACAGAAGGTTGACGTCGATCAATAATCCGTCACGTGTATTAACACGGTACGGGTACGTCCTGGTTATTTATAGCCATCTCTGAATGGGTATCACTAATAACCGTAAAACCCTTGCTGTGCACAAGCGTGCCGTACACATGGTACATGCTGGTTTCATTCGATACTCATATTTTAAAAAATAGATAACAAATATAACAATTGAATGAATAATTTTAAAAACATATTAGTTTTTCACATTCCCTTACGCTGGAATATGGAAAAAATACTAATTTTTTAAATTAGATGCAAGGGATTTTTGTTGCATGCACTTGTACGAATTTTACAAATAGTAGCTCCAGTATTCACTGTATTCAACAATATACGGCTTCAAACTATAACATTCTATTTTTTAAAATTATATATATGTTTTTCGTTCCAGAAAACCCCTAATTATTTTTTATGTTTTTCGTTCCAGAAAAACCCTTATTTTTCTGGCTTTTTTTCAAAATTTTCTGCTTTAAAATTTTGTGAAAGTGAAATGTTATAAGATTTTTAAATAAAATACAAAAATATCATGAATGAAGTTTGCATTATTCTTATTTAAAACTACAAAAAAAAATAGTTTTCGACCGAAATATACAATTAACGAAAGTAAAACAGTTCAGTAAGATTTGATAGATCACATTTTTGTGCTAGTGAAACTTTGGTTGGCAACACTTAACTACAGTAAACGAAAGTAAATCATAGTTAACAGATGAGAGATTATTTATGAGCAAAATCTATAACATTTTGATATTTACAGAAAGATTAACTTTAGAGTAGAATTCCTTACAGAATTACTATCTAGATTAGAATGTTTACAGGCCTTTTACTATAGTTTACAGTCGATAAACCAAGTTTACCAACTGCGAAACTATTTTAGCTCATTTTTGTGAATTTGGCTTACCATTGCTGCAAAATTGTGCAATGTTTTGTCCACAATTGTATTTCAGCCTCCGTCACACCCGGCATATTTTTTCACCCTGCATATATATATGTACATTTTTGTCCTGGACTGTGTAATAAACTTTTTTCCTTTTCATATTTCAGGAAAAAAAAATTTCGAACACCTACACTTGGTATTCCTCGACAATGAAATCATTCTTGCTGACTGTGTCACCCCTACCAAAAATTTAGTTTTATATCTTGCATAGGATCTTGTTTTCAGTAAAAATGGTATTTCATAAAGGCAAAAATAAGTGTAAAATTTGGATACTTTACGGTATTCTTTTTTGTTATTCTACCGTGGGGCCATATGGCACAATATCCTTTGAACACCCATATAAAGCCATTGTTGCTCAGGTGAGCGATGTGGCCCCATGGGCCTCTCTGTTTTTTTTATTTTTCGAGAAATTTGAAAAAAAAAAACACCCAAGCACAAGTATTTTTACAGCGGATTGTGAAACTGTTTGTCTTTTGGAGATCTGCAACTACTTGTAATACCGAGAACATCCGTGAAGGTTTCCAACCTGCAAGTATTAAGGCTTCTGAGGAGTAGATAGATAGATAGACAGATAGATAGATAGATAGATAGATAGATAGATAGATCACACATGATGTATTAGAGAAGGAAAATGTAGATGTACACAGAGATAATGAGAATATGGAGATAATACAGCATCATGATGCAGAAGATAGAGCAGAGAGAGTAAACCACAGAGCAGAGAGAGTAGAGAGAGTAGATGACAGAGCGAGAGAGTAGATGACAGAGCAGAGAGAGTAGATGATAGAGCAGAGAGAGCAGAGGAACTTGCACAGATTCCTCAAGAGCAACAACAACCACAGGATGCTGCAGCAGAAGGAGATAATAGTCTTATAGAGGAAGAAGAAAGGCCATTACCAAGGAGAAGTACAAGGGAGAAAAGAAAGCCGAATTGGATGAAGGAATATGTGCTAACACAACAACATACATGTACAAAAGACTGGGTGAAAAAGTGTGAATTTCTTCACAATTTGAAAGAATGTCAGGAGATGAAAAAGTATGAGAGCGAAATTGTAAAAACAATGCTTGATGTTTTAAAGAATAATTAACTTGTTTTTAATGATTTATATTTCAGTTGATGTTGCAGTCATAGAATGCAGATTAGCCGTACCTGTATATATGTGTGTAAGTTCCATTAGTTAAATGACAGGGGCGTCATTTTCTAATGGGGGGGGGGGGGG
>WFKH01007768.1:37750274-37833223 GCA_016163765.1 Magallana hongkongensis
TATATTGTGGGTATAAAAAGAGAACACTACTCATAAACCTTTCATAAACTTTATTAAAAACAACAATTATTTAGTGATATATCTTTAAAGTCTCTTACAAGAATTAACAATCAATTTGGCTTTGTGTACTGAACACATGATTACACAGATATATGTAGACATTTGTTAAGTAGTATATTGCAAGGGGGGTGATCAGATTGAAGAGGTATCAAAGGGATTGAGGATGTATGCCATTGTCAAGCAATACATAACATGGGTAACAAAAAGAGTTTATTAAAATGAATAGCAGATTGTTCTTTGTGACACTCATCGAAGTCACTCAGAAAAGTAAAGTGACATATGATGTGCATTAGTAATACACTGGTAATAAAAACTATACTCTACTTCATAATCTTAGGGGCGACCCCTTCTACCTAATGCCACTATCCAATGAATGCACTTATTAATTTTCTGATCAACAATTTTGTAAAATTTAAAATAATATAAGTTTGCGAATCCAACTGGGTTTTAAACGGAAGCCAATTTTTTTCTCAGCATTTTGAAAACAACCTTCAGTTTTGTGAAGGATGAATTCTATAAAATGTCGATTTCAAAAGATAACTTCGAAGCTAGAGTAGTGGTGGAAGCTAGGTTAATATGACATGCCAATAGTTGTAACCAGAAGGAATTCACTTACATGTATACAGGTATATTGATAAGAATTTTATCTTTCATTCAAACAAATCATAAAAATTAAGATGCCACATGTTAAACACTACAACAGAATATATAACATTTTAACTTTTAAGTATCCCGATGCATTCCACTTTTCTAAAAATTGAGCATATAGATAAAAAAAAAAAAATATATATATATACTATGCATATTAAATGAATGCCCACATCCTTTTATGGTAAAGAATTCACCTATATTGGATCAATCGGATCAAAAGAAAAAAACAGACCTCCAGAATAACTAGTATTAAATGCAAATGGGGGAAAGGGGGAGGGAGGTGTGGAGATCACAGAGAAGTTTACTTCATACTCCTCAAAAATTACAAAACAATAGGCTTTGCAATGAGTGGGTTAAAATTTAGTTATTTCAAGATTATTGGAATTATTGAAAGGGGTGGTAAGTGTGTTCTGGTTGTAAAATCACAAAAGAGAAACCTTAAAAACACATCACCTAACAATGAGAAACATTTCATGAATGATAGAAATTTTCTTGTCTAAACTTGCAATATGAAATCTTATTTCTCTGTCTAATCTTACTAAACACGTTATTATCATTGTTAAGATCTATAGATTTTAAAAATTCATTTTGCACAAAACAGGACAAATACATGTACATATCTCAGACTCGAGTTAAAATTGGAAGATGCAATACCTAAAGAGAGAAAACAGTGAACACAATACATTATGAGATAACATAACACATGGTAATATTTTCAAAAAGTAGTAAGTACTAGTATAATTATTTCTACTAATCACCTAAAGTCAGATCACAAAACATAATAATAATAATAATATCAGTATTTTTGTAATGGAGCATAGGGTATAAAATATACAATTCTAACACATAAAACACAATTGTCATCCACAACAGAGTTTGTCAATACAGTTAAATGATTTGTCATTGGTGCATTATTTTATAGGAAATCAAACTAAGTTAATTCTAGTCTAAACAGCCCTTTTTTTCATTTTAAATGAGAATCTAACAAAATTCAGCAATACTTTACTTTACTTTTTATTCTATATTAATCAATGTTTGTATTAATCAATTTTCAATATAAAGCCAATTATTTTTCTAAGTGAGGTTTAGATTGAACTTGTTATTGCAACATTGCCACGTTTGATTTCAAATAAATTTAATAATACAGAAAAATCTCTATTTCACATATGATATTCCTATGTAATAACTGATTTAACAACAGGAGAAAAAAAATGGAATGTTTGTATACAGAATGAAAGACTAGTAATGAAATTTCATTACGTAACTTTTAGTTCCTTTTTTCTTTTAACTCAAGATTTTAGCAAAAGGTCTGTAAAATCTGTTTTGCTTTATAAAATTTTTTTTGTATTGTTTAAAATACAACAGATGTGAACTTAATGTTAAGACAAACAGATCAGACTTCTTAAGTAAGGTATTTGCTACATGGATTTGTTAGAGCGTTATTGGTAATCAATGTTAATCATAGTCACCACAAAACAGTGAAGAAAGTTTTAAATCAAAGCTTGGAAACTGTATGAATGGTTCATGATAAAAATGGAGTCGAGTTGTAGATTTCTCTGTTTGTAGTATATAGACTTAAAGATAAGAAAACATCATGTCAAAGTTTCTATACAACTTTTTATGTTGGTCTAGACAACATACTTCTTGTCATAGGATTTCAAAGAAATTTGATAAACTGTTATTTTTTCTTAACAAGTAAACAAATGATTAAAATTCCTACATAAATTATCTGAGTTGTCATAGATGAAAAAAATCCTTAACATGCATGATGCCATAGATGCCAGCACATTGCATTTCAACACTAACTTTACAAGCACATTGTCATAATTGCAAGAAAGTTGATTTATGACAAAAAATTAACAGGCTTGTTGACTTTCTTTCTTTCCCTATTAAGGAAGACATCACTATCAGGAGGTAGCTAAACGGAGACTTAAACACAGATACAAACATACACAGTATGTAGGAAAGGGGGTGGGGGGGATGTTCAACTAAATAAAGACATTAGTTAAGTCAATAAAGATGAGTGGTTAGGGTAGGGGTAAGGTTGAAGGAAGGGTAAGTGTTAGCTAGTGTTTTTGGGTTGACGAGTTAGATCAAGATAGAAGTTTCCCTATATCCTGCGATATACAATCAATGTTGCTCATTGATATATAATCCATTACAATACCTATACACAAAGTGACATGGTGTAAATAACAAGATACCACTCTATACAAAAATATACAATTATTTAAAATGGTACTGGACAATTTTTGTAGCAGCACTTTTTCCAACAAAATTACATGTCTTGTACTTTCATTTAGGAGTAAATGAAAACTTAATTAACAATTTCTTAACCTAATACATGTACCAACTTTTCTATGCATAGAAATTGGATATAGAGACTTCACACATCACATGAGACAGTAGTAGAGTCATTGTAACATATCTGTTGCATTGTATTTTCAAATATAGGTAAAACAGGATAGCAAAATAATTTTTCCTCATAACATTTCCATTATACTGCATATATTTATTAGTTTCTACTAACAAGAAACAAGGTATGAATTGCATTTTATTGCAAAAATCATGTAACAAAATTTTGTTTTTTATCCTACATACATTAAAACATAAGAAAAAAAAATGATCAATTATTTTTTAAATATATCACAGATTGAAAATGATACCCGAAGATGATAAGATACATAATGTAAAAAAAAAAGAAGAAAATATATGCTGTCATAAGTTAAGCCAAGAAGAAATGGCACCTTAATATTGTGGGAGAGATGTGAAATATGAACTGTTCATTGAATACATAAACTTAAGTAGCACTCACCAACAACAAATCATTAATAAAGAACTCAGCAACAAAAGAAAAAACCAAAAAACAAACTATAAATGTGTCTCTATTATTGCACCATCAGAACTGTAAGTTGTGTTGCAATCTTCTGCAAGGTTTTCCTTGAATGTCATGTTGGGATTTCTTAGATCCGTTACCTGTTCTTCTATGGAGGTGAACGAGTCTGTGGAGCTTCTGGCCACTCGATAGTCCCTCACGCTGTTCTGAAATAAAACACTTTCACTATTTCCGCCGTTTTGAAACATATCGTCCGTCACACTATCACTGTCGTTCCCCAGGTCAGAACCTAGACGCTGAGTATCGGCACTGAGCTGCCGGTGATACTTCCTCCCTCGCTTCCCCTTACTTGTGGATTTCTCAGAGTCCTCGATATTGAGTTCACACTGTAATCTATGAGCAAGACACTCCGGCAGCACTGTCGCACTCCTGGATTTAGGGAAATGTAAGGAGTATCTCTTACTGTTCACAGAGGAGTTCCGTCGACAGTTTGTTGACCCGTGAAGGGACTCCTGGTGAAATTTCTCAGCTGCCTTACGTAACAACACAGGGGATGATGGGAGAGACTGCGTCTGCTGGACCTTGTGACGTTTCTTCCTCACCAGGGTTCCGTCAGGAGTCATGATCGGGGTACAGGGAGGGGTGTGTGGAAAAGATGGAGAGGGGAGTTCGAAACCATAAGAACTTCCGTTCCTTGAATACCCAAGAATCTTGCCACCATATGTTTTGTATTCAGCAAATGGGTTGGCTCCCACTGGGGCATAAAACGGGTCATCCTTACTCATCACCTCCCCCACTACCTGGGGGGTCATGAGTTGAACGTCCTCCGAGGGACTTGAAAGGATGTTGTCAGCAGATAGGGATCTCTTGTGACCATGGCGACCAGAATCTGAATGAACATATATGAGCCATTTAACACTTTTTTGAAACATCTTATTGATATAAGGATAACAAAAATATGAAATACCCATTGTGAAATCAGATGCATAAGACTGAAAACCAAGTTTTAATTTTTCTTTGGTCTAAGTAGTAAACAATTATCATTAGTTCTTAGTTTGATAAAGTGATTTCACTAGAAAAATGATATAACTGTTCAAAATGAATTTTTTAAGCTGTAAATATTCTCACCTTTTCTTTTTCTTTTTATTTGATCATCAGAATCCTCTTTCAGCAGATTGCAAATTTTCTCAAGTGAAGTTACAATATCAGAAAAGGTAGGTCTCTTTGTAGGCTCAATCTGAAAAGAAGAGAAAGATATAATTTATTTATAAACATGCCATCATCAACTTCAGAATTTGTTGAAAATCTTTTCATGAAACTCAACATCTGTATGAATTTTCATTTTGCTAAGCATTACGGAAGCATATTAGTGCCACGTTGTAATTTTTCTTTCTTTAAAATTCCAACTTTAAAGTTGGAATTTCCAACTTTAATCTTGGAAATTTCCAACTTTCCAAGATTTTTCCAACTTTAATCTTGGAATTTTCAACTTTAAAGTTGATTTTTCCAACCTTAATCTTGGAATTTCCAACTTTAAAGTTGGAATTTCCAACTTTAATCTTGGAATTTCCAACTTCTTTGTTTGAACTTATTTCTCGTAAATATAAGAGTATACATTATATCACAGGCAAAATGGGCATAAACTTTGTCTGAACTAGAAGTTTGATATAAATATATAAGATTAAAACAATTTAATGTATTCGGTATCAGATATCAAATATCGAAATAATTTGGAAGCAAATACATGAATATAAATATAACAGTATACATTATATTATAGGCAAACTGTGCATAAACTTAAAGTTGTATATGTCTGAACTAGAAGTTTTGATATAAATATATAAGATTAAAACGTTTAAATGTATACAGTATCAGATATCAAATATCGAAATAATTTTGAATCAAATAAATGTTATCTCAATATGTAAAACAAGAGGGTGTCGTGAATTAAATGCAGAATTAGAAAGAAGCACACTAAAAGACAATTAAGATTGAAACAAAGCCTTGGAATTTGTATCTACATGGCGTTGATAAAGATCACTTATTAAAAGAAATTCGTCTGAAATTGAAAAACTTATCGTAATCACAACAGAAGATTATATTTGGAAATTCCAAGATTAAAGTTGGTATTTCCAACTTTGAAGTTGGAAAAATCAACTTTAAAGTTGGAAATTCCAAGATTAAAGTTGGAAAATTCCACTTTAAAGTTGGAAATTCCAAGATTAAAGTTGGAATTTAAAAAAAAAAAAATTTTCACAACGTGGCACTAATATGCTTCCGTAAAGCATAGATGTATTTTGAAATTTATTTTGTGCGATTGAACATCTTTATCCATATATAAGATAATGTGTATTTGTACACTTTCAAAAATGTCAGCTGGGACAAATGCTGTAGCTTAAGTATTCTAAAAAGAAATCAACCCAAATTTAATTTATTGTATAAACAGATGGATGGACAGACTGTACAGTTTGCAGATTAAGGTCTAATTCTCTTCAGACAAAAAACAATACTACAATTAACAATACTAAAATGACAAGTGTACATACACTTTCTGTCTTGTTATTCAACAAGTAACAACAAATCTTCGACTTTAAAATCAATAGTTGTTGAGTTTTAGTTAATTTCAAGGTCTGTAAATACAATGTACATGTAGCATGTATCTTACCTGACAACAGGTAAAAGCTAGTCTTAAGAAATCCAAGGGACAGTACTCCACCTTCTCACAAAATGCAATATAATCCACACCAAATCTCTGTAAAGATTGATATATCACTTTAATAGCACTATACAATTTAATAAAACATTCAATAAGATTACTTCTTTGCAGCTAATCTAACATATCAGTAACACTTTTGGAGGCTGGTGGGTGGTAAACAGTTGGCATATACAACTGTCATTAATATTTACTTAATTCTTTAAACTTATCACAATTGACATTTTAGATCACTTCCATTCCATTAAAATATTGATTACATCCCACATCAAATATTGAAAGAATTCATCAAAATCTTCTCTGCATGGATTAAATAAATATATATAATGACCAGGGCTATCTAGCCTTCAGACTGGTCAACTATTGGCCTTTAATATGATTCAAATAAAATTCATGTACCAGTTCATAAACGTTCAGAAAGAAATCAACATCCAAACATCTTATTTGCAGATAACACATGTATTTTAAAATAACACATGCATATGCATGTTAACAAGAGAAGCAATATATATAGATTATTACATGGCAATTTTTATATCGCATCCTATATTAGCCCGAGGTCGCTGTATATCAGCCCGAGAGCCGTCAGGCTCGAGGGCTGATATACAGCGACCAAGGGCTAATATAGGATGCGATATAAAAATTGCCATGTTATGATTTTTATATCATATGCTTATAGAAAATATGAAAGAATCAATAAAAAACATCATGTGATGAATAATTATTGTTAACAAATTGCTCCGTGTCTATATATTCCCTGAATTTTTTGCGCCAGCTGTTTGTATACCAAGTTAACGTCGACGTAACTATTTGACGTCATACTCGGAGATCGGAGTTGAACGACGCATACCGAACTCTACGTCATAATAGCCGATGATTAACGGAAAGGGGTGTGATATAACATCCGAAGATTGATGGAGAGGGGTGTGATATAAATCTTATATCACACCCCTAGGGTTTATATCACATGGGTAGGCTAATTTTCTGTTTATATCGCACAGGGCGGAAAAGGATATATTTTCTATAAGTATACGATATAAGTTATTTATATTGGTGCAATAACATTACCACAGTTCTTGGCATGATGTCAGGGTCTGCATCTATTCTGGCAGTTATCTCACACATGATGATCCCAAACGAAAAAACATCAGCCTAAAAATAAAAATCACAGAAAGCTTTCAACACATTATCTGAGTACTGGAGTATACCATACAAAATCAGATTTATATGTGTGTTTGTTGTAACAAATTTCCAATGATGTCAACAGCCGATATGTATTTCAAGAATATTCCAAAGATTATTAACTAGGAACCATAAGTCAAACTATGATACATGGAAATGATATTCCAAAACATGTAAAATGTCTCTCTTTTCTCCTACCTGAGGTCCATACCAAAGACCATTCAGTGTTTCTGGAGCCATCCAATATGGAGATCCAACAATGGGCAACTTCGTACTTTTGTCTCTAAAAATAAAAAATTAATTCTGTAAATATAAAGCATTAATATTACAAGTACATGTACTACATTGGTCTATGCAATACTTTCAGAATCAACATAAAAATCTGCATTTTAAACATTTGTTTGCCACTACATTTACTAAGCATGCAAAGTGCAGGCAAATTGATTAAAAGTTGTAAACAACTGATCCTTGATCTTATATCTCAGGGGTATAAATCTGAATACAATGTATTTACAAAACAATAAGTGGAAGCGTTTAGCAGCTGTATCTTTGGTCATCTGCATTTATACATGATGGAATTTCTGTGGTACATCACATGTAATGACATTGTACACTACATCTAACAGAGTATTATTTCTACAGTGGAGTAAGTCTTACAGAGGATCAGGGACCTTTGCTGCCAGTCCAAAGTCTGACACCACGGCCGTGTACATGTCACCCTCGATCCGCAGCAGAATATTCTGAAAGCATAAAATATTAAACACTCATATTAAAACTGCATACAAAGTACATGTACTGTATTAAAAAGCATATATGTTCATTCACATATGATTTGAAACTAGAGAAACAAACAAACCATTTGAACCCAATTCACATTATTCACTAGATTACCAGTACGCATAATACACTGAATCAGCCTACCTCCTTTAGCTCCAATACCAACCATCAAATCTTTACTCAATAAAACTACTTTCATTTCTATCACAATCTTACTTCATTAAAATCTTTCTACTATTTCTAGCAACCAGTTTAAAATTACTTAATTAATCTTCCAAGGATTTTTTGTTGCCCTTCATTCGTTATCTCACAGCGGAAACATCATATTAAAAATGTAAAGCCTTTGCCCATCTTTTCAAGAGTGTTATAGAGGATAAACATATCTTTTAAAAAATCAGGTGAAAGAATTCACCACCATCAGACTCAAACCAGCCACTTTAATGACATTTCTATACATGTAATATGTATAATTATCGAATGTGTACATATAATAATTTGATACACATAAAAGCTTGCATTGTTTTCCCATATAGTTTGAACACAGATACAGGCGTCATATGAACATCAACAAGTCCCACAACAAAGTAGCTCGGTATAATCCTCACCAGGAAGCCGGCCCTCTTACCTACATCCTGGTCCATGTCAAAATAAATACAAATCTCGAGGATGATTAAAGTTAAACAAAGACAACAGTGTCAACTACTGAGGCATATACAGATATTAGAGCTCCTCAAAGGCTCTATTCTTAGATCAATCAAACAAATGAGTGATCAAACGCTGGGTAATTTCCTCTCTTTATGTATAGTTACCCTATTCTCTATTTCTGGACTTGCCACTCCCTACACACAAGACAAGATATTCATTGACAATATTTTTTTTTTCCCTGAAAAAGTGTTAAATTCTCAGTGATGTTACTTCTCCAGTGAGTGAGCAGGTGTTAAGAATGAAGAAATAATCTAAATGGGAGTATGTTAGAGATCAATGATCAATGAGAGAAGTCTCCCCTGAATTTTTTTACAAGGTTTATGATTGATCCAGCATTTGGTAATTTTGAATTTATAGCTTCCTCTGGAGATTAAAATATCTCTAAAATGTGTCTGCTTATAATCAAGGAAAAAACATTAATCTTCCATAATGCTTTATTATGGGGAGATTACCCTTGATGTAAGATCCCTATGGAAGATTCCTCTACTGTGCAGGTACTTCATTCCCCGGGCAATGTCAGACGACAGACTCAGCCTCAGAGTCCAAGGCATCTCCACGTTTCTGTCTGCAATGAAGCGGTCCAAGCTTCCTCCATTCATAAACTACAAAACATAACACTGTCATTTTGAACCATGTAATACGTATACATTTGTACAGCTGTAATAAAGCAGTATGCTTTGGTCTAATGGACATCAATATTATTTTAGAGATTCACTTCTTATCATCATCCTAATCTTGTTTCATCATACCTTTTTTATTGTAAAAGCAAGACTGAGATTAAAAAGAAGCCTGTTCACTGTGTAATGGCCCTAGACTATGCTGGTCCAGAAAAGCTTCAAGGGGTTTTTTTTTTTTTCCAGTGAAGAGTCACTACCAGGCAATAAACCTACCGGTATCCAAACTATTGCAGTATTCATGTTTTTGTCATATTTCATTTAGAAATTTTTATTAATTTTTCATACCGACTGCCAGTGTATTGTAAAATTCTGTGCTCTAGTTGTATTGATTTTGATTGACTATATACAGGTACATATGAAAGAATAAGTCCTTTCAACAGAAGAATTATTTCTGCCATCAAAAAAAAAAAAAGAATTCTTTTAATGCCATGCAAATAGATTCCATGAGTGCATGCCTACCAGTGTCTCATGTTTTTTGGCTTTACAACAATGGTCTGATAACTTAGGCATTTATTACTCATAGGAGGTGAATAGAAAGAAGAAACAAACTGCTAACGCAACAAAATTTCCCTTTCTACGAAACCCTGTTAAACTATTCACAATTACTTTGTCCCTTTGCTGAACAGAAACCCATTAATCGAGACCTTTGAACATTTAAGTTACTTATGCAATACACGTATTCTCTTTTATCATCAATCAAGATCTAGTGTATGTTTAGAAGGCTGACTTTCAACAAGTTTTTCTTATTATGCAATGACTGAATGTGGCCTTAATACTCTCAGCTATGCTGCCGATGAAATGCATGGAAAATTCTACAAATGCTTCCATTATCTGATTTGAGTAATGAGTAGTATAGAGTTTATTTAGAAAAGAATATACTTTACGGCAGCTGTTTGTAGCATCAATAAATATTATCAGAGTTACCCAATATAAATGATTTCAGGAGTGCTTACTTACCTCAGTCAAGGCATGCAGCTGTCCTTCATGGACACAAACTCCCAAAAACCTACAAAGAAAAATTCATTTCTTTTAAAAAAAATATTCAAATTCTTACAACAACATTTATAAAGGAAGGTTTCTATTTCAATGCATCGATTGATGTTAGGTTTGATTCTGCTGCCTCGGCAAAATTTTGTTATTGTTTGTACATAGCAACTGCAGATTTCTAATTAAATGCAAGGAATTATCATCCATGTAAAATCACGATAAGAATCCTGACGGTTGTGAACTACGGTATATGAAAATATAACAAAGGGTCCGCACTAGCGATTTGATATTCTTGAGATTTAATGGCGGAATCTAAAAATATTGAACTCTCATAATTTAAAGTAAGAAATCTACTGTATGGTTTGCAACTTTCTTTAGTTGTGGAACTCTGGATTTTAAGAATGCTGACACAATCTGAAAAGTCAGAACCTATTTTATCTTATTTGAATCAGATTCAAACTCAAGATCTTCAAGCCAAAATGCAAATGCTCTAATATGTATTTTTAAATATATGAATCTCTTCTCTATTTGCATGAAGAATTAAATTTGGCCAGCAGAATCAAAATCTACAAAATACACGTACTTATATAGGATGCAAATTGATTACTTGTTCATTGCATTTGATATATCATTGTTTTATTATTATTATTTTTTTCATTAGTCATTCATTATTCAATACCTTTCACTTTGAAAAAACAAAATAAAATCAAAATCTCAATTTCCACTGCTTTGAACATGCATTCTTCACAAATCGGTATTTCTTTGTAATGCATGAACTTTCACTGCTTTTAGCATGCATCCTTCTAAATCAGTTTTTCTTTGCTATGCCTGTGCTGCATATAAATCACCATTAACCTCAATCGTGAAAAAGTAGACTTTGACCTAACCAATACGTGTTGATTGTTTCTTTGTCTAAATAGAACACTGACTATTTATATATTGTCTCAATTTCCATCAACTTACTGGTAGATAAAATAAGCCCTGTGACAAAACCAAAATTAAGACACATTGGCAGCATTGTAAACCCCAACCATCTCTGACCATCTTGAAAAATCCATCACCCCATCAGTCGTAATACTTTCTGATAAAGCATCTTGTCGCTTTAAATTGACATAAATTTGGAAAGTTTGGTCCTTATAGATACAAACATGCCATCTCAATATTTGCCATTTTGATCTTTTCCAAGACAAGCTAGCATTGTATAACCTTTCTGGACATGAAGCCATCTTATCTCTGCAGTTTGATCAGCTGTTACTGACCCACTTGACTTTTACCAGATGTATCAGTACCATGCCAAAACATTCATAACCTTGGAACAGGTACAAACGCTGCATTCTGACCCTTATCCAGAAACCATTGACTCTATGCACTAATGCACTGCATGTACTAGTATATACCGGTACTATTCAGATTTACCACAAATTTTTATGTGTCCCAATAAAAAAAGTTCTTTGACTTAATAATGTGCAATACAAATCCACAACAAAATCAATTCAACCAGCTTTATTGAAATTTGTTCCCCGTTATTTACCATGTAAGATTTTTATCTTTAAATTGCCTTATTGAGGATATGATAATTCCAATACACTCCTTAATCTTTCCCCCTTTACTGCCCAGCTGTTAGAGTAAGAACAAATGATTAAGCCTTTCTCCTTCATTCTGGACTTGCCAATGATCTGTCAAGATTTTATCAGCACAAACAAAACATTTTCTTATTTGGTCTTGCTTTATTTCTAATAAGGAGGCTAGAAAAACCACAAGCATCTTTAGAAGGTAATTAAAATACTAGCATTCTAGCATGTAAAAACCAACAAGCAAGGGAGTGACCTCCTTTTTTTGGCTATTAAACTTTCATACAGGTAGATTACTTTCCATTATGTTTTTGTGTTCTGGACTTATGCATTTTAAGTGGGACATAAAAGCCTCATGAATATCAAAGATCTAACACTTTTGCCCCAATTGTACCCAAAGGAAACAGGTGTCAAAATTTCAAATTTCAATTACTTTCAAGCTCTTTGATATATAATATACTAAGTAAATAAACAATACATGAGTTCAATAATGCACACGTACATATAAGCCAACTTAATAACCCTACATAATCAATGGGCTCTGGGAAATAAATGATGTGTAAACTTTTTTCTCAATTGAAAACAAACCAAGTGTGGTTTGTAAGAACGCTAGCTCACTTGATGCCCTAAATAAAGACGCTTATATATACAATTTTGACCTGTATAAATACACACTTGATTTTAATTCAAGATGAACCAGAACTGGGTGAAGTGTTTATGTCACCACTGCAGCAGTTATCTTGATGCAGTTAAAATGAGATGTCCGATAAAATTACAATAGTGCAGAAGTTGTCAAATGTGGCTGACGATAAGGAACTGTGATGCAAGATATGCATGTACTCACTACTGGGAAGATCCTGGGAATTTTTTCCTTCAACTCGAGGAAACTGAAACTAACTTCACATTGAAGTGCAGAATCATATTTCAAATCAGGACGCAAAACTCTATTACAGTTTTGTTCCTGTCAAGGTTCATACATTTCACATTGTGACAATTGGTACCAAATGCTGCACTGTATAATGCGTGTCTTTTATTGCACTAAATGATTTTTTTCAACAACATGTATCTAACCAATTAATTCAGAAATAATTTAAGATTTTGAGAGTAATGGCAAAAAGAAATTCAAGTCAATTTCAAATTTAAATAATATAGACTTATTAGAATATTTGAGAGGAAATTAAAACTTTTCAAGAGACATTTTTTGAAAATATCTCAATGTTTTGTTGTTAAATACATAAATTATTAATCATGCTCTATAATACCATAATGAAAACCCAACTAATGCTGTTCAAAACTATAAACTACATTGATCTACCCTTATGTACAGTATGCGTCTACGTCCGTTAAGTCATCAGCTGTTGTTTTTGTTGTTTGACCTTGACCCATGGAAATTTCTGGCTCTTCTCTATAAAACAGCAGGACTCTAGAGCAATCTACCAATGTGTTCATAAGATCTTCCACCCTCTCTCATTGCATAGCAGGAGATGATGACTTAACAACAACTGAAAAAGCTGATCTGGCAACGTGTTTATTTTTTGCCGAAAAACAAACCAAACAACAAGATTGCTGGCAAATCTCGATATTATAGTCCTGACCAATTTGTCAAAATTGTGAAAACAAAAGCAAAATATGAGACTCCAACTCTAGCTGTTAATGGATTCTTGGCAAGATATTGTTCTTCAGGAAACAGATGTTTACTTTTTAGATTACCGTAGTACCTGATTCACCACATTGTGACTGGGTCTACAACTACTGGTATACATGTATACCCTACAGTAATTTTATTATAAGTACTGATGCACCCCCAGGTGTCTGAACCACAAACAAAAAGACAGCCACCCAATGCAACAGAGATCAATGAAGGCATTTGGGATTCACCTCTTACCTTGATGGTTTTCCCAGTACATGTATATATAAACACATATCCTATAAAAGTTTAATCAAATTTTAAGTCCCTCATAGTGTACCGTAGTCAGGTTCCCAAGATCCCTTTGCTGTCATTATTGGGGTCCCCAATAATAAAAGCAGAGGAGTCTCAGGAACCTGACTATGGTACTTATAGCATAGTTCATTTAAGTAGAAGATGATGCAGTGATTGTGTGTGTGAGTAGGTGGGAGGACGAGTTAAGGGGGTGTGGTGGAGGGAGCAATTGGGTGGTGTAGTTGTACAACAGTCATGTGAAATGTCTTCTCCCATCTACTCTCAAAAAGGTGTGTAGTTCTGATAACAGAACTTTGTTTTGACAAATCTACCAGTACATTTTAATTAACAATGCGAATAATGAGAATTATTCAATTAAAAGAGCAAAAGTAATAGGAAAAACACAGAATGCTGGTCCTATTTAAAACATTTGGCACCAAACACCCCCAAAAAAGTAAATAAATGCAAGTTTGCTCTTTGAAACCAATTTTGTCCCAAAGGGTTTCTTATCTTAAATTTAACAGCCAGGATACACGAATAACCCTGAAACTAACAAAATAGATCAGTGATAGAAATGAGAATATTTGTGTATTGCCACATCACATTTTTCAATTTAAAGTTCTGGATATTAACACACAAGTGAAATGTGATTCTTACTCTTTCGGAACGAATGTACAGCCGATTACATGTAACAATATCAGCTTCTTTTCTGACAAAAGTTCTCCCTTTCATATTATCTAACGTACAGTAGTTCCTAGTCAAAAGTTATAGTTTTAGATACAATAATAAAAACTTACCATAATATTGGACAACTGACTTTTTTAAGCAAAATGATGCAGTTTCTGTTTAAAAGTAATAATGAATTCACTTCAAAGTGACTTTAATTTTATTGCTTTAGAGCAGAATCTTGCTTACTACCCTTAAAAGCAATATGAGTTAACATTTTGTCAGTCATATCCTCTGCATTTTACAGGAAAGTATGATAATAATGTGTACCAGTCAATGCATCCCATGATACAGATATACATGTAGTTAAAGATGTATGCTGTGGTATTTGTGGACCAAAAAATTGTGACTGAATTACAGGCTTCTTTTTTTTTAGTGGAAAAGAGGAACAAGGGAAAAGAAAATAACATTCATGACATTATAATGTTTAAATTACCTTTTCTATAGTTTATGAAATTATTGTGCAAGTCTTAAATAAGAAAGATCAGCCTTAATGAGAACTTTTAGAACTTACTAGTTTGTAGAATAAGTGGCTTGTCAATTTTTTTTTATTAACCCCCCCCCCCCCCCACCTAAAATGTAATGTACTGGCTGCCAAAGTTTCATGTAGTACTGTACAAGTAAAACAGTGAAGGAAACAAAATACATGTGCCACATCCTCTCTGTACTTTAACACAGTGGACACTACAATCAATCTAATTTGATATCTATGTATAAAAATTTTGATGTGTGACTTTGAAAAAATATCAACAATCAATTGGCATCTTCATTTCTGATTTTCACTGACCCAACCTCTAATTTCACTGGTCTCTGTCTGTAGACCACTACAAAGTTCAAAGTTCTAGTTAAGGCTGAAAGATAAGTCTAAACTCTAAAGACTTAAACCTTTAGAAGTCGTTGTACTAAATTCAATTAAAAATTTCCCCCTTTTTTCAATTTGTTTACAGTCCTAAGCTGTTGACAATGGTTCAAAACTCATAGCTGTGATAATCATAGAGGTGATAATCATAGAGGGAAATAATTATCAATTTTCAGGCATGCCAACAAGATTACGTTTGGTGATACAGTTCTGTCCAAGCTTCCATTGGCGCTAGTAATTGTTTGACTTTGATCCAACAGAATGAATTAACTGATATTAAAGAGAATAAAGATAGAGTTGTTTGTCACAAGTTTGGCTGGATATCTCCCCATTTTAATTCTCCTTAATTCAGAGTTATGATACTTGAACAATTTTCCAATGAAAGTCCTGTAGTAAACAAAAACACAGCTTACTGCAGTGGGTCCAAGTATTGGTACTGTGTTTACTAAATCCCAGAAAAATGTTGACAGTTTGAAATTTTCAAACACCAGACAATATATTTTTGAAAAGATTAGTTTCCTATGATCTTTGCAAACTCCAATGACTTTTTCCTGTCAATTTATTGTCTATTTTGACCAATCTGAGATGGTCAATATTGACCTTAACCCATAATTTAGTAATTCATATTAAATGTACAAGTCAATGAATATTTTTCAACATTGTATATGCAACTTATTTGAATATAGACACATTAAGTACTCTGATTTGAATGTACAATTTTTTTGCATGTATTTAGATTTTTGAGTCTAGTTTTTTGGTTCCTTGAAGGGGGGGGGGAGCACTTGTTTTTCATTACCACTTAGGTTGCATCTATTTCCTACATGTGACTGCTCTCTTACTAAGGGATATACCTTAAGATGTTGGGGTGAGATAGGCGGTTCATGAGCTGGATCTCCTGCAGCATGCTGTAGCGATTACTGGAGTTGATATTCATCTTCAGTGCCATCACCTGACCCGTGGCTTTGTGAGTGACCTTTAACAAGACAATAACAAGGCCTCATTAATGCAAGGCAGGACCAGAGTGAATTCATTAGTTATTCAACTTCAGTAATGAGAAACATGGGTTTATAATAGTATATACTTCATACGAGACATAAATATACGTTCAACTTAAGTATTAATGAGAAACATGGGTTTCACAGCTTTGTACAAAATCATACTGGTATAATATAATAGTATATACTTCATATGAACATAAATAATTATACATTCAACTTCAGTAATGAGAAACATGGGTTTCAAATGCTCTGTACAAAATCATAACGTGTACTGGAATAATAGTACACACTTCATTCGTGACATATTATGGACATGTAATGTACTCTTATGTTTAAATACATTTCCGTTAATATGGATTGCGTCAATGTAAATAACTTAAACCAATAATCTAAATATTGATGTACATTTATAATTATATAACTTTTTCAAATTTTGGGCAAACATGTGAATACATAATATGTCTGAAACATAAAAATAAAGACGGAAGGCAGCAAATAAATTATGACAGTTTTATTCATTTTACACTAACCATACTTATACATATGAAACTACCGGTAGGTAATAATTTCTTAGTTTAAATTGACCTGAACTATGTCTCAAATCAAGATAGGGAATTGTCATAAATCTAGACCTAAATTTCATTGAAATACATAATATACAAAATATATTACATATATGTAATACAATGGACATTTAATGGTAATCCCAAATGACACGTTTGATATATATGAGAGCCTGTTATGAAGGGTGTGCCCTGATTGCATGAACCCAGGTCTGCCTTTTATGTTGGTGATTGACCTCTTGAAACAAACACAGCAGTAAGCCTATCACCCTACCCCCCCGAGACTACATGTACTCTCCAAAAGGTACTTTTATTTCTTTTTTATCTGTCTGATCTCTACCATAAGGTTTGTTTGTACACATAGCTATATCATCCTGCAATATATACTACTCCGACAGACAGCTAGATGGGCAATTTTTTTGTTGTCGAGGAGAAAAGCCGTAGCTGTAGCTTTACGTACATGTATCTTGCACAAGCCAGCACAGGACGACCACTTTCTCCAGTGGGTAAAAACAGATTCATCAGCCACGCCACGTTTGTCACTTGACAGAAATGAAGAGAGGTACATGCGAGAGGATTACATCATATACACATCTAGACAGTGGGGGTAGGAAAATTCCAGACTTACGGCACTTACAGAGAATTGTGTCAACACCACTTCAACTGACAGACATTTACATCTAGCTCATTATCTTTCTACAGTCATAAGTTACCTCTTAGCCCTATGTATAGTATATGCAAGGTGAAGAAGAATTCATTATCATGCATAAAACATCATCCAATGTTAAACTTTTATTTGAGTTTGTCCCTAAGCACAGCTACTCCTTATAAAAAATAACCTGACACATAAGTAATGAAATGTTGTGGGGGTTTTTCAGGGTCTACTATACTACAGTCTTTACACTGAATAAATAGACATGGGGAAACCACCATAATTTCCTGTGCTTTCAAATATGCTGTTCAGAAGTCAAATGTAAAATAAACATGATTGTAAAAACATGTTTACTATCTCCCCAGAATAATTATACTTTTGTACATAATGTTTATTGCAGTTCTGGGTACCATTCTCTAAAATCTAAGGTACCATATTGGCTAAACGATTCTCTACAAGAGTAAGAGTACCCTAGCAAAATGAATTTCCTTATGCTCATTCACTAATACATGTGGGAACCCCCAGAAATTGACCCATGAGGTTAATTCAATATACTGTCTTACAGCTGCAATTAATATAATGGCCATATAAGCTCCCATAAACAATTTGCTTAATACACATCAGTTACATCCAAGCAAGGATGAGTTTGCCTATTCAATAATATAAAATATAATAAATGAATTTGAAGCATTATATAGTCTCTATACTCCAGAACTGCAACAATGCTGTTGGCAAGAGTACCAATTCAAAGAAATAACCATGTATTCCTTTTTTCTTCTACAGTTTCCCCATGGGTAAACATTTCTTATTCTTAGTAATGCATTAATGCAACTTGTTCAATGATTTATAATATATATACCTTGAACACTTCTGCAAAGAATCCCTGCCCAACCTTTTCCAAGATGAAATCATCAAGTCTTGTTAGGGCTGACACTGCATGTTTCAGGGCCTGGCAGGAGTTCGATGAGGTTGGGTTGAATGTCTCTGGGGAGTTCTCTTTTTCCTGTGCTCCTGAAGGGCCATAGTCCACTTCTGCAATGGTTCGGGACCTCCGAAGGTACGATTTCATAGATGTCATTTTCTCTATCAACATTCTGGCCTTTTCTCCAACAGAGAAAGAGACTGCATAGTTACACTCATGTCATTATTATAAGATGTTATAATCCAAATACAGAAAATGTGTAATACCAAAGTTATTCTGATCAATGCATAATTAGGGAAGTGAACAAATGTCATTGGCCACGTGCCAATAAAGTACCCGGCAAAATTTCTTTTTCGTCATGATAACATCCGTAAATGAAACACGAATTCAAATTTTGTGCATACGTCATATTCCATTATCTGTCATTCAAGCACTTTCATAGTTCCGAAATAATGCCTTATTTAAGCCACAACCCAGGTAATGAGCATGGCATTAATTCACAAACGCTTTTCTTCGCAATGTTTACTTCTCTCTTTGCTCAAGTAAACTTTCGACTGCATCATGGGAAGAACTAAGTTTCGGACAAAACACGATACAATCCGGATGCAAAACTACATATTCATGTAATATACACTAGACTCGTCAATGCTGAGTAGTCGTGTGCTTCAAACAAAGATTATCATTCATTAAATCATATTTAATTCATTACAAAATTTGATAAAACAATCAAAGTAATATTTACCTACATTTCTATTAAAGTAAGATTTATGCTTCTGACTAGTAATCAAGGGTACAAATTCAAGATTTATTTATGCTTCTGTATCTTAAAATCGCTATCAAAAGGGTAGGGTTTTATAAAGAGATATATAGTTTCTATCATATTCAAGAGGAATGAATGAATCACATTCAAGACTATATAGATTGTGATCCGGCGGACACCATCCCCCCTCCTCCCGACTCGACTCTTTCGATTAAAATATTTTCCTAAGCTTTTTTTTAATCATTATATGTTACAAATATATATTTAAAAAAAAACAAACAAACAATATAACAGTGCAGATGATAGATGCCACACATAGATGAGCCGGATTTAAACGAAAGATTCTTCATGATAATTTATACATATGTAATACTTATAACCACTGATAACGGTATTTGAAAAAAAGTATGATCTTTTGAGTTGCACAATCTTAAGTTAATGCAAATCATTGTTAAACATGTTTAATCCTCTCAACGTTGTTAATAGAATAAGATTATGTGAATTTTTACTCGATTGTATTGAATTGCATTCTAATTTTATTTTCATTTATTTTGCACTTGCCCAACTTTGGTGATAACTATAAAATATAACGTATGAAATAAAATATATAGATTGAAAGTTTAATTCTGCAATGTTTTTAAAAAACCAAACTGATTGTATTTCTCAAAAACCAAAGTTTTTCATTTTGAGAGCATCTATTTTTCAATAAACATCTTCATTTGAATAAAAAACAAGTGAAAAGCTGTCAATGTGACAGCAAACCGGGCTTTCTTTTATGTGAACTGTATCCATAATCCATGTCAACCCTGAATTAATAAACACTACCTACCGTATCCAGAGAAATGGAGTACCCTTATGCAATATTTTGCCTAAAAATGACTAGGTTCAGAAGCTGGTATTTTTGTCATTAATTATCAGAAATCAAACTCCTAGCAATATGCACACTTCTGATATATGTACAATTGATCTGCAAAAGAACAACTTCCTATCTTGAAAACTGTAGGAGGAGTTATCCGTACAATAGGGGTACCCTATATGCAATATTTTGCAAAAAAATGACTAAGTTCAAAAGCTGGTATTTTTGTCATAAATTATCAGAAATCAAAATCCTAGCAATATGCACACCTCTGATATATGTACAATTGATCTACAAAAGAACAACTTCCTATCTTGAAAACTGTAGGAGGAGTTATCCGTACAATAAGGGTACCCTATATGCAATATTTTGCCTAAAAATGACTAAGTTCAAAAGCTGGTATTTTTTTCATAAATTATCAGAAATTAAAATCCTAACAATATGCACACCTCTGATATATGTACAATTGATCTGCAAAAGAACAACTTCCTATCTTGAAAACTGTAGGAGGAGTTATCCGTACAAAAGGGGTAATATTTTGCAAAAAAATGACTAAGTTCAAAAGCTGGTATTTTTTTCATAAATTATCAGAAATCCGCCCGCCCATCCGCCATTTCAATAACCGGATTTTTCCGTTGGAAAACCCGGTTAAAAATCTAACGTTTAGATTTTTCCGGATTTTATTCAACTTGTCCAGTTTTAACATTTACAACCCAGCAAAGATGGCGACGGCCAGCAGTGGTTCAAAAAGTCCAAATACTGGCGAAGAAACATCAAATAAATCACCAAATATGTCGTTAAATCAAACTAGCAACACACCAGAGAAAACTACTGCTGAACTCTTACAAATGTCCATGGAAGAATTTTACAGAGATCGACCAATTTTGTTTAGCAACCTGCCAGCTTCTGCAAATGAAGTAAGTCAAAGAGAAAATGGTTTGTCGGTAAGACAATAAGGTATTTTTGCTTATAAAATCAGAACTGCGGTAGTTCTTTTTTGTTTGTTCACTCTCTAATACTCATGAATAGCAAAATAATAAATGATAATATACTGCAAGTATATTCAAAGAGGGATTTAGTTTTAAGGCCAGAATTGGCAGGAATCAACTTTGTCTGAACATGTAGAACTACGTGATGCTTTTACATGTCATATTTTCATGTTCAAAATTATCAAAATTTTCTGTTGATTTAATTGTTAAAAGAAATTTTTAAGAGAGATTACCGTATTGACATTCAATTTTGAAATTCAGGCATGCTGGTAGCTGCAGGTCTGTAGCTCCTGGTCTGAAAAAAAATCCGGATGGACGACCTGGGAGCTACAGTTCCTTGCATGTAAAAAAGTTGCAATTTACAGCGCATTAAAAATTACACTAGTTTTGGACTGATTAACCTTTTTTCCACACAAATTCTGTACAAATTTTCAATTTGATTTGGAAGTAATATATACTTTGCATGATTATATGTATGATGGATAAAAATTCCATGCATAATACAATAAATATATACATCTGAAGGTATTTAAATATGCTCTGGAAATGATGATGAGCTAGCTTATAAGTACTTTAAACATTTATATACATTAAATATTTCATGTCTACTTTTAGGATGACTTAAATGTGCTGTTGGGAGCATACATAGCAAAAAGCATAGAAATTATACCTGGACAAAAGAAAGGTTGGTGCCTTTTCCATTCATTTAAACTTTAAAATTAGATTTTAAAAATACATGTATCTTACTTTACCATTTTAGTTGTCTTTTTTACAATTCAGAGTGTTTATATCTTAACAAATATGTCTCTTTTCTTTTCCAGCTCTGGTTGTGTTAGAAAGTGGATTAGAAATCGAACAGTTATTACTAGATTTACAAAATACAAAATTCCAAGACTGTGTAATAAGTATAGATCGATGTGAAACAGAGAAACTTTTGTGTTGTGCACATCTTCCAAGTGATTACACGGTGGAAAAGTTCCGAGCCTTGGTGGCTCCTTTCTGTGCTGTCAAAAAGTGCTTTCTGTACCGAGGTCAAACAACTAGTAAGTACATGCTCAGAAAACAGAAACTTTTTCTGTTAGATCAAAAAGTATTTCAAAAATCCATTCCAAAGGACTATATATGAGGCCATCCTTAAAAAAATGTTTGTTTGGAATTGTCGCCTGGAGGTTTCTAGACCCAGGAGGGAGGGAGGGAGGGAATTTTTTATTTTTTTTTCAAACTTGAAGTTAAACTTATTAAAAATTGGTAAAAAATAAAAATCTCCATGGAAAAGTTTTTTATTTCTTGCTAATAAAATTTTATCAGCGGGGGGTATTTCAATAAGGCGGGAGGCAATTCCAAACAAACAATAATTTTATTTTGGCCTGATATGAGTCAAAGTTGACCCTCATAATTCGCCATTTTTAAAAGTGTTTCAGGTAAATTAAATGATTACGTTATTTTTAAGAAGAGTTGATATAAGATATATGTTTCATTTACCAGGTATTTTTCTACTTTTACTGGCAGTATATGACATAATTTTTGTAATTCAATCGAAATCAGTGAAAAATTGAAATTTTTTTAATGGAAAATATAGAGCACAGCTTTGAACAAGCAACATTTTTTTTGTCAATTATCAGTCTTGAATAGATCAATCTTTGATGAATATATTTTGTTTGTTTGAGCCTGTGCTCAATGTTTTCAAAATTCTGAAAGAAAATCTGATAGAAAATAAGCCGTTTAATGCTTAAAATATGAAAATGGTGGGAAAAGGTTAACTTTAATTATGATGTCATATTTCTAAATTGAGGGCAATTGGATCAAAACAAAAATTATGCACCAAATTCACATGTATATCTTTACCATGAAAAGAAAGACGTAAAGTACATTTTAGGTCCTTATCATATATAGTCCTTTGTAAAAATAACATGCAGTCTTAAAACAAATAATTGTACATGTAAATGCATGTGTTTTAAAAACTAACATACAAACATTATCATCATTTATGCTTTTCTTTCCATTCACTTAATATTACCTTAATAATTTGAATAATTTTTAAATGAAAAACATGTATTCACTGTTACTAAAGAAAAAAATGCAGTCCATATGTTTAAAAAAAAAAAATATGAATTAAAAAAAAAATGAATCATTTCATTATATGTAACCATTAAAATGTTGTTTTTCTATTATTTATTTATATATATCAAGTTTTGCATTTATTTCATCACAACATCTATTTTGTAACAGATGATTATAAGTGGTATGGAGTCGTGGAATATAGTGCTCCCTTGAGTCAGATTTCAAGCATCCGCACGGAACTGGATTGGAAAATGGTAGATGGATACCATATACACTGTGATTTCCTGGACAAGAGTCTCTCCTCTTACAGGAAATTAAACTCCAAGTGTTTGTTCGTGGACAATCTTCCGAAAGACTTCACCAACACCTCAGAGTTTAGGGATATATTTAGTGCATTATCTAGTCCACTCTACTGCCAGGTATGAAACCATGGGCTTCGATTTCAAATAGCAATTTGGAGACTTTATCAAACTGCTTTTTGGTATTTAATTAACGTTAACCAAAAAACAAGTAATTGGATTTTTGTCAATAAGAATTGAAATTGACAACCTGAGAGTGTAGAATGGAGGGAAAAAAGTCATCCATGACATGCTAAATTTCTTTTTAAGAGTAATTAACATGATTTTCATTTTGTTCAAAGATTGTGATGAAAGATGGAAAGTCTCTGGGTTATGGAATCATCGAGTACAAATCCTGGCAAGAGGCAGAAAAGTCTGAGCGACATCTCAACGGTCACAAAGTTCTTGATGTACCCATGAGGATCACCTATTGCATCCCAGGGATCTCAGCCGTTACCATCTGTACTAGGCTGATGAGTAAATTTGTGAGTAAATATTGTAAAAATATTAATATGTAGAAGTAAAAGTGGCGCATAACTTCATCAAATGCATGTGCATCTCTTAGAAAAATTTACAGAATACAAAGAAGTCATGTATTCGGACTGTGTTATTATGGATTTATGATAAATCTATAAGTCAATATGAACAGATTTTCCTAAACAGTGGTATTAAAGAATTGAGACAAAAATATAAATTTCTTGAATATATTTACCAAATAAATTTGAAAAACCAAGATTTTCTTCAAAAATTTTCAATTACATTATTTATAAATGTAATGCAATTAAAAAAATGAACAGGTATGTTTTGAAAAAGAAATCTACATATTACATGATCATCTTTGCTAGCCAAGGGTTTCCGATCCACTCTGCTCCTCTACAACCCTTAGCAGATTTAGCCAATGTTTTCAGAAATAGTACAGCGCCGTCTAGCGATTGAGTTAAATTGGAGCAGCTAAAATACATATTTTTCATCTAAGAGATATTAGAAGAAATGGTCTTGTGAAAAAATAAAGAAATTAGAATAATTAAAAAAACCCATATATTTGTAATTATATATCGCATGTTATTCATTAATCACGTAAACATTGTAATAATGATTGTATTTAAATTTTGTATGAAAACACAACGAACTTCACTGCCAGTTAGTAGATTCCCTGCGATCGCCTGTCTTCGCAACCAATCAGATTCTGTTGTGCGAGTTTTGATTTTGTTGGCTAAATCTGCCAAAGGTTGTGGAGGAGCAGAGTGGATCAGAAACCCTTGGCTAGCGAAGATGATTACATGATATATAGTACAGTTTGTACCAACAAACAGTATATGTATGATTTGTGAAAATAAACAATGTAAATCTTGACTCAAGGTCAAGATCTAGTAAATGATTCCAAAGAGTCTTTTTGGTGCTAGTACCATTATGACGTCATAATTGATTTGATGAATATTTTTCCCGTACTTTACGGCTTTAAAGGAATTATGTAGAAAAATAAAACAATTTCTTTACCTTCTTTCTTAAATCATGGGAAAAGTACCCCCGATACCTGTATTCAATTTGACATCATTTTAAAGAGGAGGTCAAGAGTTTGTTTAATGTCGTTTTTAGAGAGACTGTAGGCATTCTAGATATATTTCATTAGTAAAAAATCAACAAAACTCCAAAATGTGTTACTTGTTTCCTTCATATTTCATTGAAAATGGCACTTAAAAACGTGATTTCTCATTGTATTTTCCAGAAATTTTAGCCCCGATACACCCTATCAAACAAAGCTATTGTTCTGAAGCATCATAGAAAGAATTTATATCTTGAATTTCATAAACCTGTAGGCACCTTTCATTTACTAGATCTTGACCTTAAATTATGAATTCACAGTTCTATGTTTGAATTACAGGATAACCCTGCTGAGATTGTCAGTAAGCCCAGCCTGCTTCCAGACCCAGTCCACCCATGTAAAGAATTACTATGTAATCCGCTCGTCCAGCGTTTGACATCACAACACCCTACATGTAAGTAAATGTGCAGAGGCTAGATATCTGATTCATTGATCTTTATCTTCCTCCCATTCTCTGAAAATTTATAAATGGGGAACAGTTTCCAAAGTAAAAACAATGTTGAGTGTTTAATTACTGAGACAAAGAAATAGTTGACACAAAAATTGTCCGAGATTTCATTCAATCGTCAGATTTTTAGTCGTAAAATACAAACCAAATGGATGAACAGTCCTCAAGATTCCTCGTCACAAAAATGTTGGTGCACAAAGAGGCATTCAGACTAATGTAGGGGTTGTAAGAGAAAAACTGTACATTGTAAAACTACATAAAATGAATCTATTCTGGAGTGTAATTAATGCGAATTTTTTTTTCAAAAAACTTCAGTGATGAAAAAATTTGAAGAAGCCATCCAAAAGATGCATGGTACCTATGTGAAACAATTAACCTGCAATCCAGAGAAACCAGGTAGGTGCTATCAGAATGAAATATTTCGTAAAGGTGGAGCAGATAAAAAATAGACGATGAGTGACAGAAAGTAGAGGATTTCTGTTTACCTAGAATAAATTATACATCACATTATGAAAATTTACTTGTTTATTAATAGAAACATAAGAAATGAAATGACAAGTATTTTTTCATGAATAAAACCAAATGCTACTGATACTGGCTTTGTTTGTGAAAGGATTACTGGGCCCCGCCCCCGCCGTGCCGATGAGCCCACTGATGACGGTCAATGTACAGCTGGGGCTTTTCATTCTGTTAGCATTCCAGCTACAACTCCAGGCTCCCACAAGTCAGGTCAGCAAATCTATCCACAAATCTATAGGATTACTACAACTGTACTGAATTTTAAAAAGGCAACATCCATCCAAGACTGATTTCTTCATTAATCCCAGATTACTATCTGCTGATAATGTATAAAGTTTTTGAATTAGAAGTATTCAATTCTTACATTTTCCTGTGCATAGTTTATTTAAACCTACATGTATAATGTGTGTGTACTGTTCTGGGTTTTTTCCCAAATACCCAGTTCTTATACAGGTGTATATTTCTTACTGGTTTTTCAGGTTTTTGATGTAGATCTTGCAAATCTGATGTCTAAGAAAGTCAACAATAATCAGGTAAAAATGAATCATTTATATGAAGATCACAATGAGCAATAAGAGATTTGTAGTTCACATATTTTAGAATCAATAAATAAACCTGTTTCATTTATGTAACTTCTTTAAATAATCTTGCTGTTCTGTAATTTCAGTCAGAAAAACCATCATTGCTGGGCGACCCTTATGCTTCCCAGTCCAACATCATTCTACAGAGTCTGTTGTCAAAGCTGTCCCCAGGGAAACCCAGCCAGCCCGTGGGTAGTTCCGATGTTAACTCCATGCTGCAGTCAGTGTCACAAAACCTCCAGAACATGGATGTCAGTGGTCTAATGAACATCGGCCAGATTGCTGGACAGTTAGGGGTAGAGATGGGATACCCTGGAGGTGAGGTTCCACCCCTCATGGATATGTCCTTGAAAAATTCCAAAGAGGGATTATTAGGGGCTGCACCACCTGAGATTCTGGGATTAGTGCATAGAGGTCAACCACCCAAGAAGACCCTCTTTCCACCCGGGATAGAGGGGGATGTCAAACAGTCCCTTTTGGGGGAACCTCCTCAGAGTTTGATGCAGGGCTGGTCATCGAGATCCATCGGGGGAGGCTTGCTTCCTAACCCAGAAACTTCTCAAAGCCACCAGAGAAACACACAGGTAAAAATAAAGACAAATTACTAATGTGATGTATTAGAAAATATTCAAAAATTTTGATTGTTGGAAATGTAATCCTTTTGCAAAATGGATTAAAAAACAAGATGGCAAATTATTTATATTCAAGTTAAAAATTCTTGTACACATAGTTTTTTGACCTACATTTTTTTAATAGCAAGGAGGACAAGAAGAGAGCAGCGAGTATGATCAGTACTATGGATACAGCAGGGTAAGCAACTCCCACTCGGTAAATAATTTATACTAGGGCTGTGTATTGGTAAAGACTTTCCGATAGGATACGATACAATATTTTCAGATGCGATATCCGATATATTGGATTTACAATTTAGTTTAGCATTTTCAAGAATAAAGTACTACACGTATAATAAACCAAAATTACAGTGGTTTTATTGGATTTTTTAAATAAATGAAGAAAACGTTCAGTCTGTCTTGTTTGAGTCATTGAAAGTAACAGAAAAAGAACCAGTTAGGTAAATTCTCATATTTCAATATAATATCAGGGAAATATGTACTGACATATAATACTATATATGATCTGATCATTGTAATACCGTTTATTGAAAAACAAAGGATACAGATGATCAGGGAGTACCGGTAGATACTAACTACCGGTAGTTATTCATGAATAAGTATTTATAAGGATTAATAAGGATTAACACTCCCAACAATGCTACAACTCCTTTTAAAATCACGTTTTCATTCAGAAATACAAGGAAATTTACAATTTCAGGGCTCAGCGCTTGCTGTTTAAATTTCTTTCAATTTATAATAGATCGTTTCCTTCTTTAACATTTGGTGACGATTTTTTTATGCCGTTTTATTTGGAGTAATAAACAATAATACTTGTACTAACTACTGTATTTATTGTCTGACCGGTCTTTTTCAAAACATAAATTACATTCAGTAATTTCCTTTAAGCTTGTTCTTTAAAATATCCCAGACTCTTCTCGTGCTCCAGTTAGACATACTGGAAGCCATTTCTAAATTAAGAACTTCGATCCCTACCTTTAAAATCGCAAATTTCAAACCCAACTTTATATCGGTGTATTCTCAAAACAGTGTATCGAATATCGCTTGACATGCGTATACCGGTACATATCGATATACATGTATTGATCCAGCCCTAATTTATACATGTATATCAACATAGATGATTTCCAACTTTATGCTTGTTAATAAGAGAAAGACTTTAAAAGAATTTGTTATTAAGATGACATATTTTCTGTTGTAGGATGACGAAGGATATTACAGTTCTCACTATCAGGTATTGTATAATGACAGTCCAAGAAATGTACATTGTACAGTATTTAAAATATTTGAGGATAAAAATTGTTGAACCTGATATTAAGCCTGAAATGAATGTCCCTATTACGACACAAGCTATTAAATTTTATTTGGATTCTAGATGAAACCTTAATACATTTCAAGGAAATGTACAATATTACATTTGTTTCATATAAATATACCAGTAATATGGTACAAGTCAGATGCTATGTCAACATGTATAATGTCTCCCAATTGTCAATTTGATTACCTTTTATTTGTAGCATCAAGGCAACCCCTATGATTACTCAGAAGAAAATTATGATTACAATGACAAGGTTTGTATGCAGAATGAGTCATAATTTTTTGCAATTTGTCTTTATATTAATTTTCTCTGTAAATTTTATATGTATCAAGATTTTGAAAGATTCAGTCATGCATTTATAAATGCTGCACTCTTTATCTAAATTTTCTCTCAACATTTTTTAAGGAATATAGATTAATATTTTCATTTCACTAGATTTTCTAATGAAACTCTTTATACACTATATCTGGGTCAATTCATGTTGAGGTATCATGCATAATAAAAAAAATTCAATAGGGGAAACAGATGTTTTGATTGAGAATTCACAATATAAGCGTACATTATACCAAAATAAAAAACCCAATCAGGATGGGTTACAAGTGCACGTCCATGTACATAACATATTAGGCGACAACAAGTTCTGTGACATTTTCAGCGATACATGGACATAGCGGCAAAAGCAGCAGCCTATGCAGCATACAACCAGCCTAACTATGCCTCATACAGCGGTTACACAGGCCATGATGAGTCCTACAGCTCGGGATACAGCAGTGTGTCAGGCCAGGACTATGATGACTCTTACAGCTATGCCGCCACGGACTACGGCTACAGAGGTCACGGCATGGAGGCCCCACCCACTCATCACATGGCAGCTCCTACCCCTCAGTCTAATTACGAACCCCTTCATCCTCCTGGTACAGCCACAGTGGAAAGGCCACCCTTATTGGTGGGTTTGAATAACACTGACTTTTGACTATTCAAAACATTAAATTTCTCCTTTTACATTACACAGATTTTATGAAATTTTTATAATTGATTTTTTTTTTCCCAATCCCCTTATCATGTAACACAGACATTTTATATAAATGATTAAAAATTTATTTTTCTTTTGCTATTTGGTTCATTTCTGTTTCCTTACAAAAGACTAAATTAACTTACCGGTACTGTACAATTACTTGTTGCTCTATTTTAATTAATTTGAATTTTTGTTATTTTGTAGAAAAGGGATTATCAACACCGCCATTCAGTGCCAAGTAACGCCTACAATGAACCAATACAACCTCCCTCAGCAGCAAGGGCAGACAATCAGCCTCTACTGGTAGGTTCAAGAAAAGAAAAAGAGAACACATTATTTCAAAATAAACAAAATCCATTAATTTCTCAACATCCATTCTGTTGATGCTTAATATGTGCAGTGTGTAGGCAAAGACAAGAGCAGTATGAACCAAATATGGCTTGAACATCTCCTTAATATCAGTAGTCAGTGAGGGATTCATAAGCAATCCTTATGCTACAATCCCTGTGTCTGATTTGGGAAAAATTCTTCAGTATTATATCGTCTGTGAACAATGCTGTACTTAATGACATGTCAAGGCATCAGTTATTAAAATTCATCTCATTCTCTTCACATTGCTCTGCTTGAACAGTTTATGTTACATGTTAATGTACATGTACATAGGTAGGTGTGAAATACGTGTTATTTTTAACTTTTCCAGAAAACACCACAGGGGCAAAAAAGAAGTTTCAGTCAACTGTTACCTCCTCCCGAGCCCAGCCCAGAGGGGGACTATGTGGGCCAGCACTCTCAGGGCATCGGGGGACACTACGCCGCATCTTACACCAACAAACGACAGAAAGTATCCCACACAAGACTAATGATGCAATACTGAGACCAGTTTCACCATCAGAAGAGTCAATCCACTACAGATTTTGAGGGAGACTTGATTTTCATTTGATCTCAAATTTAGTATGTACTATGATTGCTAAAGGCTACTAAGATTATAAATTTGTTAAGTATTTTCATAGGTATTTAACTACAGTAGATCGGAGCACTAAAGCAAATGAGCACATTTTCTATGAGATGAATCGTACAGTATATTTTGTTTTATGAAGTGCCAACAATATACAACCATTCCCCTCTTCTTCTGTAGTGCTAAGGTTCCCTCTAATACAGAAAGAGTGCCATCTTTACTTGTTACAAGGTTCAAATTTGTTTATGATTTTTTAAAAATATAAACCTTTTCTTTGAAAAACAAAAGGTCACACAGAGATTTATGACTATACTCTGTTTTATTTGAATTTTGTTTTAAATGGATGAGATGTTTAACTTTGTTTGTGAAGAGTGATTATCTGAGATTTATTTCCAATACTGAAATATACAGTATATTTCTAATACACAAGGTGTATATTTTGTTAATGATTAAATTATTCTGATCAGTGAATAGATTGTATTTGTGTGTATGTTTGTAATAGCATCGATATACAAACACTTTCAGGTATACAAATCTACATACTACATTCTACTATAAGCCCATTTTGTGTATTTTGTATAATACTGAAAAAAAAAATCCATGTACAATTCAAAGATGTATTCGACAAAAAAGTTTTTGTTAAAAATAAGGTTGTTTTAATGAAATGTAATCAAAAGATCACCATATTTTTTTAACCATCAACTGCAATGAACAAGACAGGTTTGAAAAAGAATTTCAATACAAGTTATGAACCTTTCCTAAAATATTGTTCACTCTTTTAAAAAGCTGCTCTCCTCTAGCTTTCTTCTCCCTTTCTCTAATTTCTGTAACTTTTTTCCTTTCTTTTCAAGTCCATTTCATTTTTATATCTTAACGACATACTGTCACCAGATGGGAATCAATAAATGTTGTGTAGATGGAAACTTTATATGAATTTGTGTGATTTAATATTTGTGTTAGAGTGAAAGTTACATAGTGTTGAGAAGGGTATGCATGAATATGGAAGAATTTTCATCTAGGGAACATGGTGCTTGCTATTTCGGTAAATCATGTGGCACATTTTATTAAGTAAAAAGAAAACAAATTAAATTTAAATTATTCAGATTGGGAGAAAATTATCAAGGTCTTCAAACAATAATTAACATACTTGTATAGAAGTAAACAGGTCATGCTATGCTACAGCGAAGATGACTATGCTAATGATTTTCTCTCTTTCTGACTTGATAGAAACCCCTGATTTAAAATTCTATGTTGATTTGTTTCTTAACCTAAAACAGCAAGAATGAAATAATTGGTTAAAAATGAAAAATCTGATCAAAAACAGATTTCAACAATTTTACAGTTACATTTTACTGCCCAAACCCAAAAATTGTTATCTCAAGGTAGAGCTCCATTGTAGACTTGTCTTTGAAATTTTGACTGTGAGATTCTTGTAAATAAAAATAAACTTTCCCTTTTATTATATGCTTTTTAACACAAATGTTGTTGAATCGAAAAAAATTGTACATAATGTAATGTGCTGTATGTTTTAATACACGTCAAACAATTTTACATTTCTCTCGTTTCAGTAATCATGCTTTGAATATTTGTTAGGGTGTTTGTGAGTTTTCACTTTCTGTTAAATGTGAATATTTATGGAGAAAATGAGATTGTCATAAATTTCCATTAAATTCAGCAGTATAACCATATTTATTTTTGTTTTTATTTCACTTTACATTGAAAATATGTACATGGTTCAGGGGTATTTTCAAATATTCCGCTACTTCTTACATTCAAATTTTCCAGAATCATCATTAACTCTGAAGTGTTTAAAGAATGTTGGTTGTCCACTTAGATCCAGCAAGTAGGGAAACAAATAAGAAGATGTTACAAATAGAACATACAATACTTGTTTATAATATACATGGATTTTAAAATCACTTTGTTTATTTGAGTAACTAATATACTTGGAAGATTTGCAATATTTTTGTAAGATGACACTTGATGTAAAGCTTCTGATTCGATGTTCATTGTCAACAGATACATTATCAAATGGTTTAAACTCATGGGGGACCAATTGAATATTTTCTATCATTAGAAAAAACTACCAATCAATTGGTGCATAAAACTTTATCTTCATAAAATCATTCATTCATTTTATGAAAGGATTTTCTTTAAAAAAAAAAAAGTCAAAGTAAATTCAAATAATTTTTTTCCAAGTAACAGTGTGCAACATACGTGTTTATAGAGGTTAACTATATGTATTTCAACATAGATTTAAAATTCTAGGCCTAAAATTCCAAGTGCCTTCTCCTCAACTCAACCTCCTCCTCAAACGTCAGAGGAGTCACTTTGTTACACCACCTGTGTGAAGTTTGGCTTGATGTGCCTAAATTGCCCTCCGATGGAGAAATCTAGTAAAAAACACATCAAATTCCAATCAGAGTGTGAGATTACAAGATGTGAAGATAAATTATTTAACAAATCATTCATATGGTAGGAAAGGAAAAATTCATCAGATATAACGCTTCTTAAGCAGAAAATAAAAATTTTCTCTCATTAAATGATTTTAATTAAGGAATAGAAATCTTATGCATTCAAAATGCCTAAGTAACACCCCCCCCCCCCCCCCCCCCAAAAAAAAAAAAAAAAAAAAAATCCTTAAACAACTTTACATTGTTGGAGAACACCAGCAGGGAAAAGGTTTTTGTCAGGGGTTTTACCCGTAAAACCTCTAAATCAATGCTATCAAAGCAAAGGTGTAATTGTTAAATTGATCATCCTTCATCCTTTTTAAAGTTTCATAGAAAATTACTGTAATGTTCAACAATACAGCTATTGTATTTTATGAATTTGTAAAACCACATGCAAGCATGCACAGTTTCAGACTAGAAAGTAAGTTTGTATCAACTTTGGAAGTAACTTTCCATTATTAATTGATAACAAACATGCTGTGTGTAAAGAATATGACAATTATTGTTAAATAAGAGCTCACTAACCTGCATTCCCTCATCTTTTTCCATAGGAGTCATAAAGATCATGACCAAGCCTATAACTGAGGTCAACCCAATACAGCCCAGGACCAGGTACTCTAGGGTCGGGCTGCTTACTCCTAGGGTCAGGAGGAGGGGCAGGGCCTGCATCAGGCCAATGGTCAGGGTGGACTGAATCTTAATGGGAATTTTTTTTTAAAAATCTTCTATCATCATAATTTCTGACAGAGAATCAATGGTTTTCAATTTTTTCTATTTATTATAATGATATTTAAAACAAAGAAAACAAATTATGCAAATTTACCTCAAAAAATGTGTGAATCTCTGTTTTTCGGCTCCCCCAAGTGACAGCTCTGTAAAGCAAATATTCAAATATTACAAAATTACTGTAGAGAGATCTTTGACTAATTTTTGTCTGCCCATCTATAAGAAGACATACTTGTATATCTCTGACAAAATTAAAGTCAATTGCTCACAGGTAAAGGTGTACTATAGAGCTTGCATATAGATGCATCTTAAAATGTTTTTAGAAACTCTGTAGCAATGGGCATCAAACAAAGAACTTGCGTATGTATAATTAAAGCCATTTTCCAACACTTTCAAGTGTAAGGCAAAAACAATACTTATATTCATATGAAATGGACAACTGACTTACTTGTATGGCCTCAGCAGAATGAGAAGTACGAAATATAGACCAGTAGTTGACAACAGAATCAGGCACTGGACAAATACACTGTAATCACAAATTTATACATATAGCCTGAATGTGCATTTTTCCTCACAAAGAAAATGGTTTAATCTTTTGCTATAAGGCCAATACATTTTAAATCAAAAGTTCATAAAATCATATATGCATACAAACAATGCAAATCTAAACTCAATCCAAACATGATTTAATTAAGTCTTAAATGGATTATTTTATATTTGTTACGGTGGGATGAAGGTTAAACAACTCTTTTTAAAAGCACTAACAACATCTGAACTCCTCTTAAACATTGATACTGAATGCATGGAATTTCTTTTTTATTTAAACATATAGCCCAATATACTGTCTTTATAGCCATATCTATTGCTTACCTGAATGGATAGATGTCTGTTACTGCAATATTTAGTAGCTTCCTAAACATTGGCAATGCCTCCCAATAGCAACAACGCGAGCGGTAAGACTCGTACAAAGGTCTGAAATGATTCAGATTATACACTGTTCCAATGATATCAAAAAATATCAAAAAATGAAATCATGATTCTAATACTTTTCATAAAGAAGTAAACTCCTGAAATTATTTTTATTTGTTTAAGATTATTGAAATTGGAATTTTTTTCTGCATTTATATCTCATAGTGAGTACATGTACCAATACTGATGCTCTACTTAATAATTTCTATGAGTACAATCAATAACTCCTTTAATTATAACATAGGTCCTTTGTAGTTTACAATAAACAATGATTTCTTGTGGCAGATTACAATAGATAGTGATTTCTTGTGGCAAGCGCGGTGAGTAACACATATATAAATGGTACAGAGGCCAGTGATGAATAGATGGACAAATGAAGGACAAAGGAGCTGGTACACATCTAGGAATTCACCTGTATTGTTGATTGATGGTTGACAGCAGCCGCCATCGCTTCTGTCTGAGCGACACAAAGATGGTGAGAGAGGGAACCAGGAGGACATAGAATAGTAGAAACAGGGTCCCGAAAAACTGGATGTTCTGTGTAGGAAAAATGTAAAAATACTTCAACATGCAGTGAAATAATTTCATTTTGGTTCTGTATAGGAAGATATCAAAATTCTTCATTCACAAAGCAAAAAATAAAAACTTTCAAATTTTCACAATTTTGTATATGAAAATATCAAAATATGAAGTACTTCATAAATTGAGCATAGAAATTCGTTTTAATTGTCACATCACAACAATGTGTTCTAGCTTGTTACTTTCAAGATCTACTTTATAACAAATTGACATTACTATTTTATGAACCATCGTAATCAAGGGAGAACTAAAATTGGTGAATTATACACAACTAATAAAAGCAAATTTTCTTTATTTATTTTAAAGAATTGATTTTCCTGTCAATTATCTCTGTCATTTATCTTACAGTATATTGAAGCTTGTCAATTACCTACCTGGAAAATCACCTGGGTGCATGATTCATCTTGGAGGTAGAAAAACACATTGTTTTTTTCATCAGTATTCAGGGTTACTTTCTGTGTTAAATGAGACACAGAATGAATTATAAATGTTGCCATTTCAACACTCCCCCAAAAATATACAATGCTATATTTTCATAATTTACAGAAAATTTTCATTCTAAAATAAGAGATAACTGATACACAAGTTTTTCTGTACATACAGTAAAACATGTTTACAGTGAACACACTTAGGTATAACAAATTCACACACTGATACAGGGAGGTCATTTTCATTTTCCCTTATCTAAAATTTTTATAAACTTATCACATATACCAAAATGTGTTTATAATAAATCAAAATTGTTCATCCCTGGCACTTCTCAATAAGCATGTTTTACTGTAGAAATAGGGAGAAAAAATGCTCAGATATTGCAGAATTCATAACATGTCCACATCCATGCATCTTCACCAATAAGTGTATGTACCATGGTAACAGGTTTTATAAAATTTCATCATTCAGTAGTACATCAAACATAAAATATCATTGGAAATCCACGGTTGATTACGCATCGTTCCTATCTCCATCAACCGTGGGTTTCCGACGATGTTTATACCCATGCATCACTTCTAACAAGTGCTGTAAACCAACTCTTATTTGCCTGTAAAAAATTGTGGAACTGGTTCACAGAACCTTGTAAATGCAAAACATTTCTTGCTGCAAACAAGTCTTTTAGAGTGTCTTGTATTTGTTTATGATATTAAACAAAAGTTAATCACCAAAACTATTCTACCACTTGGATAAAATTGCAAAATAAAGGTGATGCAAAACTAAATTTAATTTACAGTATTCACAGTCTAATTAAAATTAGCCCCTACATTTTAATATTTATTATGCATAACAAAAAATAATACATAGGAGCTTAAATTAATTAGACTGCAGTATTCAATAATTACCTGTACTATTTCAATTCTCAGATTTTTTTAATTTCAATGTTGACATACCATTAAATGTAAAGAAATTTTAGAAGCTTGAGTTTATAACTTACGGCAGGAACCACCCCGGAGCACAAGGAACTGTGGACCACAGAGAGAGTGACAGGTACGTACATCAAGACCATCACAAAGAACATCAGCCGCAGGAAGGTCAGACGGCGACCCCATTTCATCTGATTCTGGTCAACATCAGTCTCTCTTCGGATTACCGATCGCTGTTAAAATTAAGGATTATCCATGTTTGCACGCATAATTTGGGATCAAAATGGTCCATAGGCATGTATCTAGTACATTTACTATATATATGTGAACAATGTAACAATGTAAAAGTGTTTGTGAGGGGGGAAATTTTGCGAAGACCAGTTTTTCGCAAAATTTATTACTACCACTTACTTGGGTAGCCTCTAGAAGTACCACAACAAATTAGGTTTATTTATTATTTCCTTATAAAATTTCCTACAAAAGAATGCTTTATTATATAATAATCACAAAAATTTTACCCCATAGAAATATCCTTGTTTACCAGTATCTCTTTATTCCATTTTCTAGTTCTTTTACATTATGTAATTGACAACCCTTGATTTCAATATGAGAAGTACCTTAGGGAAATTTCATGACAATTCTGAATTGTTTTCAAACGAAGTCATATTTCCACTGTGTCACACACAGAATAAATTAGATAAAGTCCAATACCCATTAGTTCTCATTGTTCCTTTATTCTCATGCATGAATATGGTTCATGTTTATAAAAAAAATATCAACTTGAGAACTACACTGTCATTTTCAGAACATGCTGTGCCATTTTCCATCATTTTTTCCGTCACATGTCGTAAAAAGATCCTTTTATAAAATACAATGATTGATTCCCTAGCATTGCAGAACAGTAATTGATTTGTACAACTAAAACAAGAGGCCCATGGGCCACATCGCTCACCTGAGCAAAACTAGACATAATAAAATCAGCTAAATATAAACCTACATCAAACTTTGAACCTTATATGTGGCACAAGAATTATCCAGGTCCACAGTCTAAACAACTGAGAATCAACAAATGTCAATATGATTGCATATTGGTAATACTATATACTAAATATTTTTGAGAATGATCAAATTTATTTCAAATGTAAAAATTGGACCCCCCCCCTTTATAGTTTCATCCTTTTTTATTTGATTTTTAAAGATTTTTCTCTATATATATAACACTACCTGAGAACGCTTTCACTCAAGTAACAGCTTTTCTGCTCAATTGATTTTCAAAACTAAGATATTTCTCTTCACATTCCTATGTAAATTTGTAAAAACTTGACCCCCCATTGTGGCCCCACCGTACCCCCGGGGATCATGATTTGAACAAACTTGAATCTACACTACCTGAGGATACTTCCATGCAAGTTACAGCTTTTCTGGCCAATTGGTTCTAGAGAAGAAGATTTTTAAAGATATTTCTCTATATATTCCTATGCAAAAATTTGACCCCCAATTGTGGCCCCACCGTACCCCTGGGGATCATGATTTGAACAAACTTGAATCTACACTACCAGAGGATGCTTCCATGCAAGTTACAGCTTTTCTGGCCAGATGGTTCTTGAGAAGAAAATTTTTAAAGATATTTTTCTATATATTCCTATGTAAAAATTCCACCCCCCATTGTGGCCCCATTGTACCCCCGGGGATCATGATTTCAACCAACTTGAATCTACACTACCTGAGGATTCTTCCACGCAAGTTACAGCTTTTCTGGCCATTTGGTTCTTGAGAAGAAGATTTTAAAGATATTTTTCTATATATTCCTTTGTAAAAATTCGACCCCCAATTGTGGCCCCACCGTACCCCTGGGGATCATGATTTGAACAAACTTGAATCTACACTACCTGAGGATTCTTCCACGCAAGTTACAGCTTTTCTGGCCAATTGGTTCTAGAGAAGAAGATTTTTAAAATACACCATTACTTTTTCACTAATTCCTAATTATCTCCCCTTGAAAGAGGGCATGGCTCTTCATTTGAACAAACCTGAATCCACTTCACCTAAGGATACTTTATGGCAAGTTTGGTTGAAATTGGCTCAGTGGTTCTTGAGAAGAAGATGAAAATGTGAAAAGTTTACAACGACAACGACGCCAATGACGACGACAACGACAGACAACGGACAAATTGTGATCAGAAAAGATCACTTGAGCCTTTGGCTCAGGTGATCTAAAAACCACCAAGTGCAGAAATACTACAGTGTTCACTCTGCTTTTCTGCCCAATTGGATTCATACTATGTTATATGAGTCAAATTCTAATCGTATCAAAACTTACTTTCAAATTTAAACCTACTGGAAAAATGAATGAAAAACACTTTTCTCCCCCTGAAATTGGCTATTAATGTCAATTACATCACCTTGATCAGACAAATTTTCAAGTTTTTATTTGACTGAATTTCTTGCCTTTTTTTGTATCTGCACTTATATAAAGAAGAAAACAAGTTTTCATGCACCTCTTTGTCAGTCAGTCAGTAAATCTGTAAATCCATTCATCAGCCGACTGCCAAAAATATTTCCTGTTATATAATGACTAGCTTTTATTCATGTCTAATTCCAGACTCCCTCTGCAGTAGAACAATTTTCTTGTAAAGCTACCAGTATCAAATGCAGCAAGAACATTTATATAAAATCTGCACAGACAAAAAGACAGTCAGACAGACAAAATTGTATCCTATTCTTAAGACAATCATTCATTTTATCCATCTTTCTGTCTCTGAGAGATATTTCTTGTTACAAAATCATTTGCATCAAATCTAATTTCATAGGAAAGGTTTCTTTTTGCTCAATCATTGGTCTTTATTCATATCTAATTCCATCATTGTGTAGCTATCTGACACTGCGAGGATGCAGCATATTGGCAATAACAGGAATTAACAAACAGACACAGACAGACAGACAGACTGATGCATAGATGGACAGACGGACAAATGGATAGACAGATGGACAGACAGACAGCTGTATGTGTTATTGATCCCTCTCACCAGACTCCGGTCCACCAGGACAGTTATGAGGACAGTTATGATCACTATCAGGAAGGAGCTGCCCCACTCCAGGTAATGTATGTGCAAGGAGGAAATGGAGGGTATCAGGCATTCTGAAAAATAAGATGCAAATCTGATTGACTCCGATATCTGTAAATCACTTTCATATCCAATCCTACTCTCTGTTCTTGGATCTAAGAAGAGTATCAGATGAAAATACGATGTTATTATTTTTTTTATTCATATTTTCTCATTCATCTAGTATGATTCTTGCAGTCAACCAGTCTAAAAAAAATTGCACATTCTAAATGAATTCAAGTTAAATATTCTCTGATGTATACATGTATAATGAATACCTCCAGCAAATGACTTTTAATTTGAATCAAAAAAGAAAGTTTCTGAGCCCTTTCCATCTCTGTCAATATATCAACTATTCGCCTATAACAAATGCTAACAGGGAAAACTTTTTTGAATGATATGAAGATTATCTACTCCTTCTAACAAAACTCTGTAGGTGGTCGTACAGAACAAGCTTAAGTCTTGACCAGTGTAGAAATCTAGCTTACGGTATATATGCTGAGCTTGCAAAAATACAAAATTGTTATTGATTTCTATGCAAAGCAGAAATAATGTGATGAATTAAAGTTGCAGACAATATTTTGACATTCTTACTGATTGGGATAACACTGGAATTGAAAGTAATGAATGCCAGGCCAATCACAACTTTCTGAATAAGCACTGGCCACTGGATCTTGATGAGAAATGTCAGATAGACCATCTGGAAAAAATGGCAGACTACTTTCAACTGCAAAAGAAATAAACAGAAGTGTCATCAACCTTCTTAAAGATGGTGTAAAAAAAAAGTGTAAATGTTATGGAACGAGAAAAGAACTCCGATGAAAGCTTAAGTGGAGGCGATTGAATTATTACTTTTGTGCAGAGCGAGTTAGTGAAACCATTTGTTGTGATGGCCATTATGAAGAGTAAAAGGTAAATTCCAAAAGTGATGGTGGTAATTGGCACACCTTCACATGGGATACAGGTGTTTCCAAGTCTGTAATTGTCTGTCAAAAAAAAAAAAAAAAAATACATACTTGACTATAGCTCACACAATTTTCTGACTGCATAAATGGAAGTTTCAGCAACACTGTAAATCAATTGTACCAACAATGTTATTTTTATATTAGATCAGCCATAACTCTTTACAGTATCAAGAGAAAAAAAATACCTATACATTGTTCGCATGTGCTCCCCCCTGTTCCTTTCAGACATGTATTGTTTTGGAGACAATTTTGTGGAAAGAAACAGGAAATGCATTTTGATTGGTTATCTGCAAAAGATGTTAAACAATTTTATACACAATAAAAACGATCATTGATTTTAATTGTCATATCCGAATTATAACCCTCATAATACTGATGATAGGAAAATGGGCATCTTTAGTTACAACAGAGAGTCAAATCAAAGAATATTCGAAAATCTTTACAAGGGTATAAAGCTTGAATATGATTATAATACGTTCAACATTCTCAATGTATACTTTAGTATTGGCTCAAAATGCTATAAATGTATTTCATTTTGCACGATATTAATTAAACGTTATGTATCACATATATGTAAAACTATAATGCATAAGATCCGATGTCGATGGATACCCGAATTTCCTGGGCCTGAAGAGTTGACACAATGTGTTCCTGCTGTATAAATATAACCGGCATTTGCAAAATCGTCGCCCAGTAACACAATTATTATAAAATACAAAATGAAGTTTTGATATGGAATAGTCATTTGTTATTATCTCCTGCTTTCAACAAAATTATATTTCAAACCAAAGCGTCCCTTGCAAGTGTCTACTTCTTTCTCGTCTCCTTTACCAAAGAGTCATAAAAAGGTTATCTCTCTTGACAGTCTTGTTCTTTAATCTTTCTTTACGGAAGAATCTTTCTTACCCTTCTTAATGAAAATTATTAATTTCAAACTGAATATATCCATTTTCATACCGTTGATTCTTGCATCAATACGGCAATACATATTGCAATTCTTTACGGCATGATATATCTATTTTGGTATTCAAACCAACAAAAATAAATAAATAAATAAAAAAACTCATAGACAATAAAGTTCACAGTGTATGTGTAAGTATCTAGAGACATGAGACGTAGTTGTTATTATCAACTTCGCACATGATTTAATAGGCACTCATGGTTGATAATCATTGAATAAATACACCATAGAACAAATCTCATGACAAATAAACGTCTAAAATCTTCGTACCCGCACAAGTTTCAAGTTGTTGATGTGAATTAGGCCTTAGAACAAGGAATGAGTTCACCAAATACCTTTCATACAAACTTCAGTCAGAGCTCGTTTGCTCACAAAGATGAGGCCTCGACGGGAAGATTGATCATTGATAAAGCAGATATGCAGAAAATATGAAAAATCATAAATTGCTCGAATGATTTTTTTCTTTACTTAATGATAGTTTATAGCTGAACAAATAATATTCTTAAAATTTTAAACAGATCTGATGGTTTGTTGACAATTCAACCTCCTTAATCTAAAGAATGTATTTTAATTTGAATTACGGTATATTGTTCTTGAACGATGCGCATTACAAAATGCGCGAATTACATGTAACCAACGCGAGCTAATTTTATGACCTTGACATTATCTTGACCTCGACCTGCTACTTTAACGACAATCTCTATCTTGTACAAATAATTAATTTTAACTTAAATTCTTAAATTAACTACATGTATATCAGACTAAGAAAAAATATACGAACATTTCCATATCTAAAGCCATCACCTCAAGGACATCTAAAACACTATTTTCATCACTATTTAGCGGCATTGATACAATTTTATCCTTTTTTAGCAACAGTTTAAAGGAAGAGTAAAAAAAATAATCGATAGAGCGAAAATCTACTTAAAAACATTGGCTTTTAAAGGCATGACAGGATTAAACCAGCGATGGATTTTTTTTCCCACAACGCACATTTTAATCCAGAAATCCCTCTATTTCTGAAATGGTGATTTAGGGCCGTACAAGTCAGCCTCTAATTGAGTTACTTATGAGGCTCGGAAGCTTTCTAACGTAACTTACTGTCACCAAGATTATTTCTCCAAACGAACTATTCCGTTGCCTTAAGAAGCGCACACCACAGTATTTTTCATTCTTTATCATTAAATGTGATTTAGACATATTTTTCCCGCGGAGGGTTTTTAATGCTCAATATGTTTATCTGAATCCACAAAATCAATAACAGACCGTTTTTCATTGCTTTCTTTTTTTTTTCTTCCTTTTTTTTTTTTTTTTTTTTTAGAATTATACAGTTATGCTCTCCCTTGCTTTAAAAAAAAGAAGACATTTTTTATGCTTGCAAATTCAAAATAGAGTTTTGAGATTTCGGATATTCAACGAGATTAGGTCTATCGATCGAAACTTGTTGATAGTATCTCCGAAAAAAAAAATCATCAATCCATGACATTCTGTAAAAAGAGACTTTGCTGTTTGATTTCGTTTATCAATCACCCGCCATTGTGTTTTCTGTCATTCGTCAAGGTCTAAAGGAATTTACAGAATCTCTCGTGGAGAAAATGGAACCGCCATTTTGGCATGGAGATTTGATAGATCGTTAAGTGAACTTATCGCATTTCACCAATTATTTATTGATATTCATTTTGCAAAACACACTCACAAATCACTCAATTCCTAGTGCATCTGTCTTCCTTGCTTGTCTGTTCGTCTGTTTATGTGCCACATTTTTGATTTTACTACTAATATAATCCTGTTAACAAAAAACAAATAAAAAATTCTAAATGTCGTAATATAAGAAAATTGTATATATCTTCGTTTTTCCACCAAACTTGAATTTCCACCAAACTTGAATTTCATAAGAATAATCTTACTTTATTGTAAAGTGCAGACCCCCCCCCCCCAATCCAACATTAAAAAAAAAGGTTATAGTTACATAAGAAAATTATATCAAACTCGCAACTAGGACACGAGAAACAAGTACGTGCGTGCACGTAGACAAGCGTACCTATATCTAATTACTTCCATTTTATTTGAGCAGTTGATGGCTGGCGGCTTGTCTGCTTCCTTTTTGGCATTTCCTGGTCTTTTATATATGATTGTACTTTTTCCACAATCCTTCAGTTCTTGATCGACCTTGCGTCAAAAAGATGCTATTTTTGTAACCAAAAATATTTTGTTTTCATCTACTCTGTACATGCGCAGCTTAACGTTTATATATGATAATTAAATGGATAAAAAAAAAATGATGAAATAAAAATTAATTTAAAATACTATAAAATTGCCTTTTGTAGTCCTTAACAGTCTATTAAAAATATCATGACCGATTTTGGTTTCAAAATTTATGTATGTGATAAAAAAGGTCAACAGATCCCACAATCTTTAATTTCATCTTCATCAGTTACGGAAGCTTTCACGCATTTGTGACTGGAACATGCACATCTATAATGTATGGATATTCCGAAGCATTATAGTCCCTTGATATTTGTAAAAAAAAAAAATGTCAATTCCAAGAAATCTTAGTCTCGGATATTGTAATGGGAGGGGGGTTTAGGGTTCAAGGGATGCACTAATGGGGGTGGGGGGGGGGGGGGGGGGGGGGGGGGGGGGGGGGGGTAATTCGGAGTGGAGTAGGGTGTTTAAATTCATAATAACTGCAAATCTTTTTCTCGCATCTGTATTACATTGTTAATAAAATTACATTGTTGTAGGGTCAAGATATGAACTCTTAGGAGTATTTAATCTGTCGACGAGAGTATTGGCGTTAGTAAATTAAATATATACATGATTTATAATGACCTGAAGGCGGAGCAGCGATTAACGAATTAACGATTTATTCTTCACCGAGGCCTATTCACGCCAGCATACAGTTCCTAAATACATCTATATACTCTGGCTCGGGTTTTTAATAGTGAAAAGAAAAACCTCATTTAAATAGCTCTAATAGCATAGTATCACATTGTCAACATATCTTAACAGTCAGTTATGGAAGTCCTAATGAAGTAGGTAAATTCATGTGCAAGGGAAGAGGATTAAACTTAATTGCTCTGCCTCCATGCTTGATTCCATTAGACACGTATATTTGTTATTTATCAACTGATTTTCGAACTTATCCGAATCCTATAGTATTTGTCAAACCGTGTCCTGTGAAATCAATCGATTTATCCACCAGATGCTTGATTCCGGAGAAGGTGTACGTCCGCTACCTACAGCGCGCGCTCCAGTGGTCGTCTGCCGCACGCCAGTTCCTCTTTTGGTTTTGGATGCTGAGGGAGAAGGAGGGTCATGACGCACGCGCGCTGTTTGTTTTTGTGCATCTTTTTCATCCGTCAGACTGAGGAAACGAGGAAAACATACACAATGTGAACGAGCTATTTCCCAGGGATTTTTACATTCTTTCTGAAGTATTCAATTAATTTTTCACTGTGATGGATATTCAAGTGTTTCAGACTAATTCCTGAGTATGTTGCTAGTTGGAGTCTTACTTTTCACGTTTATAGTGAATCAAATTTCAACTGAAAACTCCGGTAAGTTTGAAGCCAGTGCCTCCAGACATTTTTTTTTCATATATATTTTCTTATCAATTACCGGTAATGCATGAAGACTGTTGTGTGTTTCTTGAATCAAGAACTTTACCATGTGTGTGGGTTAGCCTCCTCAATATATTTATATACAGATGTTAAAATAATCACCCAGCAAGTGGTTTGATTTGTTTATGCCTTTTATAATCGAAGAGAAAACAGTGTAATATGACAAAGCACACACATACACAATACAGGCCGCTCATGTACTTCTCTTTAATAACGGACTAAGGTTATACACATTAAGTCATTTTATATCTATTCAAAGATTTTTTCGCCTGATAACCACGGTTAGATTTCTCCCTCCGTTATGAACCATAAATGAATGGAATTGGGGGAAATTTTCTGCACAATTAAATAGGTCGGTCACATTGTGATATGATACATCTGTGGCTATGAAGGGCTTTAACGTAATGATAATTGATACACTAGCGTTCGTTCAGAAGCGAACAAATTTGATTCTGTTTCCTTCTCAAGCAACACCGCACAACTTGTTGAGTTACTTTATAATTGTGTCCAAGTGTTTAAGAACATTCAATAAATCTCCGTAAACCTTCTTAAGCTGGGTCCGGAGGGGGTCCCCGACCCTGTGCATCTTTCATGGTCCAGTGGGTGGTAGACACAACGTTTGTGCCCCCGGGGCCGTAACAACTGAAGGGTTATTTGTTAAAACCTCGGTTTTGTTTACTAGACAAATATTTTTTTGTCCCCACGCTCCTTCCCATTCATACCGTATATACATAAAATACCACAGAATCATAAGCATGCAGGAATGAAACCTTGACCAGATCCCAAGAAGTTACAAAGTGCGGCACAGGTGCGCGCCGTGGAAAATACATTTAATTATGAAGAAGTTAAAAAAAACATGGAAATACCATTAATTTGATTTGTATTATTTTCTTAGCCCTTAAAGACTTGTCCGCTGCTGTTTACATTCTTTATGCAGTTGCGTATACTCGGAATGAAGGACTGTTATTTGTTGATACAATTTATAAATAAACTGACTTGGCGGATTCAAGTCAGCATGTGGCTTTATACTGCTAAATATTCTTATTTTTTAACATATGCTCTATTGTTAGTGTTATGAATTCATTACACCCCCCCCCCCCCCACACACACACACACAGACACACACCGACCCAATTGACCAGTTTACACAACAGGGAAGCACGTTAATCTGATGGGGCAACAGCTAGGGACCCTAGCGATACATCATCGGGGCTCATTATAAAAAAACTCGGGTATTCACGTTGTTGCCAGTGACTCATTTAACCTAATCAATCAACCCCCTCTCTGATTGCACTGGTCATTTACACGAGATCCCCTGTACGGTGTAAAGCGATGGGGGCCCCAGAATTTTGATGAGTCTTGTCATATCCCTCCCGTCAGGAGATAAGCGAGATTAGAGTAGATATCTTGTTTCAGGATCATAACACGTGCACACGTTGGTATATTAGCTAGGTGCTTCTTTTGGGGGAATCCCTTTACATACGGTCATATCCGCCGGGAAAGATTAATTTGTTTGGAGATCTATTTGAGAATGCATTAACTTAATTATATCCCTTTACATAGCTGGGGAGGTATTTCTTACTTATGACTTGTAATAATATTTTTGTAAGTCTCAAAAAATTATACCACCAGTGGATCAAAGCCTGTACATGTTCTTAACTTATTAACCACATCTTAATTTATTTCCGACATTCCCATGCGAAAATTCTGATATATTTTTTTTAATAGAAACCCTTTGTATTGTTTTAAAGCAACGGAATTTATTTGTTGTGTATATAGTTTAATAGTTTATATGACTAACGGAGCACCATTAACCTTCTATATCGCTCCTCTACTCGACGCCACACAAAGTCTCCGAGAAATTATGAAATTATGTCATAAGTTTGTAGTTCTACAACTCTCAAAGGGGTGATTCATTAAAAAGCCTTTAAATTATTGTTTCAAACAACTGTGACTAACAAGTGAATGGGTGAACGGAGTGTTGGAGTGGTTACAGATATTATGTAATCACCCCCTTTTACACCCCCCCCCCCCCCCCCCCACCACAGTACACTGGCATAACTTTTCCAGATTGATTACACGTTGTATCAAAAAGAACAACACCCAGGCACTGTAATAAAGAATACACAGGGGGTCTACATAATGTTTGATAGTTAAATGATAGAACCACCATCTGCATTCTGCGAAATCCACGAATATTTGTGTAAAAAGTTATAAACGTATAGAATTTTAATTGTTGCACTCTTTCCGTTAATAATAATTACAATGAAAATTGTTCTAATTTCCAAACTCTCTAGATATTTTTTATAATTTTATAATTTTATAAAACTTTCATTTTTCCCTCAAATTAGTGTTTAAGAACACACACAATAAAAATATTTCAATATTCTAGTGTCATAATATAAATTTTGAATTTACACCCACCGGTTTACAATGTGGCACTTGGTAACATTTGACTTTATGAGTTTATTAATATTTTCTTGCGTGACTGACACTGAATTATTACCCTATATTTAAATACTCCACCATGGACGCTTCCATTGATAACCGGTGCAAGCTTCATACGGAGTCGGAGAAAGAGTCAGAGAAAGGAGGGTGGTTCCGTGCTGAGATGTTTTTGACCCCTGGGGCATAAAAAGAACATAGCCCAGATGTACATCTGTGTATTTTTAACTAAGACGAATGGGATCTTCTGTGATGAAAAGCTTCTAAGTTCTTTAACTTTGCTTTTCTCTAAGTGACGCCGTTTTCTTAAAAATTATTTTTATAACTTTATAGAACAAAAAGCAGCCCTCAACATGAAATAAAACAGAAGTACGTCGGTATCCCCCCCGTTATTTAATGGCTGTCGTGTGGCATTGATTAACCACCTTTTTTTAATCACCAGCTAAAATACAACGAGGCTGTCGTCTGCCTCTGTAAATTACGTCCACAAAATCAAATAAAGAGTAATTTGGAGAGGATACAAATTGAACACACATCTCGTGACTGCGGCGTCTCGGACCTTGAAGACGCTTTGAGAGCCCGGAGATTCCTTGTCGTCTCTCCCATAACCTAGTCCGAAACAACAGGTTTATTGACAAACGCATTGAGGAAATCGACCATGGCCGCATCCCATCCGCTCCATTGTCCCCCAGACCAAGAGGCTCGTTCTTAATCGCTCTGGTAGTTGATCGGCTCGGAAATCGACCGATGATTGCAAAACAAAGTGTATATTTTTCCAAACTAAAACTAGACGGAACTAAGGGCAATTAAGTTTCTTTTCAACTTTCGGAAATCAATATGTACTCTATATATCTCAATAAATACAGTATTAAGCTATAAATGAACAGTTCAAAGATTTTTTTCTTCCCTCCTATGCTTCCATCTTTTACTCCAATTTCCATACAAAGCACATCTGTAGTGAATGAGGCATCGAGTTACGAGGAGATTCGTTTACATACTTTATTAGCGCTGGGGAATGGACAGGTTTCTTGCTAAAACCAATAGCATAATAAAATGATGTTTTCATGATTAGCTATGGTAATTTTCTAATCCCTACTGAATATTCACTTAACAAGAAATAAACTGGAAAATTGGCGCCGCAGACAAAGAAAAATGGAGCTGTAGAAATATGGTCCCCCCGGTTGCATTTTTTATTCCAGACCGATCAGACGGCAATCTCAGAATGAACTTTATGATTTGGGTCATTTCATCATATTTTGCCTGACTATCATCATATCATCATAATAATGTTTATTATGAATCATAGGTTATCGAATATCTGTTAGTGTTCACTATTCTTATTATTCGTTTCTGCTAGTAAGGACTAGCATTGAAAAAGAGATAAAATGGTTAAATTCAAACGAATTAAAAAACGAAAATATAAAAAACGATGAACAAACCAGAAAGCAAATTATTTTTCATTTTCAGCGTAAACATAGATAGTTAAACAATTATAATATACCACCCCTCATTGACTACATGTATAAATTTTGAAACGAGTCTGACTAGAGATTATAGTTATTTGTTTGTAATTTACACCCCCTGGCTAGGTTTCTAGACAGAAGCTACCTGCCCACAAAAACAAGAGAACTTGGTGCAGTTTCTCGGGGGAAAAGAATCATGTAGTTTAGAGGTCGTTGAATTCCTAGATAAGTGTAAAAAAAAAAAGAACCCCCGATTCGACTCGGGAGATTCTACCCTGTCAGTTTGCAAAGTGAAGAGGAACCGACCTAATCTGAATTCTAGCGCGATGATGCACCCTTCCTTAATAAAATTTACATTTTTATACAGACTTCTAAAGATAAGACCGAGATTCCTCTAATGCCAAAATTAAGTTCAACCGCTCTGCCATGTTTTTTTTCGTGAACGTACCAGAATACAGTGGTTGATGGGGTTTTTTTTTAAAAGAAGAAGGACATTTTTCGAGAGATAGAGGAGAATATTGCCTGCATGGATAATTAATATTCAATTAAGTATTAGTCATATTTCTACAAAAACCAGAATCGCTACATAAACAAAAATCAATTAATTTTCAATGAACAGGGGACAGGTTGTCATTCATCTCAGTATGTCACAGGAAAACATGCTAGCACTGACTATTGGCCTTCGCCGTTGACAATTACAATAGTTCTCTTCTGGATGCGATGAACTCTTTGTAGTTTGCCAAGTGAGCTTCATCAGAGTGTAAAAGATGTAAAAACCAGAATACTGATAAATATTGGGGGAAATTGGACGTTAATTTGGGATGATAAAATCTATGGTGAATCACAAGACCTATGCATTACGGACCATATCGTAGCTGTCCAAATGCCAGGTTGTCTTTCCGCGTGGCTGGTTATCGAATTCTGAGGCATTGGATATTGCATGACGGATCACCGTTGGAATACAGAAAATAAAGGAACGGGGTACTATTAACGACGGAAACCAATTTTGTACAGCATCATCATCAGCTCTCCGCGGACCGCTAAAATATGGCTTTATATGAAACAAACTATTGCCACAAAAGAATCCCGTGAAAGGCCAACAAAGTTGTAGTCATTGCAATCTTTATGAGACTGCTGGAGATATCAATTATGATATAGAGGTCATGCATCAACTTTATCATAGAGAACAAAGGAAGCTTAGTCACAGATGCGCAACATTTGCAATGGCCGCCACTATAATACTCTCGACCATTTAGATGCTCAATCATGTTGCATTTTGGACATGAGGCATTCTGCGTCTAACCCCGAAATATTGCATGCATGTTGTTTCAGATGCATTCGCTAAATGTATATGAAGATGGAATGATGGGTCTCCGTTGTACTTCTAATACATTTGTTTTTCTGATTAATTGCTTCCAAAGCAAATAAACCTGATACATGCATGCGTTCATCCCTGTATATTAAGCATCAATGTTGGCACGTTGCAAATGAACACGGGCCCTTATTTCTATAGTTATTACCAGTACCTTTGTTGTATGGTTTGTGTTGCATTAAACAAATCGTATATCCAGCGCCTTCTGCCATAGTGAAAGACCTATCGATCTAAATATTTGGAAATTTTACTTTTGTTATCTCCATTGATCTACCTTTTCAGCAGGTGGTAGAAATTGGAACATTTGGTCAGAATGTAAATTGACCCACACAATGTGTAACCGAGACTGTTTAAATATTGCTTTGTCATGTTAGGGTCCAAAATGTATGCTCATGTGTACAAAAATAGTCAAAAGCTGTTTCATGGTTGTAAAAAAAAGATACCTAGAGAGGTCAAATTTGTAAAGTACATAGCTCTCTCTCTCTCTCTCTCTCTCTCTCTCTCTCTCTCTCATATTTTTCGTCGGATCTTTAGACTATGGGAATTATGAGTCAGAATAAACGCGTATCTGACCTTCCAATCTGCCAGAAATTTCAGGAAGTTACAACCTCTAGGTTTCATTATTGACGATGCAGTTTAAATAATCATATCATATTTTGGCTGTGTGATTGTAATTACATCCACGGTGAAATGATAAACAATAATTTCGAAAAATCGATAGCGTTCAGTAACACACTAGTCTCGATAAGCAATGGGAAAATCTGGCATATCGAACTATACACGGAGTATGAATACGGGAAAAGATTCTATGGGAAATCAGCAGGAATCTGATTATCAATATCTGATTGGAAACCATTTACTGATCAAACACTAGAAAACTATTTAGCCTGCCATGAATCAGTAACGACACAAATGACAGTATAATGAGGGGGCTCTATTTCAAATTACGCAAGATTTTCCAATAAAATCTTTCCGCAGATTTATCATTTCCACCCCCAAAAAAGAAAGCTACAAATGTCCAATAAAATAGCAACTAAATAAAGATTGACACCATGGTCTCATATCTGCAATCTAAACCAAGTCTTTTTGTCACATGTTTCGGGCCAGAGCTCTCCTGGGACGACCATTTCCCTAAGTTGATAAATTCGTACCAACAGCTTCATTGCTCATCGCAGTGGCGAAAGTACGTGTTCTTAAAACATGCCGTGCTTTAATTGCTTTGCTTCCGAACCTTTTGGGTGATTCTGAGTGTTTTCTGAAGTTGTCGCGTTTGTCATTTTCTGGTAAATGCCCGACAAACCGTAGGTGATGACACTTTGCCGCAAAGGATCCCAATATCTTTGACAATCCAATTAATGGCGGCGATTAACATCCCAGCAACGTTTTGTCAGATCACGAAAAACAGAGGATCAAACCTAATTGCATCTGCATTTAATCTGCAAGTAAATTGGAACCTGCACATGCGCATGTTTTTTTTTTCAAGTCACTTGAAATATTGGAGAGAGCATTATCTTGATCTTTTTTTGGTCCAGAGAGCCTCATATACTGAGTATATATATATATATATATATATATATATATAAACAACGATTAACCCGTGTGTTAGATCGGTCTCCAGCGAACGTAAAACTGATCTTTTTCTGAACCAGAAGTGACAGTCCGTGTTAATGATTTCCCCCGAGTACATGGTCCACCATATTGTGGTTCAGAAAGGTTGTAGTACATACAGTGTATATAAACGCAATTTGAACACGAGGAACTTTGCTAAGATAACCAAGGAAAAAAAAAAGAAAGACTGAAGAAACCTGACACACATTAATGATCATAAAATTTTGAGGTGTCTACCCAATATCCGGACAATGATACGCTTGCAATCATCTTTTCCCGCAAGTGTATTTGTCATAATGTCTAAAAATACGGAAAAATGTCAAAAGTGCCCCAGAGTAACAAAGCACATTTAGAGAAAATACTAGAAAAGACAACTTATCGATAACTACACCGGAGGAGTGTTAAAAATTCAGGCAGAATAATGGGTTTTCTTCTCCTTCATGTATTTAAAAAGTGATAGAAATGAGTTTTTCATGCAAAAGTATTCAGGATATAGCGTGATAAATTTCGTTGACTCGGAAAGACAATTTCTAGCTCTATCATCCACACTAAAGGATGCCGCTCTATCATCTACACTAAAGGATGCCGCTCTATCACCTACACTAAAGGATGCCGCTCGATCATCTACACTAAAGGATGCCGCTAGATCATCTACACTAAAGGATGCCGCTCTATCCTCTACACTAAAGGATGCTGCTAGATCATCTACACTAAAGGATGCCGCTAGATCATCTACACTAAAGTATGCCGCTCTATCATCTACACTAAAGGATGCCGCTAGATCGGATGCCTTCTCATACAGTACATGAACATGACTATCTTAGTGTCAGTTACTGATATTTTTTCCTCTTACTTTGAGTTCCTCACAGTCTCTGATGAGAATTTACGCGCATTTAAGAGCAATAAAATCAAGCAAGAAAACGCGTGGTCACGAAAGGTGGCATCTTTAAAAGCATAATTATAAAAATAATGCTTTGTTTCTCAGGCTCCTTTTCCATAAAATACTTTAAAAACAACTGAATCGTCTGCTTAAGGGAATTCGAACCGGTTGTATAAAGCCGTCAAAAGATAGGATTTTTTGGTTGTTGGTTGATATTGTGATCTGGGCGTATTGAGTCCTTCGTTTGTAACTTAATAAATCGCTTTGAAACATACTAGTAGTTAAATTTCACAGAATTGCATTTTCAAGTACAGACGCCCCTGTTGCTATTTACAACACTGCATCGGGTATTGCGTGATTGGAATTCATTTCGAGCATGACCAACACCGAGGATGCAGCCCCAGCAAATTTGTCAATAAGGGAAGAGATTAACGGAGGCATGAGAGTTTGAAATATGTAAATGCTAGATATCAGAGGCAACATTAAACGCTGTGTCGAACAGATGTAAGGGAGGACGTTACAGGTCGTTGGCAAAAAAAATGAAGCGAAAGTCTGAAAATAGAATATACTAGACGAAGAGAAATTGCTGCAAGAGGGAAAGAAAAAAAAGATAAGAACATTTCCTAGATAAATGAAAAGTGCAAAATGGTTAGTATTCACAAAGATCTCGTTTTAAGAAAATACACAGCGACTTTTTTTCATCACCTGAAGTTTGACAATTAGTTAGGATTACGGTTAAACAGGTGGAGAAATTTGACTTTATTTTTACACATGTATATAAAATGCGTATGTAAAATGCGTTTCTATCCATTCCTGTTAATCAGACTAAAGCTTTGAAATTTGTTGATAAAACCTGACCTAGAGGCCTAGAAAAATTACCGCTTTGCTTCTTGATATGGGCTAACCATCAATAATATCTAAGGTAAACAAATCAAGTTCTACATGCATATATAATACACAAGTAAAAACATTCTAGCAAACGATTAGACGCCCTTCTTGTTGATATAGCCTAAAAATATTTTCATTGAATTATAAAAAAAGAACATTTTGCTAGAAATTTCGAAATTATGACTTTAAGTTATTTTTTAAAAATGTTTTTCAGATTTAGAAGCTTTACAAAGAGAGTGCAAAGACGGGACGTTTGGATACCGCTGTTTGTTTACCTGCCGTTGTTATAGAAACCGGGTCTGTGACAAGAAGACAGGACGATGTCCACGTGACGAATGTGCTAATGGGTTCTGGGGAGAGGGCTGTCAATTAGGTGTGTACTAAGTGCGCTGTAGTACTAAGGTTATTCATTTGTTTTTATGTCTCGTATATCATATAGGGCAGTATTGTTTTGGTATGTCTCTCTTGTTTCTCTTTTGGCCATATCGTTTGAACTAGACCAAATAAAAACAACATGTACATATGAAAGATCAAGGGTCAAGGTTAGTAAAGGATCAAGTTCATTGATAGAACCCAAAGGTTCACTTTATGGGCTGGGCACGAAGTAATATAACACATTAACTTCCCCAAACTACCAATAATAGTAGTCACTTAAAAAATAATTTTTAAGAAGGACGTTTTGCTTGTTTGATTTGCGCCACTTTTGAAGTTACGTTTCAGAAGAGCAACCTATGCTTTTTTTAAAGAAATTACCTGAAAAGTGATGTAAATCAAACAAGCAAAGCAATTCATCTTGGAGAGAGATGCGCACAATTAGCTAAACGTACAAAAACCGTACAAATGCAACCTGCTGTGTTTAGGCTGATGAATCAGGTTTGTATATACCAAATGTCATCGTTTGTTACGATAGTACATCAGTAGTGACACTAAAGATGGGTTGCGAAGTGCTGATTCTAAATATAGCACCGTCACACAAAAACTACTCACCAGATAAAAGGTGCAATTAGGTAAACCAGATGTGATTGTATATACTCTGTGAATGTACACGAATACCGGTGTTGTAAGTGTATCAGATAAATTGAAATGAAGTTTTGAATTCCAGAAGTAAACATGATTTGTTAAGAAATAAAATAAGCATAATCTGGCTATGTGGTCGAAGAATTAATTGAATTCGATACATACCGTTTTATGTGAATGTGAAGATACGGTTAAGTGTGGCGACAATATTTACAATTGCATTTTGAAACTGTTTTCAACTAAATTAAGAGAAAGTGGGTTTCGAGGGTTAGTGTATTTATCAACTAGTTCCATGTCATGGTTATTGCCTCTTTATTTCCTGATACATATACACTATAACTGTATTACATTTTCTTAAATCCTCAAAATTGTGTATAAACCTGTTGAATAAAACACTTTCAATTCAACTAAATTCAGATCAATTACTTATTATAAATATTGAACGTGTGAAGCATCAAAGTTAACCTTGAATCTTGTAGACAACAACTGTTTTTACAATGGGCGGGCACGGAGTTACATGGGGACCAAGTCAGTAACGGACAGCCTGTTTACCTGTCAACGCTGGGACACCCAGGACCCCCACCGACACTCCTACAACGGACAGGACTTCCCCGACCGTAGACTGCCGGACAACTTCTGCCGGACAACAAAGGACGCCGCCAGACCCTGGTGTTACACGACGGATAGGAACAAACGATGGGAACACTGTAACATCAACAACTGCAGTAAGTGGGGGTGTATGAACAACAAGTTGTCATTACACAGTGAACAATATAACTAAACCACAAAGAACAATATATTGTGTAATTACAACACCAACATCATTAACTGCAGTAAGTAATGGTGTAATATGCATTATAAGTTGTCATTATACAGTAACCAACATGCATAACTAAATCACAATGAACACAACCCTACTAAAATTAAAACAAAATCAACAATGCAGTAAATGGTGTATTCTGAACATGTTGTCAGTATAAAGTAAACAATGCAACCAAATCATAAAGAATTTAACATTAAATCACAATGAAAACAACTGTAGTAAGTAGTGATGTAGTCACTACAAAGTAATCAACTAGAAACAATACACTGTTTAATTACAATATTTAATAACAATATTTAATTACAACATCATGAAATATAGTAAGTTGTCATGTATTCACAACAAGTTGTCATTGCAGAGTAAACAGCATAACAAAGCTAAAAGAAACACAACAGATGCGTTTGTTACAACATTGACACCATCTACAACTGCAACAAATGCTGTTGTATGCACGGCAAGTTGTCACTACACAGTTAACAAAATCATTACATCATCAACAACTGCAGTATGTGGCAGTCTAATTACAACAAGTTGTCACTAAACAGTAAACAACACAACTAAATTGTTAGGGACCATAGAATGGTTAATTACAACAAGAGCCTCAATTTTTGCATTAGTTGGCGATGCACTGTTCAGCACTCAACTTATCCAAATCACAACTAAAATACAAGTCACACCAACAACAACAACTTACTAAAATACACTGCAGCAATGTATCTACAAAACTGGCAAAGTAATTAAGGAATATGATATGGCTTGTTACGATTACAGCTCTATTAATCTATAGATTAAAAACAACGTACATTTTGTTAACTTATTATTTATTCTTCGGATATTAATCATGAATATGTGTAATGCAGAAGCAATATGTATATGTATTTTTCCAAGTATGAATTTGCAAAGCTGATAAAAAAAATGTTCAATTTCATTTATTCGAGTATACCATATGCGTTGTAATGCGCATCCGTTTTGCAGTTTTTTGATCGCGTAGTGTAATAAAAGCACGATATAACTTTATCTAAAATCGTAATGAGATACTGTCACAACCGTAATGCCATTTTGGCATGAAGAAGAAGGAACACATGTTACACTTATTGTATTTACGACTAGTATCACAATATGAGAAAAATTATTTTAACTTGGAATTTAATGTTAAAAACTCAATGCACTACAATTAAAAATATAGAATAGGTTCCAATTACTGGGAAAAGTCATTAAAAATAGGTTGGATTTTCGCAGTTAATCAATTTATGAAAATATTTTCTGTTGAATTTTTTGGGAAACAATAGAGGACTTATTAAATATTCAATATGAACATTTGTTTTGTGCGAATCTTTTCAATTCCATTGGCCTTGGATGTGAAAATTAATACACCCATCACTTAGGAGTGGCGTGAATCAGCCTTATCGAGTCAGCTTAACTATTTTGGGCTCTCGTACAAATACTTCGTTGGTATCGGATGCAATTTTATAAACCGCAGCCAATGTCGTTTAACTCAAGAGCATTTGGGCAGCTGCCTGGAAGTAGACCAATATATGATAGTCCTTGCCTTTTTAGTCATCAAAATTTTGTATCTAAAACGCAGCTTCACTGGTAGAGTTATCATTTAATGATTAGACCACCCTCAAATGCCACGAGAAATCAGTTCACGAATTTATTTACATAGATGACCTTTCTCACAAAGTATGAGAAGTCCCACGAGAATACACGCCAGAGCTGCCGATTGTTGTATCGTATTTTCATTTGCTTTTTTATTAGAATACATTGATATTGTACCGTTTTTCCCCCGAGTGCCCATAACTTTACTACACTGGAAAGTGCGCTGAATTTGATAGAAAGCTTTTAAACTCGTTTATCATGAATGATGTAATTTAATTTGCATTTAAACTGAGAGACAAACAAAGGGAAACATTTATTGAGGGTAGATAAAAAAAAATTAAGATAACAGAATCTTTTTATGCCACATTTGCTGAAAAAGAAAAAAAAATGTAGCTGCAATAAATATGCATCCTCACGGAATTAATTGGTAGTGAAAAAATATCAAGCGAAAGAATGTCCATGACATTGATTAGCTTTGAAAAAAGGGGTTTTCTCTTGGAAATTTGGAATTTATTTGAAAACTTATTTAGTAATTCTAGATTTTAACTTTAAAATGTAACGGTTTTTTATGAAGAATTTTTTTAATTAAAAAGTGTGCGAAAGAAAGGTTTACAAAGGCGAATTGCATAGCTCAACATGTACGATAACTTTTAGTTCATCTGCATGCATAAAAAAATACAAGTGACTTAATAATTGTATAATTAACAACATATTGATAGGAATTATTTTTTATTAAAGTCTGACTTGAAGCATTGAAAAACCGAACAACAGAGCTAACAATATTCTCAGAGCCCAACTCAACGACATATCTGGTCACATCTATCAACAGTCGTTAAAATCGTTACCATCAGAGGAAGATACTTTTGTATACGTGCCCCAAGACATGTCTCTCACGTTCAACGTAAAACTTTTCTTTTATCTCGGAAGGGAGAAATAACTGACATTTAATAGACGGATTTTATGATGTCTGAATTAAGGAACATCACCATTTTTTCCACGCGTCAGTTTGTTGCCCATGAAGTTTGATATTTTCCGTGATATCTTTGAATTAACTGACATGAAAATTGTCTATCTTCAATCAGTGTTCTCTTTGAAGTATGATTCTTTGAGTTGGTCATGATGTTTTTGGTCCTGATCTGGTCATGATTTTTCGAAATTGATATCATTTTTCATGTCATGCATGTCAGATTTTATTTTTGAATCCATGATAGACGATGTTTGCCAGAATGGTAATTATGAGTACTACTAGTATTTAATAAATCTTAACGTTAATCCTGATTTTGGTTTTAGATTGTCCAACATGGCGATTCGGACCGAATTGTGAGCAGGAATGCCACTGCGCAGACATCAGTGAGGCATGTGACAGTATCCTAGGAATCTGCTCCAGCGGCTGCGCACAGGGATGGGAAGGCTATAACTGTCAGACTCGTAAGTCCTTGGCCTTTTTCATAACCTTTATACTGCATGCACGCAATATCTCGGTCTTTTTACCCAGAAACTTCCGAAGTGTCACACTCAATCATACGGACAATTTTCCTAGAACATTTAACTTTAGGGAGATTTGATGTAACGTGTAAGGGGAGATTTTTTTTTTAAGACAAAGACCACATGCTTGTGGATGAAAGGCAATATGAATGTTGCAGAAGTGAAGAGTGAAGAACAAATTATCTGAGACATTTAAAAGCATGGAATCTGTTTCTTTGGGGTTATAGGAAATGTCTTTCAGATGGAAACTTTCTTTTTTTTGCTTAGAGAATTATCTAAAAATGCTATTTTATCACGAATTCGTTTTGAATCTTGTGTAATGTACTCTCCCAGTGTATGACAGATTTTCACGACTCTTGGCAGAGAAAGCCTGTATAGTTTGCTTATTGTTTAGGATAGATGTTTAAGAGTTTGCCAACAAATGCCAAAATCATTATCTGAGAAGAGAACTGTCTGGTCAGAGAACACCCTGGAAGAACATCTAGTAAATCATAAACGTTGTAACAAAAAAAAAAAATCATCAAAAATTCAATTTTTTTTTAGCAAAATCCAACAAACAATAAGGAAAACCTAAACAAACAACAGTAACAAAAACAAAGCGGCGAAAGCGATCCATTCCAAAACCTGAAAATAAAAACGGAAGGTTGTGCAATATAATATCGACAGCTTTTATAACAACAGAGCACCAGAAGATGTGAGAGACACCGCCTCCCGCCGCATTTTATACATAGTTTGTTGCATCTCTATCTTTGCCATAAATTCCATCGCAAATTATGATTTATCAATATCGTATTAAACTGCATCCACATCTAGCGAGGTGATTTTAAAATATTACATCATTTTGTTCATTTTTACAACATGGCACGCACGTTTCGCATAAAACTTGGCAAAAAGGCTCTTTCTGGATTGGATTGTAGCTGTGCTGCTGTTGATTACAAGTAGAAGTCTTCTTGTGTTTTTTATATTATAGAAAAATGCAATTTAGAAAACTACATCAACTTCTTCATGTTTGAAAGTCAATTATTAATAAAATGACAATCATTTTTTATTTTCTTAACAAGAAATGTCGGCGTTGCTTTTAGTAAAATAGACGCAATTTCTGTAGATAGATGAAGTTTTCGGTTTTTTACGACTACTTAGATAACAAAATATGTATGAACGAAATAATATTGACAAGTCTACTGTTTTTCATTAAAAGCTGCTTGAATTAGTTAATATTAAGAAACAGCAACATCAGCGAATCAGAGTTCATTTTGGTATATTAGATTTTTCAGTAACCAGTACCCAATTTGTTCAGACGGGCTCACTACAATTTTTTTTTGGCTGTTCAAAGCTTATTAGTGAGTGGTTATGGTTTGAATCTTTTTTAGCTACGGCATGCCCAACTAATAAATATGGCTGGGACTGCACCAAAACCTGCTTCTGCAAAAACTCACTTCACTGCAATCGCTACACAGGACCTACTGACAAGTGCGAATGCAAGGATGGCTACTTCAATCCCCCATTTTGCCAAGCAGGTAACCCCGACTTCTTCCAAAATTTCCCTTATCAAATCTTTTTAATTATTTTTTGTACCAAAAAAAAAATTTGGAAAAAAAACTACTTGGCATGTGTTCAGGGCAGCCTATCAGCGCTGTGTGTAAGATAGGAGAGCCGCGTTATTGACATAGCAACAGATTGTTTGAACTACGTCTGTGGAAATACTGAAGCACATCCTCCATGAAGAATTATAATTTGATTTTTGTTATACAACACTGTTTCTAACAGACAACTTTATCAATTTTGTGAAGGAATAATTGAAATACGGCATTTTTCATTATCAGTCTTTAGTCATTGAGAGGAAGAGCGTGTATAATGTTTGAATTTCATTGGAAGATTACATCTCCAGTATAAAACATCAAACACGGCAAATAAATAAATCGCCTCTGTAAATCTAATAATGTACCAGTTTTCATTATCGTTAAAGATCAGAACAGCAAATTCTCATTGAATTTTCAAATTACTTTCCATTAAAAATTCTACATTAACAAATGGTTGATATGAATACATGTATCAATTTTTAAATTCAACTTACTATACATTTAAAAATATACACCAATATATGGTTGAAATGAAAATCAATTATAAACCTTTAATTTAACACAGTTACTCCCCCTGAAATCATATACTTTAACAACGACAAAGTGAACCCCGGCCAGCCGGCCATTTTTAACTGCACCGTCACCGCGTTCCCCACCCCGAAACCGGAAGAGATCCTCCTAGAGGGATTCCCCGCGGACCGGAAGGTGGAGCGGCTACAGTCCAAGGAGATGAATCCGTACCTCTACACCCGGTACAACGTGTGGAAGGTGGACAGTGTGAAGGCGGAGGAGACGGTCACGTGTACAGTGAAGGGACAGGCGGGGACCAAGTCTCAGACCATCAAGGCCAATGTCTACCGTGTGTATCTCATCCCCCCCATAAACATTTTACCCCCCCCCCCCCCCCCCCCTTGTAGCCCTTTTCTTTTGAATTAGATTAAACTACCCCCCTCTTTTTCAACTTTCATTTGAATTAGATAAAATAGGTGCATTTTCGTTTATCGTTTATCATGGAAATTCTTTAGAGACAAGATAAAATCGGTCTGTTTGAACCCAATATAAAGTTCTGTCATTGAAGATTGAAATGATTTTTTTTAATTTTGGCTCAGTTTGATTTGATCTAACAATGTTGATATACATGAGTTTTAAATATAAAGCTTTGCTTCCAGAATCTTGCTCAGTTTTTTTTTCTTTTATTGAATTTAGACTATCAGCTGTTTTGCTTTCCTTTAAGTTGCTTAGGCTCAATAATTATTGCTTTAAATAACATTTAGAATCAACAAATACTAGAAGGTCTATAAACATACAAATCATAAACAACGTTATCATAGTTTTATTTGTGCATTCTTTATCACAGAGTTACCTGTATTGTCTCATCCCCCAAACATTGCCAAAGAGGGACCAGGGGTGAGGGAGGTGGTGATCACGTGGCTGCCGTGGAGTAAGGCCAACGGAGACGTGGGGGAGCCGCCCATCTTGTGGTACAGCATCTGGCTCAACACCCTCGGTCTGGGCCGGGAGGAGAAGGCGGGAATCGTGACCCACTTCAACTGTGGCAAGGAGTGCAACTTTACCATAGAGGAACTGGAGCCCAACACAGACTATGGGGTGCGGATATCGACCCGAAGGGACGGCGAGGGAGGGGAGGGAATCCCCGGGCCAGTCAGAAAGTTCCGCACGCTCTGCGCGGGTGAGCTTGTTACATCTATCTGATGAGTAACACGCACCTTTTGCAATGATATTCGGTTTGAATGTTTGTATAATGTTTGAGAGATTAATCTTCGGTTCTAATCAGTTTTTGCCCTGAACGAGTGTATATTTTGTAGAGCCCAGTCAGCCCCCACTGATAGAATCCGTAACCAGTTCCTTTGAATACAATTCATCAATTCCAGAAATACAATTAATAGTCATGTGGAGGGTAGGTTTTTCTATTACACTTGAAAGAAGCGCTATCTATCTATATACACATTTATTTTTCGGGTTTCTTATCTAGCTGATGTGAAAATTAGATAGTTATTAAACATTTTGAACTTGTTTATGGAAGCTGTACAGCAACCACCGATGTCTGAACGATGAAAAAAATTAGATTCTAACAAACACAAAACATCCAAATCAAAAGAATCTGAAGATCATAAAAGAAGAAATAAGATAAAGAAATTAAAAAGAATTGGTTCAAAATTGATTTGGTTACGAAGAAAACGCGTTCGCTCAAAATTAAATTAGTCTGATGATGTCATTCATCGGTGGAAATATATACAAAATGCGCACATCAATTATTTAGCAATTATCTCATATAAAACGATTGAGCACGATAACTGTTTTTCTTTGTCCAGGATCCCCCCGAAGATACATGGAACTGCAACAATATTAGTCTTTATTACATCCATCTGTACAGCAAAACCTTAGACTATGGTCAAAGGAACACCATCAGGGTAGCCGGGGACACCCCGGGGAACCTCAAGAACGTCAAGAGTGCAGTGATACCGGACCTGAACCCGGCCACGGAGTACTGCGTCACCATGAGTTTTACGAACGGTCAGGAGATGTCCAGTCCCAAGTCTGAGGAGAAGTGCATCGTTACCTTACAGACAAGTACGATAAGAAACTTCCAAATGACTGGGATTTCTCTCATAAAGATATACTACCCCCACCCCCCCTCCCAAAAAATAAAATACATGTAAAAATAGTGTTTGATTTTGTTAGAAAGTAATATGCGTGTGACATTCTTTTTATCAATTTTCATAAATCGTAACAGGGGTTTGAAATATAACATGAGCACACAAGCCAGGTAAATAGTTTCTCAAAAATCTTCCAAGTTTCTTCCTCAAATCTTAATTGCTAATCATTCTGTCAAATGTAGACAGGTTTTGAGATGTTTTTGTGGAGATCTGCAATATCTTTCTGGCATGAAAATAAAAACTAACCCTTGTTCCAACATAAAGATCGAGCTCCCCCATAACACCTGTGCGCATCACGCACATGGCAGAGATCTTCTCTCACAATATCACTGACCGTGCCATTCTTTCTGTAGCACCTGCCGCCCCTCGGAACTTTAAATTGCTGGAGCGAACGAGTTCCTCTCTGACGGTCACGTGGGATGCCCCATTAAGGAGCTCCAGCAAGATCAATGCCTACAGGATAATGTTGTGGAAGGGTTTCTGGAAGGAAATGGCACAGACCACAGGGATAGAGATCCGCCCCACGTCCAGTGAGATGGAGTATACCATTGAAGACTTGGAATCTAACACACAATACAATTTAGAGGTTATTGTCTTTAAGTTGAGTCCTGGGCCTCCATTCTATTTTGCAGAACTGATGGTTCCACGTTACTAGTATCAACAATTAGCAGACACTTTATAGTCAAAAGAAAATGAAAATATAGTTTAATTTCTAATTCGATATCGTATAACCGCATGAAAACTATGCCTTATTATAGAACCGTTTAAGCAGACTTTATTTTTGAAAGCTTTTTTTTTTTTATTATAAAACAGTTCTTAAAGATAGATTTAGGATTTTTGTAATGTTTTTGTGAACGAGATATTGTTTGGATATGAAATGTGAATGCAAGGCTTTAGCTGACAAACATTCACCACAATGTTAGTTTTTATTTTAATGTTTTATTTAATTGTTCTCAACTTATAGATTAAGGCAGTAAATTCCGCTGGAGAAGGGGACCCCTCTCCTCTTCTATCCGTTTCTACGTCGGAAGGAGGTAAGAAGTATTCAAACTTGTAGATAACTCTTACGTGGGAAAACTTTGGTATTGAGTATTGTTATTTCTGATACGCCACTCTCCCAGATTTTAGAACGAAACTAAATGAAAAAGGAAACGGGCGATATAAAAGATGAGCATTTGGTGTATTTTGTTTTAGTTCCCTCTGAAGTGACATCCTTCAAAAACGAATCCCGCACTGCCCATTCTATATCTCTAGTGTGGATTGAGCCAACAATGAGCAATGGAAATATTCAATCGTATTTGGTGAGCATACACATATTTAACTTAATTACAAGGACATTTGTTCAAAACAGCTTTTGTAAATTTTGTGTACAGGAAACGCTTAAATGCTCGTATATTTCAATAAAAAATTCAATCAAATTTATTACACAATCTTATTTATATTGCGAGAACATTTTACAGATTGAGTGCGCTTCTAGAAATTCTAAGCCCCAAAGGAAAATAGTCCCAAGTACCGCCAATCGTGTAACGATTAACGGATTACGAAGTGGGACCCTGTTCAATTGCAGCATCAGTGCCTCTACAAGCCAGGGATCTGGCCCAGTCAAGTCCATTCGAGTGTGGACAAAGAGCATAGGTACAGAATACTGTAACGATCTGAAAGAATCAAAGATTGAATTCCCTTCAAAAAAAAAGGTTTTATCCTTATTAATTAAATTTCTCTGTGTTATAAATAGATCCCATTCAGCCTCCAGCTCCGGTCATTTTAGAGCGTTCTACAACCACTATCACTGTATCTCTACAGCCTCTTGAAGATGAAAATATAAGGTAAGACATCCAAAAAGATTTATTTTCACACAGAAAAAGAGTGAATTTCCACTTTAATCATATAACCATTATGACGTCATAACTGATATGTTTAATCTTTTTCCCGTACTTTGCGGCTTTAAAGGAATTATGTAGAAAATGAACCAGTTTCTTGACATTCTATATAAAATTATGGGAAAAGTATGCCCGATACTATATTAAGTTTGACATTATTTTAAAGGTGGGTAAAGAGCTTGTTTAATGCCGTTTTTGAAGAGACTGTAGGCATTCTAAATATATTTCGTTAGTCATAAACAGACAAAACTCCGAGATTTGTTACTTATTTCCTTCATATTACATAGAAATTGACAGTTAAAAACATAATTTTTCATTGTGTTTACCAAAAAATTAAGCCCAGTACACCCTTCATAACAAAGTTTTTGTTATGAAGCATCATTGAAAGAATTTATATTCTGAAATGCATATACCTGTAGGCATCTATCATTTACTAGATCTTGACCTTAAGTAAAATACTGAAATTTCCTCAATTTATTTACCAGCTTCTACCGAATCATTGTGGAAGAAACTTCTTCTGCAAAGCCTTATCGAATTTCAAAACGAGGCGTAGAAGATGCCATTCGTGACGTCAGATTGGATTTCAAAGGCGCCAAGGAACGTGACGTCAGAGTGTATATTGCAGCACAGTTATCACGGGACCATCCGTACCGCACCTTTGTTGTTGGCGACAACAACACGTATGAAGGGTACTACAACGCGCCCCTAGAGCCGCGCCGTGATTACTCCATCTGGTATGGGGCCTACACGGTATCAGACGGGGTAAGAAATTTATTTCTGAAATGAGTGTTTTATTATGCCCAGCCACATTAAAACTCATAAATATCTCATATTATTCTTAAAATAAGCGTTAAATTATACCCAGCCACATTGAAACTAAAAAAAATCTTACATCATCAATGCAGCCAGGATCGAATCGTCTGCTTCAAATTGCTTAAGAAAGACAAGTTGATTACACCGGTCTGATGTATCAAGCAAAAGTGAAAAGGTTGCAGCAATAAAAAGGAATCTGATTATTGTTTAGGGGGGAATGTTTCGGTCAGTATAAATGCAATTTTCTTGTAATTACCGAAAACGTGACAAGAATTGCATCGGCAGCGAATAAATCTTTTTCATATGCAAGACAATAATTGGCCGCCTTAAAGCTCCTATTTGTGAAGATTAGTCGATATGCGATAGAATTGAGGGTGACAAGATAGTTTTGCATGCAGTAATCTGATGATTCTTGATTATTAGGAATGGAATATCCTATTGTTATTTATTTTTTGTATCATTTTAGATGGAAAAGAAGTCGTTCTCGCTAGCATTAAGCGAAGAGGGTAAGTGCAAAGTGATTTATTCAGAGCGAATGCACAGACATCCAACGTATCAACTGCCTTAACGCCTGGATCAGTTTAGGCCCTGTTATTGGGGCTCCAAGAACAATTATCTCATTTCGGATTGTTTCAGTTAAAGACTTTCTCTTCATTTTAACAAAGCAGCTTAAACAAGCTTTGCCATTTGACAAAACTGCAATTACTCCAGTCATCTAATATGCCATACAGCCTTCTCTCGTTTCCCTCAAGGGACCGATAACAAGCCAAACAATTTATTCTCTTCCATTTAAGAATGCTTTATATGGGACAAACACAGTTAGCACCGGGGTCCTCAGTGTGTGAAAAAAGGCATAACAATTAAGTGAATTTATTAATTGTCTTTTTTCTGCATGTTTATGAGATATTTGCAGTGACAGGCGAATCTAATTTCTCCCTCCTTCTGTTGTGTTTTTGTAGCGCGCCGAGTGACGACGGCCCCCGAGAACAATCACGTGCCGGTCATTGTCGCTGTCATCGTCGTCTTCATCTTGCTCATCCTTGTGTTTGCTCTGTTCCTCTTCCTCTGGAGGTGAGACATGCACGTTCTGCTTTATGTAATGATAGTGCAATCCAAGAAAAAATCCAGAAACATAGAAAATTCACATCATTGATATAAAAAATTCTTCAAAGGCGCATTTAAAAAAGATCTCCGAAGATACATTTACTGTCAACTAACTTTTTATTTTTTTTTATAATTTTATAATTTTTATAATTATTTTTCAATTAACTACACGTTCGCGGGGTTTATTTTTGCAATATTATTTCTATATTTAAATTCTTAAACAATTAAGACATTAAAGGCTGATTCGCGGTGAGAAATATTTGCGACTAATAGGTTCTTGCGAACATCGCAACATTTTTTCGCACGCAAATAAAAGTTGCTTCACAATATATGGATTTGTGGTAAAATTTGTTAGTTCGACATACAAAGTTTATCATGTAATCAAACAGTCAGCGATTCCTGAATTCATTAAAAGTTGTTAGTTGATTTTCAAAATAGGTATCATTTTGTACATTATAATCTTCAATATTTACATTTTCCAGTGTCTTTGCCTGTGATAACACTACGTATCGATTTTGTACTATATAACCCATAACTTCGATGGATTAAAATTATATAAATATAAGTAATAAGGAATCATTCTTTGAATATTATGAGGTGATAATTTCGGTCGGGGCGTGATCAAATCTATCATAAAGCCATTCGGGCTTTATTGGATTTGATCACGCCCAGACCGAAATTATCACCTCATAATACTCAAAGAATGATTCCTTTTTCCTTAATTATAAACGTCATCGACTAGATCAAACCTCCCATCCCATTATGTGATTAACTTTTTCAATAAAAATATTCGATTCTTATGTGTTTTTGTTTAAAGAAAGCGTCACATTGCCTCAGAGAGAGAAAAAGCCGAGATGCCAAACTTTGGACCCACTATTATTCCAGAGCCGGATACTTCCACCCCGTCCACCCCCGTCGGTAAGAAACCAATATAATTACGTAACACGCCTATCTTTTCCTTCCTATCTGTAATATTAACAAACTTCTAGAGCTTTAAAAGCAAATGTTTTGTGAATTTTAGAACTAGCACAATGGTATCGAAGTAAGTATATAACGTGGAGGTGTATTTATTAGCCATGTTTTTACCCTATAAATGATTTTATTGACCATATTTTCAAAGTCCCCAAACTGCTTGTGTGAAATTGTTCTTCATTGTTCCTTTTGATTTCATTTTGCAATGCATGCTGGTATATTGAAAACTTTGAAAAAGGTGAGAGAAAAATTGTTGTATTCTGTTGTTCACCTTTCGAAAATTGTCACTTCAGTTTCAGTGGGCTTTCTTTCTTTTTTAAAATTAAAAAAAGTCGTTGTTGCTTAATCTAGGACGTTTAGATAAATGTACTGTTCAAGGTTATTCTTTGAAAAATAATCACTACAATAAAGAGATTTTATAAACAGAGCGTAAATAGCTTCACCCCGAACCCGATAAGAAATGATGGGAATAAAAAACACCTTAATGTATATAGAGCATTTGTTGTATAAGTAATTACCACGGCCTAAAAATCTCGATTGTTCTGCAATCAGGAAAATAAAACTTCTTGATTTTTTTTCCTAATCGACTTTCGAGCAAACAATTATAAAACAGAGCATACGATTCACGAAGGCAATCAATTTTTTTTAACTCTTGGCATGTTTGCATACATACACAATGCACAATGAGTGTCTGAGGTGGATGAGTTGGTAATGATTCTCACGTGTGTGTCATTTCGTAATTCATCGGAAGAACATTATGGGTTCAAGATGCACAATAATATTACCCGCACAAAGGTCAGAGGACGCAAAACAAAGCCAGGCACATAGTAAACAGACTGTCGGAGGAGAGGGCAGAGTGCGAAACGATTGAGAAATGAGCAGCATGCATTGTTCTGTCAGGATCTGTAGATACATTGCATGAGGTTGTGTAGCGGGCATGGGGTTGGGGGAAGATGGAGGGGAGGGGTGTTAAAATAGATGAGGTGAATGAAGCGCGGAGAGTGTCGCATGAGATTAAGAGCATGAGATAGTTTCATCAGTTTTAACAGACAAATCCCATTTCGGTGTGTTGCAAAGATCAATATTGTTCGGCATGCTTTTATTTATTTGTTTGTAAATGATTCAGTAACTGTTAATGAAGACAAAATAGAAAAAAAGAAGGAAAACAGGCCCTGGCACAGTGTTTCACTTTGTAGTTGCTTAATATATTATTTATTGCAAAATTTTAAGTCTTGCTTTTTAAGAACTTGCTTCTATGTTAACTTAGTTCTTCTGTTAACACACAAGATAGATTGTATGATATAAAATTTTTATTTTCAAATTTTTAAATTAACATTTTACGAAAACGGTAGTTGCTTTTTATGAAATTCCTTAATTCTAATCTAATATATTCACAGCTTAGAATAAAAAGCTTCATACACACTTAATTTGTAGTCAAGCTACAGTTAAATATTTTTTCGGTTTTATTTTTATAGTCACATCATCACATTTCCTGTAAACCTCATTCTGTATTTAAGAAACGAATATCAATCGAATCGCATTCGCCCCTTTCCGTCACCGATAATGGTGGTGACGGAAATGGCCGAGTAATTACAATTAAGAAAAATATATCAATAACACTGTTTCTCTTTATTTTTTAGATGATATAGAAATCGAGCCCCTGCTGGAGCCCAGCTCTGGCACGGACGGGGACTCGGAACCAGTTTACGGTAATGTAGGTCTCTGTACCATAGTTCCGGTCAAGGTCGAGGATCTGTGGGACTATGTCAAGGCCAATAAGATTAACGACGCAGAGGGCCTCAAACGGGAGTACAGGGTGAGTGTCTTGGAATACACTCAACTAAATATACGAATTAACACTGTCCAAGAGGAATGAAACGTACATATTTAGCAAAATATTCATGGATCCTTTATCCTAAACTTGTTGGTTCTTCTTTTGTTTCCCCAGTTGATTCCTGCAGGTTTGACTGCTAGTTGTGAAGTTGCAAAGAAACCAGAAAATAAAGACAAAAATCGCTACGGAAACATAATTGCATGTAAGTCAATTAAAACCAATGTCTAAAATCCAAAGATCAAAGTTTTTCCGGCGTTGTAAATCATTGTGTTTGCTTTTAAAATTTTATTTAGTAATTTGGTTTCGATATTTCAGATGACCATTCTCGCGTGGTACTGAAGCCTGTGCATGGAGATATACACGATGACTACACCAATGCCAACTACATTGAGGTAGGGGACCTAACGTATATTTCTTAGAAGATCAGAATTGATATTGTTTTGTATCAACATCGTAATCATGTTTGTTTTTGTGTATTTTCAGGGCTACAAAAGGTCGAAAGCTTACATTGCGGCTCAAGGTTAGAAAGCTTTTAGAAAATGAATATGTTTGATAATTGATACAATCATCTTGGCACATTAAAATTCATCTGCATTATGTTAAATTATTTAATTCCACGCCATATATGTATATGTTCATCAAACTGATATTTGTTTTGATGTTTAAATTATCTTTAAATGTAAGTATGATAACACCCCCCTAGCGTCTTCATTTGGATTTTAATTTTGTTTCTGTGTATGGCGTTATCTTATTATAGGGCCTACAAAAACGACCATGGACGACATTTGGAGGATGGTCTGGCAAGAGAAGTCCCGAACGGTTATAATGCTAACCAACCCCACAGAGACAGGAAAAGTAATATATTATAGGCAAATTAAATTTCTAATTATGAGAAAAATATTTGTAATTTTTAATTTCTAACAAAATTCTGCATAAATTATATTTGTAGAAAAAATGTGAGCAGTATTGGCCGGAACCTAACGAGACAAAAGATTACGCTGGAATCAAAGTCAAGTTTGTCTCGGTTGAGAGTCATCCAGATTTCTCAATTAGAACATTCCATATACAAAAAGTAAGCATTCTCCTTATAAAATTGTATATAATTGGTTTTTAGAATACTAGTAAGTTGGTCTACTATTTTTAAGTGACCAGTTTAGAAAATCAAAATCTTCGATATTATTTAAGTTCTTTTTGAAAATAAGGTCCTCTCGCAATGCATTACTAAGTATTTCGTATTATTTTAACAGGATGGTGAAAATCGAACCATCAAACAGTTCCACTATACCACTTGGCCAGACCATGGGGTCCCCAAGTTTGGACACTCCCTGCTGTTGATGAGACAGAAGATCCGCACCTATGATCCCCTAAATAACGGCCCGCCTATTGTACACTGCAGGTACGCGTAACTTCCATTTATAGGAATAATCTTAACAGTTACGAACAATGCTAGAGTTGTGTACATTAATATATTATAATTCTCACAGTAAAGTTTGAATTTGCCATCGTTTCATATATATTGCAAACTTGGAAAGATTGTAAGAAAAAATGAAAACAAAACAAAATTCCTTCTTCAACATCTCAGAAGACACTTGGACAGTACATGTAGTTTCCTGGATTTTTATAGCACTGTCCTAAGAAACGGTGATGTGTACCCCATCACGCAATGGCACTTATGGTCAATCAAAATGAAAATGAGCAATGAAATTTCGCAGTTTCATCGGTTTAGGAAAAACAATACCTATAGAATTGCAGAATAATTTTTATGAAAATGAATGTTTGCTGTATGTGTTTTTGTAGTGCAGGTGTTGGTAAGTCAAAAGAGAAAATTAACAACTTTTGCAAATATGTATGGTTTTAGCCAAACAGCAACAACTTAAGAATCGCAAGATAATTGTATAAAAAAATGATTTTTTTTTTGCTGCTTGTTGTTTTCCAGTGCTGGTGTCGGTAGGACGGGTACATATATAGCAGTAGATGTCAATCTGGAGCAGGCCAAGCATGAGGGCATCATAGATGTACACAACTTTGTCCAGTTAATGAGGACACAGCGGGTCAACATGGTCCAGACACTGGTCAGTCTGAGCACAAATTTATTGGTCATTCGAATAAATAATCATAAATAATTGATTATTTCAGTAATTTTGATTTTCCCGGAAAAATATATTATTAATCGGCGATACTATCTTTCTTATCAGGCGATCTACGTGAATAATTTAATGTCAAACTCTTGCATCGTAAAATGGTCTCGTATGTAAACTGGTTAAAATCAACGTTTACAAGAAGTTATTTCATACCTGGCTTTAATCGCGCCCCAATTGTATGTAGGTTGATTAATTGTGTTTAAAAAACTAGCAAAGATTGTTTTGACATTTTTAATCTGTGTTACATTCCCAGAAGCGCAGTACTTGGCAATATGCATGAAAACAAATTTTGGGTACACATTAAACGTGCATTTAGAAATTTCCCAGAAGATTCTTTACTTTGTTTTCGATATGCGTCTTTTTTTTCAACACAAGACCAGAGTATTGTGCAAAAAAATAATCTCCTGAAACATTAAGAAACAAACAGAAGTTAATTATCAAAGAAATGCTAATTGCTTCGGTTCCAATCGCCTGTTTTTCTGACATTTATATGATAAACGCGTTTATCCCTCGCTCATCCATGACTGCGGTGCTTTTTTTTGCAGGAACAATATATCTTTGTCTATGACGTCTTGTTGGAGGCGCTTATATGCGGGGATACCACGATGGCCGCGGCCTCTTATCCCAACACCTTGTCAGAGATGTTGGAATACGATCAGAGTATCGGCAAAACCAAGCTAGAGGAACAGTTTGAGGTTAAAATCCATGGCTTACGTCTCCTTTTTGTTGCTTTGAAATCTGAGCGCTTATCAACATTTCTAGTTTAAGGAAGACATATTTCCCAATGACTCTTGCCAGCTGTTAATTTTTTTTTCTCAAATTCCATTTTGAAATGTTGATAGAATACCTTTGACATTATCAGCTGGCTTTCTATTCTTTCGAATTCTCTAATTTTTGGTTGATTTGCTTCTGTGTAGGTATTAAACCTGATATCATCTACAATAGAGAAAGAGGACACCACTGTAGCCTTAAAACCAGAAAACATTTTCAAAAACAGAGACAAAAATGTCATTCCAGGTAATCGATTCTTATCACATCAGCAGAATGTACAAATTGTTTTTGGCACTTTTTTTCCCGGGACTTTTTTTTCGAGTTTATTTGCGAAAGAGATGCAATTGTTTTTGGTGGCAATTATTTATGGGTGTTTTTGTTGCGTTACAGCCAACAGATGTCGCCCTTACCTAGTCACACCCGTAGAAGACTACAACAATTACATCAATGCTGTCTTCCTAAATGTAAGTTTCTCGCGCGCACCTGCTTACTGGTTTTGGCATTGAAGAGCTTTTGATGTTGCTACCGCTATGTTATAGAGTGGGTTTTTGTTCTCTTCCTCATATATTGTCTCTCTATCTTTCTAACGCTCTCATTCCAGGGTTATCGGAGAAAAGATGCCTTCATCGTTACTCAGATGCCCCTGCCAAACACAGCCGTCGATTTCTGGAGAATGATTTATGACCAGAATTCCTACTGCATCGTCATGTTGAATGAAATCGAGGAGACAGATGAAGTACGCTTTTTATTCTTTTTCAAAATAAGAAAATTTACAGACCACGAAATAAAATTTTCATGATTTCTGCTTTATGTGCTTCATATTTTTTGAATATAATATTAAAACGATTCCACTGGTTATAAAGAAAAGCAAGATAACCCGAACTTTAATATTATTGTTTATATGCAGATAACACATATTAAAAGTTCGTACGCTAAGTTTGTAACCTGAACTATAAAACTAAAAGAAAAACAAACAAACAAAAAAAACCACCATAATATTGAAAAAAGGATTCTTTTTCAATTTCATAAAATAACTATATTTTAAACTTGCTCTGTTAATTAGATGTGTCAGCAGTACTGGACCCTAGAGACTTGTGGAGAAAAGTTCGGACCTTTCATTGTGGAAACGACAGCAGAAATCAAGTCTGATCCCAGCATGACTGTGAGAGATTTCACCATCACAAATACACTCAACGTAAGTCTAAAAACCACTGTGCATTGTGACATTAAAAACAACAATACCGTAACTGCTTTATGAAGTATACATACACCTGTCAAAATATTGTCAAAAATAAATCATGATTGATTGATTTTATAGAAATATACACAAAAATATCAAAATATTATAATTATAATTGTAGAATACAGAGTTTCGAACGGAATTCGTTTTTAACAAATCTTAATTTCAGTAGTCCCCCCAAAACATTTTATTGGAGCAGTACTTCCCTAACAAAACGAAACAAAATTTACTCCTTAAACACTAATGAGAAAATGAGGAATTTTCATACAAGATACAAATTATCAAATGTTTTCAAAGATTTCTACACAGTCGTCTCACGCAGTCATTATCAACACGCGATAAATCCTCTTGTCCATCCCGTTTTTCAGCCCCAGGAGGTGCCCCGCGTGGTGCGACAGTTCCACTTCCACCGGTGGCCGGACGCTTCCCCCGTCCCCAACACCAAGGCCTCACTACTGGATCTATTGGAAAACGTGGACACCTGGCAGAAACAGTTCAAAAACACACCGGTCACCGTACACTGCATGTAAGGCGTAACTTTGATTGAAACAGCTTGAGGAAAAAAATGTTCATTATTTAATAATATTTGTTAATTTGAGGTATGGTTTTAATACGATTTTTTTCGTGTTTTGCGTTTTAGAAAAAATATGTTCACCTATTTTTGCAGGACCGTTTATATCAATACGCAGTATAAATATGCCCCCGATATCTGAATATAAAGTTAAAATTTGAAGATGCATTGTCCTTTTTGGGGGGGGGGGGGAAGAAAGTATGAAACATTTTACAGTATATATTTCTTATAAAACAGTTATATTTCTTGTGTATTTTGAAATTTTCTTTGTTTTGTATCTCATTTTGATGAAAAATTTGATTATTTGTTATTTGTAAACTGTCGTCTGCTAGGAACGGAGTGGACAGGAGCGGCCTCTTTGTGGCGGCGAGTTGTATCGTGGAGCGGATCAAATGCGACAGAGAAGTGGATGTGTTCCAGTCAATCAAACAAATGCGACAAAATCGATCTCAACTTATCTGTAACATGGTCAGTTGTGCTATTTTGGAAGTTATGGAGACTCGTTAGAATTTATGAAGTTATAAAATCTTACTCATAAGTATAAATAATTGTATTAATTAATATTATGAAACATATTGGTAGAAACTTAATAGCTTATTTTGATTAATCAGATTAAATAGAGTTTATATATGTAATAAAATATATCGGTTGGGTTTTATGTTTGTTATTTTTACAACAATTTAATTACTAGTAGTATGCAAAACATTGGTATTCAAATTAAGCATGCGTTTATATAGATCTGTTTAAGGCTGAGGATTAAGAATTTTTTTTTAATTTTCAGGAACAATACCGATTCTGTCATGAGTTGGCCCTGGAATACCTGCAGACATCATCCTCATCATGACGTCATAGAAATACTCGTGTAGATCACAGAACACTGTCTACCCAGACTAAGTGGTGCTGGCGACGTCATAACCCAAAAATAGAATATTCAAGATTTCAGAGTCGCTCGCTCGCTCTCTGAAATCTGAAAATATGGTGCTAGTATCAGTGAATTAAACTATACATATTTTGATTCCTATTTTTCTAAGAATCTGCTGGCGAGTTGTTGGATAATTTATTCAGTATCAATCACACAATAGTTTAGTCCGTCTGTCGTGGAGGAAATTGTTGGTATAGAGAAGAAGAAGAAGAAGAAGAAGAAAGAAAAGAAACCCATTCATTCTCTGGTTTTAAACAGAAGAAGAAGAAGAAAAAAGAAAAGAAGAAAGAAAAGAAACCCATTCGTTCTCTGGTTTTAAACGAGAAAGTGTGAGCGTAGCTTTATCATCACATTACATTGATTGCTGATCGAAGTGTGTATCCATGGCTTTGTATCATCTAACAATATCTGTGATATAATTATTATATGACTGAGAGAGTATGGACTGAACTCAAAGAATCTAGTCGAGAATTTGTGCAATATATTATCATGATATTAAACAAAAAATGTTACAAGAAGCTGAAAGAAATTAAAACTTGCTAAAATTTGGTCACAGTTTTCAAGAACTTTATATTAATACATGTATTAAGTAAACGGTGATTGTTCTTGAATAATGGTTATTTTCAGAAAGATTATGTCCATGCTAATTCATTGAATTGAACTTCCGAAACTATTTGCACAATGACATAAAAATTTTATTGGAATAGAGGGAGGGGGAGAAGGGGTTATAATAGGATAAAAAAAAAATAAAAGTTTTATTTTTAAAGTTTTAAAACAGAAGGTTTAGTGTTGTTTTTAAATATGAAGCATTTTGACTACTAGTATGTAACATTAAAAAAGTTTTTTGCATTGTCATTTTTTATCAATGATCTTTTAATTTGTGGATTAAAACTCGTGTATATGTCTGAGATGTTTAACTTATACTGATGTTATATTTATTGTAATTCATAATTAAGACCTTGTTGTATGGTAATATGCTATTTGTAACATATGGCCGGCTTTTAATCATGGACATCTTGTGTGGAGGGAAATCCCCGCACTGTATGTGACAGATTTCTGTGACATGTATGAGTATCTTCAGATATCGTTGAGCTTTCAGTTATTGCGATATGTACTTCTAATTGTAATACTGTACCAAAAAATATACGAATAAACCTATTATATGACATAACTAGTCTTTCTGATTGGTGATACTAGTTTATAATAACGTTTTTGAATACAGTACGTACGGCAGTTTTTGGTCTGTGTAGCGACATGCTAACGTCGACATGCTAACGTCGTCGTTATCCCACGACCCGTCTGCAATTGTTACTGACCTTGGGCTCACTCATTAATTTTTTCTCCGCTTTATCCTGAATCCATGTCCTTTTCTGATTGGTCCCATCGTAATTTCATGAAGGAGACCTAGCCAGTTAGGTCCATGCTTCTAAACTTTATTTTGTTTTATAACTTATTGCAATTTATTGTAATTTTCCCGGTTTCCTATTGCATCTGCAGTAAGGTTGATGTGGGACCTATTGGACAGGACTATCCATCGTAATTTCATGAAGGAGACCTCGCCAATTAGGTCCATGCTTCTAAACTTTATTTTGTTTTATAACTTATTGCTAATTGTAATTTTCCCGGTTTCCTATCGCATCGGCAGTAAGGTTGATGTGGGACCTATTGGACAGGACTATTTATAAGTGTGAATTCTAATTAATTTAGGTGAAGAAAATCTGAGAACATTTTTCATGCCAAAATACTCTGAACTGGTAAAGTCCTCTGGTGATAAAAAGTGCACATTTCTGTTGTCCTTTCCTTTTATTTTATCAAATTACGGAAAATACTAATCATCGTGACTTTGCATGTACATGTAAGTAGAGACTATACTCTGTCCCAAGAAATCCTCGATTCACATTTTGCTTACTTACTCGATAATTAGAAATACTTCAGGGTTCAAACATGTTCATTCAAAAGTATGAAAAATTTCCAAGAATTCTCCTTTGAAACGCCCTCTACATCTTATCAGGTATAAATAAAGGGGGTTTTGCATTGAACAGTACCCGGATGATAACGTTGAAAAATTGTGCGATGTATTCCGAGTGACTTCCGAATGGAGAAAAGATGCCAACATCTCCGTAAGAAATCTGTTTTCGTTCCTGTTTTTTTTTTTCACGGGAAAAAGCATAATGTTTTAATGAAGATATCTTAAATATTTTTCCTTTCATCGATTTCAATTGCACTTCTTTCACAGGTATGTGTATTTTTTTTTATAAAAAATCGTCCAAGAGTGCTGTACAGTATACAAACCCCTAACGCGGGGGAGTCGCCAAAAAGTAAGGGGAGTCGACTCCAACGTATGGGGGAGTCAATTTTCTTCGTTGACGGGAGAAAAGGTCACGGCTTTTGTAGGTATTTATAACAAGAATTTCCAAAAAATATTTCCTGCACGGAAGACAGCGATTGTCAAACTTTATTTTGGTCATTGATCCAAGTGCTCTATGCGTATAGTAGTCTCAAATACTTCGAAACTATTTGGCAGATTTCAAATTCACGGTGATCGAGTGGTCAAAATATGCATGATTTGTTAAATATACGACTTGCTTTGGGTTACAGACAGTTGATATAGTCGAAAAATGATAAACCTCTTTTAAAAGTGCAATAATGAAATCTGAACAAATCTTGGAAAAAAAAGTATTAAATCGTGGAATTTTCTGTTTAGATGCAATGGTTACGTAGGGAGGAGTCGATTCTCGGAAAACAGAACGTATGGGGCAGTAGCAAAATAACATTTATCGGGGGTGTTCAGTTTGTTAAGACAATATAAATAACGTACAAACGAGGTACATAAAAGTCGACTTTATCTCATGAATAAAATGGTTTTAATTTTTTACAGATATTTAAGCAAAAATAACAGTTTCCTGCTAAAAATGTCGTAAATTACATGTACTACTCACGTTTTCCATTCCATCATATTGTTTGGTTTTTATTTAAAAAAAAAATTGAATTAAAAGAAATTGTATTTTTCCTTTTTTTTTTAAGAAAAACGACATTTACGCGATCTTTCTGTGAATTAATAAACGTTTTAATTAATTTTCATTACCTACTTTCAATGAACTGTTTAGCTTATCAAATTTTTAAAATTATCTGAAGAGCTAAATTAATTTTTTTTGTTCATTGATGTCTTTTTGTACTTTTGGTGTTACATTTGCGAGAATTATTTCTTGATTGAATGATACTAATTATAAAAGCTACATTAATAGCACAGACTCCACGGACCTTTACGGGCTGACCTCAAACTTCCAAGTACCTGTAGATACTTTGGTAACGTTCATGTATGAGGAAAATAGACTGTTCCTTTTGTGTAACGTTTTAACAGCAATAGTAATTAACGTACTTTTAATCACTTTTTATTAACAATTGATAAAATGAATCTGAGGTAAATGTAAAAATATAAACTTCTCTGTGTTTCATACGCACACGCAATTTCAGAAAATATTTACATAACCCGTTAACTCAGGTTATGTACTTTTCTTCAGTGCTAGCTACCATCATACCCGCATGAATTACAAAGAAAGCATTTTATTGTTTGAATAAAGATAGTTGGTGACTATACATGTAAGAAGCATATATTCGGCGTACAGTAGGTGTACAGACATGTATAATTATGTAAATCAACAGTCAAATATATAATTTATATTTAATATGCACTAATCCTCAATCAGCCCCAAAAAGAAAACAACAGCAGGCATCATTCTGTACATGTACGGCCAACAGGAATACAACTATTTTGCAGACACCACAAACAAAATTACAAGTCATCGACGCCTTATAAGATAATCATATTGACAAGAACACCCACCAACCACCCTTCGCTTCCTTTAAAGAACACCAAAGCGGCCAAGAATTCAATTACGCCTCGTTCCCTTTCTATCATGGACAGTGCGATAGAGAGAAGATCCAAGCGTAATGATAGCAAAAACATTTATATAGTATACAGATGACAAATTCAAATACAGCATATTAAATTATATCTTCTTTCTTAATGTGCTTTTATGAATGAAAACATTGGTTTTAAAACAATTGAATTACCAAAAAATTACCAGAAAAATAACAAATTACAACAGTTAAATAAATTTCGTTTTTATTATTTAATCTTTGAGTTTAATGCTGTTTGTTTTATGAATGTTGTTTCGTACCTCATGTGCCTTTAATATGGTTTGAGATAAACAAATTATAAGAAAAGAGAAAAAGCCAAGTTATCAATACACATATGTATCTTTTTATTTGAACACATATTTTGCATTTCTAGCTACCGTTTATAAAACCCTTTATATATACTATACTATATATAATGATAATCAATATCAAATAAGGTTTGCAAAATGAGAAAAGTTCAAACTAAAATTAAACATACAATGATATTTGCTACTCCCCCATACGTTCTGTTTTCCGAGAATCGCCCCCCCCCTCCCCCCTACGTACATCTGAACAGAAATTGTCCCGATTACTTATTTTCCCTAAGATTTGTTAAGATTTAACAATTGCACTTAAGAGGTTTATTATTTTTTTCGACTATTTCAACTGTCTGTAACCCAAAGCAAGTCGTTTATTTTACAAATCATTATAGGGGTTATATACGGTGATAAATATCTTGGGCCAGACCATAATATTTATCATTGAATATAAGTGTCAACGTGGTTGGCGGACTTTAATCACAACAACAACAACAACAACCAGTAACAGTTTGTCTATGATGTATGACGAAAATAAAGAAATTATTAAATTATTCATATAATACGATGACCCGCCAGACGCCCTACACAGGATGTAGAAGCTGAGTCACTGGCTCCGCGGTAGGAAGGAGGGGGCTCCGAAATATCAACAAGCACCTGCTGCTTCTTACTCCTAGAAAATATTTTCGAACATACCTGAGTATTTGTTAAAATTAATTTTAAATTCACATTGCACACTGATCGTCAGAGAGAGAGAGAGAGAGAGAGAGAGAGAGAGAGAGAGAGAGAGAGAGCACACAGAGACACAGAGGGGGCAGAGACAGGACCGTTTTGCAGCACCTTGACACATTCATGGAAAATATGTATACATGAACTGTGATGTACATGTAACTCCATATATAACTATACCTCATAATTCAAACACACATTCATCAATCGATCTTTCTAGATTGTCAAACACTCAATCCTTAGCAGCTTCAACATCATCTATTTTTAAAGCTAAATTTATCACATGAAATGATGATAATAGTTTTGTTTTTCATAACAATAGTTGATAAGATGGGTGGAGATTTAAATAAAATCAACGATGATATAGATAAAATGAATTAGGAGCTTCTGATTAAATGCTTGAAATATAACCCACACATCATTATCGCATTTAGATAAAAGTGTTATACACAAAGGAACATTGCATGTTTTAATTGCCCTTTTTCTAATCCAAGGAGTATTAAAATCCGGTTTTCTATAATTACACATGCAAACGATATTTCCTGTTCTTGTTAATCTGCGATGAAAATGGGACCAAATTCTGTAATTTTGATACAAAAAATACCACTGACGTTGTCTAATCAAATATATCAATAAATTATTCAAAAAATGTTTATAATTCTGACATGCAACAGACTGTAAAATGAAAAATGTCAATTACATTGAATCAATAATTAACGTCATATAGCTAATTGCAGGCAGACTTGTTTGTACGAGATAGTTTACTAATTCTAAGAAATAGATCTCGTTTTATAATTAGAGAGAGAGAGAGAGAGATTATAATGATTTTCAATGAAACTATTTGAAACGATTTTCAAATTATTCATCCTCTTAAGTTTGAATTATTTGTTTTAAGTGCATTTATAAACATAAACCGCACTTTAAATATATTATTTAATACCAGAATCATTTTTTGAAATGATGACACAAAACATCAATACGGTATTGGTTTGATAAATAAACCAGATCCTTAAAATTATATACATCTTTTTTTCACACATTATATACATGTACATGCATATTTGCGGGTCACAAGTAAATTTGTTAGAAATAATTTGATTGAATTTCATTATCTCTACCTATATAATGCATTGTGTTCATTTCAAGTATCAAATGTTCATATTTGTCAACGCTTTCCCACTTTTCCGGGGGGGGGGGACTAGATCCGCGCATGGCTTTTCCTCAACATAATCCCAAAAGAAGAACTGCAGTACACGTTCAACAAATAGGCTATGTGAATTCATTTGGCTTTGTTGTTAACGACTATCGACAACCCACATACTTATGGATCGTCTTACAGATACCCAAGCTCTGAAAGTGGTAACCATCTGAAAAAGATTGAAAAAAAAATAGGTCTTTGTTAACAATATATATACATGTATATAGCTTTATACATTATTGCATATTTTTCGATGGGTGTTTTTTGTCTTCAAATCCACCAGATGCTTCACCGTTTTGAAACCCTTAAAAGTGCCTTGAAACATTAAAATTATTAAGATTCGCCTATATAGCAATTTCTAGAATCGATACGGCGTCTTAACTACATGTATACCTTCCTGCCTGATACTCTAGGCACATATGTTTATCTTCATCACTCGGTACTAGAAAAAAATTAAGCCATTTTCTACAAAAAAAGCACTCTACCACCGGTGTCGTATAATTTAAGGTCCGCCCCGTTAAATGATCCGGCCGGACCTTTAATGTTAACATTTAAGGTCCGGCTTTCCCCTATAAGAAAAGGTCCTACCCGTAGTCACTTGTTAAAAATTCTCTTACAGTAATAATTCTTTTTTCTCATGTACATGTATCTTAAAGATGTCTTTGTTTACATAATCCAATCAACCATTTGCGTATGGTAAATGAATGACCGTATTACTAAATAAATTACTTTGTGGAATAATAAATATTGATAGCGGGTTAGATTTTGACCAATTGTTTAAGAATCTGCAAAAAAGGAAAACCAGGAGTATTTTGACAATAAATTGCACACAAAATTTAGTCCCTTTGTTTTTAAATCTCCTCCGGTGTATATGTATTAGCAGAGGGTTTCACAACAGGTAAACACGGGTAAAAGAAGCCCTGCAGGCATTCACACCTATGCTAATCGGAATACAGCCCTGAACTGAGAAAGAAAAAAATGTCTCCGCTGTAGTGTTCTACACAACTAAAATTGTCTTTTTAGCTCGTGCTTTGTTTAATTTTCAGTAGATCAGAAACTTATGATAATATGCTAATAAGTTATACGTCTCTAGGTAAATTTATCACACT
>WFKH01007768.1:37843559-37855399 GCA_016163765.1 Magallana hongkongensis
CCTTATTTCCTCCTTAATCCTACCCGGAAAGTTTGTTCATTGTTGTCATGATTATCACGTTTTTTTTTCTGTCAAAATATAAGGCGACACCAGTCATCTTTTCCCACTCGTATTTCCTGATGCCAGCTGGCACTTCGAAACTTACGATGATGTATTCTATTTTATATCCGGCTATCTTGTAAATATTACATCAATGTGTGCATGCTTTTCACCCACAGAAATATATTTACATTTGCAAATATGTTACCTTATATATTAATATTTGCAAATATGTTTCCTTATCTGAATCTATAGAATAGCGAAAACGTTCAATTCTGTATGAACTTTTTCGTGACGTCACAATGATCAGAGCACGCGCTCATTGCTTGTCGCTTGGATTATTGTAAACATAAAATCTCGGTAATTTTAACAGTTCTGAACGATTTGTCATTTGCAAACGTAAATATAAGTAATAAACAGCAATGTTAAAAATTTCACCGGGATATGAAGTTGGTTGGTTCGTGATCAGATCTTCTGAGAAACCCTTCGGGCTTCACAGGATTTGATCACGTGACCAACCAACTTCATATCCCGGTGAACTTTTTAAATTGCTGTTTATTTCTTAAAAACAAAGTTCTCAGAGAGAGAGAGAGAGAGAGAGAGAGAGAGAGAGAGAGAGAAAGAGAGAGAGAGCTTAAATTGATTTAACCATTTTAAATTGAAACATTGAGCATGTATACTGTTTTAAACTTGTATATTCAGTTCTTTTTCATATCTGCTAAATATACATGTACGAAAGAACAAAATTTGTTAGATTTAATTGTACATCTTAAAATGAATCAAATAAAATTTTAATCCCCGCGCCAACTCTATTCCGGTGCCTGGTTTAGAGCACTATATACTAGATTTTGCCCTATTTTTTTTTTTCAAATAAAATCTCAGAGATGACACGAAATTTGAAAATTAATGTGTAGTCTGAAAGCACTGTTCTATCGCGTATATATATTCGATCTCTCTCCGATTCATATCAAAAACAAAAACTATAAAAAGTGCAAAAACTGAGGTCGTCGCAAAGCTTAATAACAATAATTATTTTCTTTATCAATAGATATTACGCTGCAGAATTTCATTTTTTTGTTTAAATTAAAGCAAATTAAACGAATTATTAGATATCGTTCCTTCCACAATATGAGATCGTTGATACATCGGTATATGATGGGAACTATTCATACGGCGCTGATACAATCCCTTGACAATGATCACAAATGTAGCTGAACTGAAAGATACTCGGCGAAAATCGGAAAATATTAGCAAATCAATTGAGTATCAATGTAATCTAAAGGAACGACATTCCTGATACCTTGCGGCTGATGAATCGCTCGGTGTTGGGAACCGATCAAATTTCATTTTTAATCACAGAATTAACATTGAGATACTAAAAATATTTTCCCCAGCGATTGAAACACTTTGAAATTGAATTTTTAAAAAACCCGTATGAGCTTTCAATATTCTTGAATTATTCGCCTAACAGTAAAATTTTAATCACTTTCTGTGTACATTGAGCTTTCGACATTAAACAATGACACCTACAGACAATGCAATCAAATTAATCAGAAGCAGATGTTTTCTAGATATTTGTTATAATTCTCTTGAGAGTCAGTTATACATGTACTTAAAATACTTATAATTTCATTGTTATTGATAGTGGTGGAAAATTGAAAAAAAAATGGTGACCATTAAGGATAAACAATAAAGATGTGATTAACCTTAAAGCTTTTTTTTCTCGTAGCCAGTGTATACTGGATCATACCATTCTCTGCCTGCATTGATCTCCTTTAAAATTTACGTCCATTGGTTTCATATATATAATAAATTATTCAAAAAAATATACTGCTGCATAAAATCATACAAAACAGCAATAATGACGTAACCAAATATGGATACGACAGAATCCCGGTCGCCATCAGTTGGGCTACGGCTATCGTTCTGTTCAATTCTCGACTCGTTGCTATTGGGGTCAAATGTCATTTGGCCCTTCTATATAAATAAGGACGCTTGAAATACCTTTACTAAGTCTCTCTTTCTTTTTCTCTCTCTCGTTCTACTTCTATCTATATCTCAACTACAGGCAGTCTCCTTTAATGCTGTTTCATACAAAATATAACGGTTGTCAAAAACATGTATTGCAGAAAAAACGACATGTTTTGCGGGTTATATTTGTTACATTTGTTACATCCGTACGAAACGCAAAGAGGTTTTTTTTGGTTACTCTCTTACTGTCTGTAAAGCTCTTGCTATATGTCGCTTATTCCCCAAGTGTCCTGGTCTTTTTCTCTTTATTTCGTTTTAAGGCCTAGCATACAAATGAGAGCGCGTCCCTTGTTTTTTATTACCGTAACGGTTTCTGTGAGCAGACAGATTGGCTTTGATAGTATATATAGTACATGTATATATATATATATTTAATACAAAAGTGGTTTTTTTTTGGCTTCTACAAAACAAAGGAAAAGATATATTGTCACCGGAAGGAAGGTTTTATTAGTGCTTTCTTCGTCAACTGACACTAAAATCTCGAGTTTTTTTCCTTTGTTTTTTTTTTTTAATCATACAGTCACGCTAAACTTGCTTTTAACGTGTTCCGAAAATTTGATTTTTGTACTTCATATTAATTTCAATTTAGTTTAATATAACATTTTCTCGTGTATGTGTACTTTTGATATTTAGTCCCGTAATGTTTTATTTTCATCGAATTGCCTAGCATATGACAATCATACATTGATGTATTTTTTAGTACGCTAAATGTTTAAGTCAACAACAAACTACAAAAAATAATAATTTATTTAATTGTTAAAGTCTTTGTTTATTTCTCCAACTCGGAAGAAAACTGAGTTTCTTTCGATAAAGAAAAGATTAACAACATAGCAAAACAGCAGTGATATCCAAGAGTAAATTACGTATGTACCTTATGCTACTGACAATCAGAATATTTTATTTTTTGGCAAAAATCTGTGATTTATGAAATGATGAACAAAAACTTGTAAAGAAGTGATGGAAAATGATAATGGGAAAAAAAATCCAGTCACTGAGTTCGGAAAAAGTCTTACATAATTTGTAAATATTAATATTGATATTATCGTAGAAGGCTTGATAAGATCCTTTTGTTCAGTGCAGCTGTATCTCATGTAATTCATAAACCTGCTTGCGATCCGGATGTTTTGAGGTTTTATGTCACGGATTTTTTTTTATCTCTTACGCGGTTACTCAGTTAATGGATGATTAAAAATGACTTACAATTTTTATGTAAACGTCTTGTATTTATTTGAGTCCGCCCCTGTGATCGATTATTATACTTTTTTGGGGAACTGGATTTCGGCTACAAAGCTTAGCTTAACCGAACTCATAGAGCACAAGGGACATACAAAGTCAATCCTCATCAGTTTCCTTCTAATCCTATTTGACGATTCAAGCTTGCAGCGAAATGACAAATAACATACATGCATCACAATATTGAGATTTAAATAAGGTCCATAGTGGTCAAATATAGGTAATCAATATGCCTACTTTCGTTTCTTTCGAATTTGTTTTCTAAGCATTGTCCCCATGGGGAATCCCAAAGCTTACGGTTTCGAAAGCCTAGCTAGATAGGAGCCACTTATTTTAAACGAGATTGAATTGATGTTAATATTTATCACTTATAGAGAGATCACTTTCATGAAATCTATAACAAACGAATTACAGTTCTGATTTTGAATCAAAAGCGAATGTTTTTTCCAGTGAAACGCAAAACCGTCCAAAACGTACTGTATACTTAATGATGCTTGTGTACCGCCGAAAAACTAGCATGCATGCCTTCAAAAATCAAACGAAGCTTAAAATATTGCTATGTGGCGGCTTAGTAGGTCAATTCGTCTTTCCATGAACTTTGTATCACTTACCCAGAAAAAAGACAATTGCTACTGCAAACATAACATCAGTTATTGTGCTATTATATTAACTCCCATGGAGGACAACGTGATAATTTTGTTACTGAACAAATCTTGTTCAATTCTTTTTACTTATTATGAAGTCAGAATGATATTTTTTCTAAAGAAAGAGAATATCATACACTCGTTAATAATAGAAGTTATGTACTTATACCATTGCAATTCTATCAGGATATAGTACATGTTCTTCTAATACATGTACATGTATGTAACACTATGATGTTTCTTATTTGTATGCTTAGAAAATTTGATTTTATTATCGGCTTTTCAGTGATTGAGTTTAGCCATTATTCTATCGAGACGCAAAACTAATTTATTTGTTTGATCAAATCTACAAGTACAGTACACCATATTGTGAATTTTTATTTATCATTCTTTATTAAGAAAATTGAAAGTTATTTTTAAAAAAAAGCCGTATGATCAAAAGATTTGACTTCGTTGAATATTTTTAAATTGGTAACATTAAAAAGGATAAATATAATATGAAAACGTCTATCACTCTCTAAACGTTGGGAAGCTGCTTTTACTGGATTTTTTACTGCTTATTGGATCCTTCGTGTGATCATATATTCTCCAAGCGTAGATATCTGTTATTTTTCAGAAAATGAGACAATATCACATTGTTAAAGTTATAAAATTTGAAAATCCGCCTCGCATTTAACGTAGAAATATTTTGAGACCTAATAAAAAGAATTAATAAAACGTATTAAAATAATCAATGATATCCAACGCTGAATTTCTTTGCCACTAAAATACTATCTAGTCAAGAGTTAGTCATTATCCTAATATATATGCTGCTGTTTTTGGGGGTTTTTTGGGGTTTTTTTGGTGTGGATTTTTGGGTTTTTTTTTTTTTTTGCTTTAACCTTCACGTACCGAAAGAACATAATTCTGAACTGGCACTTGCCTCTTGACGACGCATTATAAATCCCCGTTAATTCAAGGCTAATGCTGTTTGTAATGTACAGTACACCTTTGTGACCTTTCACAGATCGCGTCAGAATACTAGCGCGCTTTTAGAAAATAACCCAATATAGTTACTTCATCATAAAGCAATGAATCCTCGGGTCATTAATCTGGCATTTAGCGGAGACCAATCTTGGTTACATTAGAAATAAATTATTCCTACTGCACACAACTAGTATTGATTTTTGGGTCAAAACACGATACAATTTTGGATAAAATTTTTACAGGGATCATCTTAATTATAATGGAAAGGGAGGACTCAGGATAATGGAAAATTCGCCTGCGATTCCCGTGGTAGCCCATAATTGCCGTAGTGATGCCAGATGTTTTCAAGAATGATGTAAGTTGCATTTTGATGAGGTCATCATGGAACGTTGACTTCAGGGACCAACCAGTTCCTAGAACAAACCGTTACAACAACATGAACACGACAGCCATTATGTGTTCACATTAAGGGTATACTAAAACAAGGCGAACATCAACAAATTGCTTTGTAAACTTCGTGCAAATCTAACAAGAGGGACAACGGTGCATAGTGACGACATACTTTGTAAACTTTGTGTACATCTTTATAATGGTATCTATCAAAATGGAATTGGGAATCTGCAACAAAACAGCAACAAACAGCTCATCTCAACAGACGGAGGCCTGGGGAGCCACCATTGTGTCACCGGTACTGATGTTTCTCACGGGGACTCTGGGAAATGCCCTGGCTTTGATTGTTCTCCGAAAGGGGCGATCTTCAAACAGTATCTTTTATACCATGGTTGCCGGACTGGCCTGGACTGACCTCACCGGTATCATCATGACGTCACCAGCGACCCTCGCTGCCTATCTGAACGACAGAAAATGGTTCGGAGGTGACGAATTCTGCCGATTTAATGGATTTGTAATGGTTTGTTTTGGATTATCTACGCCTTTAATCGTCGGTTGTATGGCAATTGAACGCTTCTTAGCCGTTCGATGCACTTTCAGCCACTCAAAGCTTTTTAACAAAGGTCGAGCTAGAATGATGCTAATTGCTATCTGGTTATTTGTGTTAATGATTGGAATTATGCCGCTGTTCGGATTCGGAAAGTTTGTCGTACAGTACCCGTGCACTTGGTGCTTTTTTGATTTTCACAGTAACGAACCTTTGTTAAACGGTTATGGATATCTTTACGCCTCGCTACACTTCGCTGTCCTGTCTGTAATGATCGTCTGCAACACTTACGTCATGTTCACCTTACTTCACGTCAGGTATCTGAAGAAGAGAGCAGAAAGCGTGCAAGGAGAGCTCGAACATCAAACATCGACCGGACTAGGATCGAATAAGAAACGAAAGCAACGAAATACAGAGTTACAAATGTTTGTCCTGATGTGTTTCTTAACAACCGCTTTTCTTGTCTGTTGGACCCCGTTTATGGTAAGTGAGAAATTGAAACCGATCGCACCTCTTGTAATGATCACGTCGAAACATCATTAAGGGTGTAAATGCTCAGTGTAGATAATAAAATAAAAACGAAACTAATATTAGATTGACAAACTGCGTGTCATGACTTTTAATGGTGTATCCAATTACTCGATCTTTATGTCGAATCATCAATGAGCAGACACTCCAACGTACTAAATACCCCTACATATACATCTTGGCCAAAAAAAAAAAAAATATATAAAAAAAAATTTATATATATATATAACTTGATTTCCAATCTTTTCTTTGGTCTCGATCGTCCAAATTAATGTAAAACCACAAAGCAACAAATCAAAATCTCTCTCTTTCTCTGTCTCTGTCTCTCTCTCTCTCTCTCTCTCTCTTGGGGCTTATGATTTTTTGCCCTTCTTAAAAAACAAAGTTATTATGACATATAGAGAAAGAAGAGATTGCTCTCTGCTCAAGCATGAAAACTTTAAATATTATGAATAATGTTTGGAGAGACTAATCAATTAAAGTTGCATAATGTTTCTTCTCTTCACTTTTTTAAAATTCTTTCTAATTCCAATATTCTATCGTAGACTGGATGGTTGGAATCTTAAACTCTAAAACTTCAAGTTAATTGCGCAACATCGATTTACACTACATGAATAAGCTTTTAACATGCATTTTGATGGTTGCAATTAAAATCAGAGCTGAAAAATTTGGATACTAGACATTTCACTCTCAATAGTTTCATTTATTGAGTTGTTATTGGATTTTTTAAAAATCTTTAAAAAGGAAAAGAGTGAACTTTTAATTACAACTGTATAAGTAATTGCAACAATTTTTTTTGAGGTACATATATTAATAACAATAACAAGTGGGAAGCCAGACTACCCCATGGATCTCACAACAGTGCGGATGGCCAGCTTTAACCAGACTCTGGATCCATGGATGTACATCATACTTAGGAGATCTCTATTCAAACGTCTAAAGAGATTCTTGCAGAGATGTTTCTGCTGGGAACAATCTCGACCGGATGTGTACAAAAGGTACGCGCATGACAATCACTTACGGTGCTACAGAAAGCCTTGTTTTGCCGCTCCGCCATATCAAGTCGAGGGGCAGGTAACTCCTTCTGGACGGTGCGTTGTAAAACTACAAAGGAGACCTCGTAGCTTTAATAATGAAATCAAACAGGTGCACTCGCTGCCTGACGTCATGAAAGACACGTATTCAAAACCGCCAAATGACGTCGCGTGTAACAACAAACCAGATGTAACTGGAAATCAAAATGTCCTTGACCCGCAGTTTCGTTCAAGTGCAAAAAGGTCAATTTCAACAAGGAAAGAGGCCTCAGAAAAGACACCTTTGAAAGAGAAGAGTTTGCCATCAAACAATGCGAGTTCCCGTGAAGACAGCGATTCTTCGATGTTAGAACTAAATGTTTTTTGCTCAGATGTTAAGTCGAGTTCCGATGATGAAGATACTGCGGACGTTTTTGCCACAAAATGTACAGATCTTTCAAGTGAGAGTCCGGAAATACTGAAGAAACCGCAGCGCCCTAAATTGGCGTCGGACGTTGCGTATTCACAGATGCGCCATGCATGCCCCAACAGGTGAGTTTTGTAAATGCTAATTGTATATTAACTGAATGATAACCGTTCTATGATTTTTAAACATAAGAGAACATTAATCATTAAGAAAGAAATGTTGCAAAAAATTTTAGGCATAAAACATGTATGAAGAAATTTTTTGGAGATATATAAATCATGGTTGAGCTTAGACTACTTACTACGGTTCCTTAACTGATTGATTTACATGTAATCTATATCAAAATAAAGTTTTTGATAGAAGATAATACACTTGAAAATACCGGATATTTCTATTCGGAGTTGGGTTTTTTTTTAATCTCAAAAGCAATACAACTAAAATGCATTATCATTATTAAGAGCTTGGCATTATTTTAGAGCTTGGTTATACTCTGTCCCAAGTGTCTGCTTCCACCACATTTTGCCTAAAAATATTTTTATAAAGATAAATACATTTGTGCCCAAACTACATTCATTCACTAAAACGAAAAAAGTCAATTTTTTTCTGCATTGAAAAGCCCCATCTATCCTTCGGGTTTCAATACACATCCCAAAATAAAAGGTCTTCGGGGATTGACATAAAAAAATAACCGGATGATAATTTTGAAAAATTGTGCGAGGAGTCCCGAGAATTTCTAAATGGATAAAATGTCAGATTTCCCAATTGTATATCTCCGTAAGAAATGTATTTTTGCTCCTGTGAATTTCTCCGGGAGTAAAGAGAGAAAGTGTGAAAGAAGGAATCAATTGTTTTTCGCTGATAGGTATGTGTATTTATTAATAAAATCAACAAAATGTGCAACGGTAACGTATCTTGGAACAGACTTTAGTGTTAAATCGCATAAAACAAATTTCTATTTTTAAATAAATGCCAAAAAATGTCAACCCCCCCCCCCCCCAAAAAAAAAATTAAGGTGACTTTAATACAGGTCAGGTACTCTATCTCACGCACACATATATATCATTGGTTACATTTTGTACAGGGAAACAGAGGGGCAATGCATGTTCAATCGAAGAATGAACTTGGATATGTACAAATGCATTGTTATACTGACCACCGTTGTATGAATCTTTTGTCAGTTAAAGAATTGATGCGAAATTTCATTTCATCATAAGTAGTCAAATTATACCTCACTACAATTCAATTTCTGTAAATGCGACGACTATTAACAGCAGAACAATGGGATCTATAAGGTCATAGACAGTTTTGTAGGGGATTGACCAGACCGTTTGCAGCTCTGTATAGTCGCGCGATGGATGATAGAAAAGAAACTTTACATTTTTATATATTTCTATGAAAAAAGTTGTTAATTGGGGGTTTCGACTCATCATTGTCCTCCGTTGTTACAATAATTGTTGAAAGATACTGTCTAGACTACGTAAATTGAGTGCGGATTGGTATGAATATTTATGGTAAATTTACAAGAACAAAATAACTAGCATAAATAACATTAGTGAAAGTACACATTTGTTTGATAATCGTGAAAAATGATATTGGTTTGAACCTATTGGTTTTGTTGACATTGACACGGCTCAACGTTCCGAAACGGAAATGTAAGTGATATATTGACGTAAAAAATCAAAAAGTTACATTACTGTACACTGGGTCAATATTGATATACATTTAATTTGGCGAATTGTGGATTTGGAAATAATATGGAAAAATGTTTTTTATTATTCCCAAAGATGAGATCGTGATAAAAACTACGGCCAGAACTGATATAAAATTAAAAGGTTTTGCATTAGATTAACAGATACCGTTTCAGTAAAAGTTCATTATGTTTATATATGTACTATCATCAATAATAATTTATCTTCTGAATCATTGTACTTGCAGACACTTAAAAAATTGCACCAGGCGCGGAAAAGATTTCTATCCTTTGAAATGAGCTGTTATAGATAACTTTACTAGCACGATAAAATGGAAGTACATATGTACGAGAGTTATGGTTTTGTTGTATTTTACAAAATCATTACTCCTGATTGAAAAAACACGACTTTTTATTCAAGCTATGCATCTATTCGACAGTCTCAAACCACGGCCTTGAATCCCTCTTTTACCCGGTCAGATGTGAGAGGATCGTACATGTTTTAGATCTAGTTTAGATGATTGATGCTAAAGCTTCTCTAAAAATCGTGGGTTTGAATCTTGTCATCGGATGCAGATGTCTCTTTTCTATTCACTCAAAAAACCCTAATAAACTTAAAAAAAGAAGACTATCAAAGCTGTCTGTCGAACCTTCTGAACAGTAGCTTATTTATTCAGGGAAACAATATAGATATAGAACAGAGTTTAAAACTACTGTAGTTTCTTCAATATTCGATGAACAACAATTTTCGTGGATTTTGTGCAGAGTCAAATAAAGATGCGTGATAACAGGTTTTATTTATAGAACCATTGTCCTCGAATTAACGAATCTTTAAAACTCCTTAATTCTACTAGATATGAGAAAATTGATACCCACAAACATAAATAAAGACACAGTATTAGATACAGCACGCCAAAATTAAAATAACAACCTGTCGTTAATTTTCCAAAGTTATAATGTACCGTTAAAAGTCAAAATTATAAACTATATATAAACTATAAAAAGTTGCAATTTTAGTTTTGGTATAGAGCTTTGAGAATTTGAAATATTGTTTAAATCTTAGATTTACTTCTGGAAATAGATTAAATCATTTTTAATTTTTCTTTTCTTTTTTCTTTTTCAGCACAGTGAAACACAGATCACATTCCTTTACTTAGACAGTCCCTCCGCGAGTACGCAATTAAAATTTACCGAAAGGTATATTACGACGGTACAAAGAGGAATTTGAACAAAAATCAAAATGATTACAACATTCACCCAAAGTTCCAGCCCTTACCATTTTATGAAAAATGAATTTGAACTGTGTGAAAATCAGACTAGTTTTTAACTGAACTGTAAAGAACTTTCAACATTCATTAAATGGAATATTATGATGGTACAAACCGTTCCGTTCCTACTTTAAAAAAAAATAGAAATCGGACTGAATTTTGTAGACACGTGAATTTTGTACGATGTATACAACCGGAGAACAGTTGCGCAAGCCGTATGTGACATCATTAATCATGTTTGACCGTTCCGATGAGACAGACATAAACTGATTACTCTGATATGGGCAATGAAGCGCCAACACTAATTATATCAGCAATCGGAGGAATTCAGCATGGAATTAAAAGTCTATTCACATTTCATTCCCCGGTTGGATCATTCTACATGTGTTAAAAGTATAGTGTTTTTTATGTGTGTTTTTAGGTCACCTGAGTAAACTCAGGTGGCCTATTGCTATCTGTTTTCGTCCTTAGTCGTGCGACGTGCGACGTGCGTTAACAATTTACATTTTTAACTTCTTCTTAAAATCTACAAGGCCAATTGTTTCCATTTTTGCTGTGAAGCATCTCTATGGTAAGAGGAATGTAAATTGTGAAATTGGTGGCTCTACCACCCCCAGGGTGCCACAGGTGGGGCCAAATATGCAAAAAACAGCCAAATTTTCAAAAATCTTCTTCTCTACTCCCACACATGTAAGGAAAAAACTGATTGCATGGTTATGATGTCCATGAAGCCCTCTACCAAAATTATGAAATTCATGGCCCCTGGGTCAGGGGTTCAGGCTCTAGGGTGGGGCCAATATGGCCATATAGTAAAAATGTATTAAATCTTAGAAAATCTTCTTCTCTACTCCCATAGATATTTGTTAAAAACTAAATTCATGGTTATGATGTCCATGAAGCCCTTTACCAAAATTGTGAAATTTATGGTCTCTGGGTCAGGGGTTCAGGCTCTAGGGTGGGGCCAATATGGCCATATAGTAAAAATGTATTAAATCTTAGAAAATCTTCTTCTCTACTCCCATATATATTTGTAAAAAACTAAATGCATGGATATGATGTCCATGAAG
>WFKH01007768.1:37860399-37945399 GCA_016163765.1 Magallana hongkongensis
GTCTGATATTTTTTCATACAGAACTGTTTTCGGCATATATCCATTACAGACAGAATGTAAATTCAACTTTTGCCCAATTATTTAACTGATGAAAACAAAAACAAAGCACGACTCTTGTACACAGAGAGTTAAATTAATTCCAACATAAGAGGTACTTAGAGAGAAACCGCTCAAAATTACGCTGTCCATCCAGATTCTAGAAGAGATTGGGATAATACACTGTAGTTGATATCAAATGTCCAGAGGACGGGCTGACGTTCAAAGGGAAAAGTTATATATACGAAACAAGGTATTCAATTCATTAACTTAATTTACGTTTAATGAATCAGTATATTTTAGCAATCAGTCAATTCAAGTATTGAAACCGGATTTTTTTCTTCTGGAGTATAATAGAGTTATCTCTCCTTGAATTGGTCATTCATATCCGATCTCGGTTTTCTTAAAATTTCTTGTTTTGCATTCAAGATCAATTCTTACAAATCACGAAACGAGCTGGAAATCATGCAAAACTATTTTTGTTTTTGAAAGACCTCACTAAATGTGTTTGAACTCTATTGAAGTCCTATAATTCTTGTTCAATTTTCTAAATAAAACAACGAGCATATTTAGTAAAGTTATTGTTGTCGATCTCTTTTTTTTTTAATTTTCAAGAATTTCCCCTCTTTTCGAGAAATATGTTCTATGCCATCATAAGCAATTTGAACCCTCTGGATTTCTAAGAAAAATAAAGAATATAAGAAGTCGATGCAGGTCTGTACATAGCTCCCGCTCCGAGAAAAATTCGACCTAGGACGTCTATCCGATTTTTTCATACCGGGAGCTACAGGAGAAGAGCGTCAGGTGTTCTTACGATGAAATTTAAACCTTTGTAGATGTGAACGTGTGCAGCTACGTTAGTAGTTTTCTTATATATGACAAACTATTTAAAGGAAATTTATGCAAAAGCAAACGCATAGCCCATACCAAAACTCATTAATTTACAAGCTATTTTAATTAATTTTCGCACTTCCTTAGCAGTAGATTAAAAGTAAGGAACTTTTTAACTATGTGCTGTTTTGGGTTGAATTGGGACTAAGTTAAGAACTCAAGTTGCATGGAACAACGAAGAAGATCACAACATAGTTTTGTCGTTGAGGTTCATGAAAAAAGTCAACCCGATGTGAATGTTTCAGAAAAAATCAGTTGGAGTAAATGTAAGTGATGAGCGCTTTGGAACAGAATATATATTGTGGCAAATACCGGGTCCTTCGGCAAATCATAGCTTGAAACAATGCAGGTGTAATTTAGATCTTTCGATGATTAAGGTTCACCTTTTTTTTTAGTTTAGTTTAGTTTATTTATTCCTTAAGCCAAATCGCTCATCAGATACAAAGAATACATAATATATATACAATATAAGAAATAATATGTAGCAATACAAGTATTAAATGCATCAAAGTATTATCTATTTATCTATACTAACAAATTTCTGAGTGTTTCTGCTCTCTGTAGATATTTTCCTAATTTACTTAATTACCTACTGTTGTATGTATATGTATTGTGATTCAAAGAATTCAAAACTATTTATAACAATCTAGATAATGTTGAATTCTTTGAATTACAAATCTTACATACAAATCTTAAAAATATAGCAATGAGATGATTTAAAAGAGGCAAGGTGATCAACAAATTAACAATTCGTTTTGCATAAAACGTCTGAATGTATGACTTTCTAGCAAATCGACCATTACGTAAAGAGAAAATCAGAATGATTAAGCCTTCCCATTTAATTCAAATGGGATAGCTTCCTATACTTCTTTAAAGAACTCTTCTTCCTCCTTGGGTGAGAACCTAGTAAGTTGCAAGAACTTGTGTTCGAACCCTTTGTATATTATATGTACAATAAAATATGTTCAAACCAAAGAACTCTTCTGGCATGGAAGGTAAAAATAGTCTTACATTTACAATCATTATCAAGCCCTCTTAAAGCTAATACTTTGATACATGAGACCTAAACTATGCATAAAAAAGAATACATAATTATTTAATAACCATATAGAGCTCTCCATTGATTTATCGCAGAAAATTGTACAGAAATAGAAAATTAAATAAAACAACGTCCTTCTGTACCTAATAAACCTTTGATACTAGTTAGTGACCTTTAACTTAATCTTCGACATTTATGTAAACCTTGCTCTAATCAGATGTGAACAATCTATTCTCTACATGATTGTAGAGTCTTGTCTTTAAACTATATCAAATGGAAATACTAATGAAAGGCCAGATGTTTAGATGGACGGAAAGGAAGAAGCAATTTTAAATCTGAGCCTCGAAAGACTCGATACGGGAAACACTTATTACTGAAAAATATATGAAAAATTAGTGCATGCACAAATAATACGTGATATTGGCAAAATAGAAAATTGATAAAATCTCTATACATACCAGCAGAAATGCTGAAATACCCAAATCTCTGTCGAAAAATTTATTTGCAAGAGCAAGAGCATTTCTACATGTTATTCAAATTTTACAAAATTGAAAGTCTACCCAAATCTCAAGTTTAAAAATGGTTAGAAATTTAAGAAATAAAAACTAGATGAAAAAATAAATGCAAGAAAACTAGCAAGTGTTTAAGCCAGTATGAACAGTCTCTGCTCTTCCAATAAAAAAGGATATAATTCAATGTATTGAATATTCAATGTATTGAATGATCAAAATTGTGATTTATAAAGGACCATTAAAAAAGTTCTAAGCCGCTGTATAGAGTATATGTGGAAAACAGCACCAAGAACTTTCTTGTCTTCTACAGTATCCATCGCTTCTTCATGTTATTAAATGGTTAGAATTTATCAATTTAAAGTTAACTGTTTGTTCGTACGTTCGTTTGTTTGTTTTGTTTTGTTTTTTAATTGTCTTTTTAGGGGTGTTTTTGGGGGGTGGGTGGGGTGGGGGGGGTGTCAGTATTCTGGCTCCAGCTATGCCTGCTGAATGGAAATATCCTAATATTAATCCTTTAATGCTTTTAACGAAAAAAACAGAGCAGTTAACACAGTCATGCATGCTTTAACATTTAAGGTAGGTTGAAATACTCTCAGTATCTTCAGGACTTTGATTGTGTCTTCCCCTTCTCCTAAAGCCTTAAGGTTACTAGTATCTATTACAGGCCTTTCTGCATTCTAGATTTCTCATCAAACATATAATGTAAAAGCAAAAAGCCTGGTCGTGCCAGGTTTTTCTATTTTTAAATGAAAAGCAAGATTTATTTGGATGTCGAATGTATCAAATTTCATCGTGTCTACATGTATACACAGACAATAAATTAACCATTTTTTATCGTTTAATAGCTTGTGAGTGTATGTGTACCTATTCTTATTTTCTCGCACGAGTTGTTTCAACAAACAATTACTGAGAAAAAAAAATTGAAATTTTTTTAATATGCACAATTAGAGATGTTCTGCGGCTACAACTATTGTCTAAGAAATTAAAAAAGGTTTTTAAAATTTTAGCTATTGCATGCTAAGGACATACTTTACTTAATTAATGCAATAACAAAAGTTCGAGCTTCAGTGACATCTACGCACAATGTAACACAGACCCTACATCTCAAAAAATATCAGGCTACCATGTGTAGTGGGAACCATTTAAAACCTGATAAAAATTGTACATTAAACATAAACGCCATATGCAATTTTTCCCCTATATTGTCATCAATTTTTTTACTTTTTTTATCACTATCTCTGAAAAAAAGTAATTAAGATTGATAAAAGATTTGGTAAAATTTAATTTCCCTAAACGACTGTAAAATATTGCAAAATTTAGAGCCCTAAACTAAAAGCATTCAGTTGGAGATATTCTAACCATATTTTGAATTGAAGTGCACTTTAATTGATGTATATACATGTAAAGGAAATTGGGAAATAAAGACACTTTAAAACAAGTGTTCAGCTTTTATTGAGATTACAAAATTAAGGTACAATCGTATGATCATGCTTTAATTTTTTTTTCCAAATGTAGTATCTGTTGTAATTTCTCTACAATCATGATTACCATACTAACTTTTGGTTAAAGCTTTGGGGAATAGTTGAAATCCTATTGTACACAAGTACAGTTGAATCCTTCAATTTCGACGAGATGGTATTTCTGTTGAGTCAACGTGAGATAACTCAAACAGCAAAATTCCTTTCTTATTTTAGATAAAGTGAGGGATAGACGATTTTTAAAATATATAGTAATTATGGAGGCAGTTAGGAATATAGAGATTTGTTAAGAATCGCCTTATAACTTGTAGATGAATAAAAGTAACTTGTTTTAACCTGTAAGAGTAATCTCCCTTATCAGAGTTGGGAGTTGGGGAACGTACTTTCTTTAGAAAAAAAACCAACAATGAAATAAAATCTTTTACTTCATATTTTTTCTTTCATGATTTTAACGCATAACAGTGTATCACAATATGTTTGATTAAGCGTCAGCTTGTTCTACAAGTTTTGAGTTCGAAACTCGCGAGGGCATAAAACAATTTCATTTTTTTCTGTATCCTTTTAAGAATTTCTAAAATGCAATTTCATGTTTTAAATACTGTAAAATTTGAAATTTTTAAAACGGTGATTATTTTTCAAATATAATGAAATTCCATTCATAAAGTGATCAACATCCTTTATTGAAATATTTCATAAAGTTTTCTTGACAATGGATGGGAGACCATAAAACGGTTTTATTCTCTGAAGTCATTTTTTGACTTTTGTAAAAATTTATTTTTATAAAAATAATTCAATAACATTGAAGGATACGAGGTTTGATGTATAAACAGGATACTGTGGAATCATTTTTATTCGTAGGGATTAATGTTCGTGGGTAGCCAAAATTTTCCTGGTTCGTGGGGACGTAATTTCGTTGGTAGTGTAATCGGGATAATTTCAATAAATATTACACAAATGATTGTATATACGTTCGTGGGGTTGTAAATTCCTGGGCAAGGATTACCCACGAATGCCATGAACATTGGTCCCCCACGAACAATGATGATATAGAATAATATATAGTAATTTCCAAAGACGGTGGCTTATCTATTTTTTAAGAATAACAGTCATTTTCGAAAATCACAAGCAATGATCAAAAAGACGTGACACTGTGTATGAATACACGTCCGTTTGTTTAATTATTTAATCATTTATATCGCATGCTTATATGTACTTTCAGTTTTTAAATCAATACAAAGACAGTTTGTTATGGTAAGAACCTAGTAATTTGTGAGAATCTGCCAGTGTGTTCAAACCATTTGTATATGATTATTATACAATAAAACAAACCAAACGTGACATTTTGATATTTCGTTGATTTGCTTCAAATTGGTGTTTGTTTGTTTGTTTGGATTTTTGGACGTGGGTGATGGTTGTTCTTTTTTAAAAGTATTTTTAGTCTGATTGGAATCGTCTGTTTGTTTTGCTTTCCGTTTATAGAAACAAAGGGATTTTTTTTTAAATTAAAAAAAACCTTTTGCAACAAAATAGTGGTACAATTTAGTTACTAGTGAATCTTTAGGTGTCCCAAACCACCTCAATTTTTTGTTTGTGGTAAAACAAATTGACTTTTTAGTCAGTTGGTAGGTCATTTTTATTGTAATTTGGTCCCGAAAAGACAATAAAACATAAGAAAATTTATTATCAATTCAATATGAATAGAATGAAGACTCCATTTTCGATATCTTAACGCATTGAATAAAAAAAGAACACGTTGTATTTTCTGCTTTTGCTTGGTGGTCCTGTAATTTTCGCCTATTTTACTCTGGTCCAAATTTCCCTAGATATTTACTTATAAGAATAAATTAACATTTAAAACAAAAGAATTCAATCACTAAAATAAAACATAAGTATAAGAAAATCACTGAACATAGAACATGTAGAGGAACTGGAGCAAGATATAGAATTAATTCATTCGAAATGAAGTAAATGTTGTTGTAGATGTAATTCCAGCAATGTCTCGGTCCATGTATCCGTTTATGGAAACGGTGAAAATAACATTTTCTTTCCTTGTTTCCGTTTTCAGAAAACTTAAAAAATGAACCGAGTTGCGAAACACTGCTAATGAATGGCAACCGAAAACCAAAACAAAATTCAAAATGGTCCCGTATGAAATCATTTTATAGAAGAAATGCATATATAGTTTAAAGTTCCTAGCTCATCTTCATAGTAATAGTAACCTACAAAATAGTTTCTATTCTGTAACAGGCGATAAGGAAAATAGGCATCATCCATACACACACACTCCTTGACAACAAAGCAAACAGTTACAAACAACTAGTCGGTAAAACGACAACATTTCAAGCCTACAGATTCCTTACATATGAATTTCACGAGGCTTAGTTGGCAGTTTAAGAATCAATGAAAAAATCATCGATTTTCCCCCTTATCCGCTACGAAAGCACAATTGCTCTCTTCAAGGTTCTCAATTACTTTGCCTCTGATAAGAAAGTTAACTCCAAGATACAGATAAAAATACCCTGGTTCCAAAGTTTATGGTATCATAAAGTCCAAACACTTACATGTATATTCACCTCTATCTCTGAGTTTATGTGAAAATGTGCTCGTGATCTATTCCCTTAAATATGTTCCAGTCTATTTTTACACTTACTTGTATAACATACACAATGAATAATCAACAAAATGTGTAAATTTTTTTTTAATAAAAATATTCTTTCTTTTTTTTTTTTAAACATTTGTAATGTAACATTCAGTTTTTTAGGCTATTTAATGTCTTTATGATGGCAGATTTATTAGGGGCACCAGTTCAAACAACACTGACCACAGGTCCAACAACGCTAACCATAGGTAGCAAATGTTAAAATTACCTTTGTCAGCCCTGACGTACGTACATGATGAATTCCAGTTATTTCTTTCAAGTGTGCGTGTGTGTTAAGTTTTCATTAATGAATAATTATAATTATGCAGCGCAATTTAAATAATCACCTTAGTATTTTTTTTTTATTTTAACGACGGAGTTTTTTTTCCATGTCATCAAAAAGATGACAAATCACCAGTAGCTGATTAATTTACATAATAAAGATTTCTTTTTAAGGTTTAATGATGTCATTGTTGACTGTCAAAGAGGACACCTCAAAAATTCGGTAGGAAAGGGATAAAAAAAAAACATGTTAATATTATGTCTTGAATATCAAAGCAGGTCTTTCGTCCATGTAACGCAAAGTAGACACAAACCCTTCCTTCTCGTGAATAACAGCATAATACAGGATGTATACTTCAATGCATTTTACTGCTATTCCCGAAATTTTAGGGCAATCAAATCGTGGTCCTGTATTTACTGCGGGTCATCTGATATTTACTGCGATCCTTGCGTAGGGTCACGTATGCACACATGTGAAAACACGAGATGTCGTAAAGTGTTAATCTGACTATAATTATCATTTTTCTGGGAACTTTGAAGTTAAAAAAGCTCATTAACAAGAAAACTCAGTTCGAAAAGGGGAAAAATAAGAACTTATCTGTACAAAGAAGATATAATATATACATGTAAATATCAAAGGTCTTTTTTTGTCATTAATCACCAGTTTCTACTTCTATTAATAAGATTTGCAACAGTATGTACAAATTGCAACATAAACAGCGGAAATAGTATTGTAATATTCGGTTTATATTGCTGTTTGGCTCGAGTGATAGGTGATTTACACGGGTCGGGATATGTTGCGGACCCCCTTGTCTTATCGCGACCTTTATTCCTTGGCTTGACTACCTGTTATCGTTCAGGTGTTTGTTCATCAATTGTAGGCCAGGTAAATGCACCACCACAGAACAAACTGACCCTATCACAACGAAATGCCACCACGGTTCGGGATTTCGAGGGGCGTTAGTTGCAAACGACTGATAAGAGGGTACTAAATGCTATATAACTGAATTGAACGCAAGATTTATGAGTCATCAGTGTTTGCATCTTATCTTCAGAGAAAGTTGTAATTATCATCACAGCTTTGCAAGACTTTTAAAAATTCACACAACGGAAAACGTCGTTGACTTTTTGAAGGGGATAACCTACTAATGCAGGTCTATCCCCTAACACTTGTCCCTTTTGGGGGTACTTAACACAAAAGTGTGGCTCTAAGATAAACTACTGCAGGTGAACACCAGCAAAAAAAAAAGCCCTGTGTTGAAGCATTTGACATTTTTCTACAGGTATTGGAAGGTATATAAATGCGCTAGATCGTGTAAGATTATCTATCGCTTCAGGCTAGCATGTCATCGTCATCTAAAGAGGTACAGGGCTCTAACGACCTTGATGGATGGCAGATGACGAAGTGGTAATGAATTAATATCGTTTTCATTACTTCTGGTTGATAGATATTGCCTGTCCCGCCCCAAGCACCTTGTTCCTTTCCCTACACTAATGTATTCTTGGCCTGGCCTGTGTAGTAGTCCTCAGTGACAACCTATTGAATATAAAATCACCGAAAACCAAAATGTCGTGTCACCCAATCTTCTTTCTGCGCTGTTTTACTCTCCCTTTTTTTTTTCTAATCACAGCTGTTGAATATTAATTCTGTTCGTAATGGTTTCCCGTTTTTTTTCTGGTATCAAACATTACGTCCATATCATGATATCGATTGATTTTTCTTTTAACTTTTAAGTTTTGGACAAGCCGTCTGCAAACACATGTTAGCACGTGGCTCTTGATTTAAAAATAAAAACTCATACTTCTATGTATTGGTCTGCATGTGCGTAGTTTACGACTAGAAATGCCAATAAATCAAAATAGGTAAGAAGAAAAAAAACCATGAAATAAACTGTACCTGAAATGGTCCACAGCCTTCGTGTGTCCTATTTTTATGCACGATGAAACCTCGATAGCGACTCCCTTTGCAAGACTTGCCAGTTCTGTAGGTTTGGAGCCTAAGGGAGTCAGCGTGAACACTGCGTACAACCAACTGACCGGTGGTAAAAGTCCAGAGGGCACGATGTCCACTTAGATACCAGATAAAAGATAGGAATGACTCGGTTGCGAGGTTACAACGTTTTGCTCGCCGTTTTCAGCAATTTTTATCTTGGCTTTAGATATGGACATACGCTACGGAACAAAGGCAAACATTGCGAAAGGAAAAAGACCGATCACGTGACATTTTGACAAAGATCCACGGTTCATTCATAAAAGTGTTTTTAAGAATTTACTTATTAATGATATACAGGAAGGTTTCGTAATAAGCCGATATTAAATTTATCGACGGTGTTTATTCGGCGATAGCGGCTTTTCGGCTTACGCGAAAAAAAATTTCGAGATAAGACTATCAACTGGCCATCGTAAATCTATAATCCGAACGTCGGCTTCCTTATCTTTTTTTTCAGGGGGCCAGTTTTAGAGAAAATATCTTGAACAGTCCTTAAATGGAAAAATATCACGATGAGAATAAAATTCCTCCAAAAATAAGGAAACACCATACGGTTGTTCAGATCCATGTCAGAACACTGAGGTGCAAGTCGTCCTTTAAAACGAACACCTTATCACTGTTTGACCCTTAGTAAATGACCAGTGTAAACATGAGAGCGAGCTTTATTAGAATATGGCCATAAACAAGTGAATTTCCGTTCATAAATTACCTAGCATATATGCCAAGCTTAAACGCGTTATAATTCGGAGCTAGTCGGCAATAGATGTACTAATAAACCTTGAAACTGATCGGAATTTTAACCACGCTTTCTGATAAGATTGAAACAATAAGGGGGTTATCAGTTGTACATTAGAAATGAGCTCATGTGTGTTATAATGTGTAGAGTGATGGGCGGTTTATAACCTTTTGATGGTTCACAATTAAGATACTCTCTTATCATTTGCTTGTTTCTATCTGCGCTCCCATAGTTGTGAATAAAGTCTTTATTCCTTTATTCTTAATGGACATTTTTGACATCTTTTCCTTACTTGATTTTTGACGATTTGATTTGTTATCTACTTTAACATTACCCCCCCCCCCCCCAACACACTACACGTGACCCCGTAAAGTACCTTCTATTTAGAGGAAATTCTGGCGTCCAATTATATATTTTCATAACACAAAGCAGGACTTTTTGATGAATGCTATCATCATAATAAGTTAAATGATTACTGTACATGTATAAGCTTTATAAACATAACGAATAATTAACTCCATTGTGTGATAATTCATGTGAATGGTTATTGTGTTTGCTTGATATGTGCAGTTAAAATGGAGGAGAAACGTGTTTGTGAAAAAATTATTCATCATAATTGATCAGTGCCTTTATTTTATTTCAAATTTCAAAATAATTTAAAGTTAGAATATTTCGACGAGATGAACATCTAAAAAAAAAATTCCAAACGAACAGAAGTAAAACATTCGCCATGTTCAGCATTTAGTCTTCGTTTAAAGTGGCTGGATGGTCGTGGTCATTTTTAGACTATATTAATCTCCTTTAAAAAAAAGGAGTTCTTTATAAAGATATAGAAAAACATTTAATTTTTAAAGCTGAAATATATTCAATTTTTCTTTACTAAATAATAGTTTATAGTAGCTTTAAATATCATATTTAAAATTGTAAGGTTGATTTGATGGCTAATTTGTTGACCACTTGGCCTCCTTAATAAAGACATCCAAAACAAGAGAGACGAGCATTGTTGCCATCAAATTGTGTTTTCACCTTGTGCTTGGACTACTTTGATGTTTTGTTAGTGTACAGTCAACGTTACGGGTTCAAGATTACAGTTTAAGTTTTCTCCTATCGAATTGCATTTAAGATGCTTGAGAAAAAGTTTCTGATGTGTCATTATTTTCTATCAAACGTTAGAACCTCGATATATTGTATTATATAGTACATGGACTTATATTTAGTTTACCGTCATGCAATTGTCTTATCGTATCAGATGTTAGATATGCTATAAGATATATATATATCTTAAGCAATAGAGAGATACATTGTATATTTACATAGGTAATAACCGTTATTGACCTAATTTTTGCAATGCGAAACACTGACGTCGTTCTCTTTGAAAGCAAAGTTTTCAATTAAATCGATGTGATAAAAAAAAATTATAAATAATAATTTGAATGATCGAATCAAAAGATTCAGAAATTCAATCATTTGTCGAGTGTTATTATTAGTAATATGAAGAGGGCTCGATGGTCATGGCCATTTTTAGACTATTTTTATCTCCATGAGAAGAAGAGTTTTGTATAAAGATGTAGGGAAACATTCAATATTCAAAGCTTATATATTTAGAATTTTTCTTTACAAATTAATAGATTATGTCTATAAAATTTATACTTTTTTAATGACGATGTGGTGATATTCAGATTAAAACAACTGATTGTGGGAATGTATTATAGTTTTATCATATGGTATCTATATATAAATAAAATAACCCATATCTAGGACATTCAATTGTATCGTAATGTATGAATGTTGAAAAAAGATACCGCTATTTCGGTATCTCACTGCTTGATACAGCTCAGCATGTAGTAAGTTATTAATACTTCTGTAGATTTAGATTTTATAAAGGTTTAATCTATATTGATGATATTTTTGATGAACATTCTAGGTCAAAGTGTTATATTTAAGTCAGTTGTGTTACCTTATATGGTTCGGCTTATCTCGGACTTGTTCGGGCTTTCGGCGAAAATGAACGCCTAAACTGCATTATGTGGATACCATTTATGTACATGTAATGTTGACACTTCTTATGGTGGTATAGTAGTGTTGTGTATGTACAACACAACACTATTGTTATTATTAGTGTTGTATACTGATGTAATATGCTAAGTAGCTGGGACGTTTGACCTTTTTACTTAGCGCAAAACTGCATTCGTGAATTCTTCGCTAAATTGAGAAAATTACGGCGATTTGTTTTCAAACCCTTCCTTGTTTCTTGTTTTGTTTTTCATATGTTGACTATGTTTTTGGGCGACAATTATTACTAGTATTGTCATGTTGTAAATTATTTCGTCCCTTGGGGGGCTAACAAAATGCTGCCCTCAACCTCAGTACGTGATGTTTTAATTGGGCGTCGAAAAGGGCAAATTACTGGTAAAAGAAAGCAAATGCTTATGGTAAATCCGATGACCATAAGTAGATATGTAATGAATAGGATAAAATGCATATTCAGCAGCAATTTTTACAAAACAAATACGTGTAAAAGCAAAGTTAAAAATCAAAATCCATAGAACAAACCTTAATGAAAAAAACAAACAATACATTGATCAAAACTATGATCAGCTTCTATTTATTTGGCTTCTATTTTATGAACAATAAATGATCCACGATGTACAACAAGCATTGCTCTTTGCCTAAAACATCAGTTTGTTATGTGTAATATTGTAAAAATAACAATACAGAAATTAAAGCATTCAAAGTTGATAAAATATTATGCCCCCCCCCCCAAAAAAAAGACAAAAAAACCCAAAAACAAAAACAAAAAAAAGAAGAAAAAAAGAAAGAAAAAGACAACAACAACAACAAAAGATTCCTACCCGTGTTTAGCGCTTTATTCAGTAAAATCAAAGACAAAGTTGGCACAGTGATGTATTTGGAAAAAACAATGACGAATAAAAAAAAAAACCATGAACCGATCATATTTTCAGAAAGTTTAAAAAATCATTCATATCTGATTCTAAATTATAAGGAGCAAGATAATGTGACGACAGACCGGTACTTTTGAGCAACAGTGTGTGTGTGTGTGTGTGTGTGTGTGTGTGTGGTGGGAGGAGTCAACCGATCCTTTTTTTAATTTACATATTAAAAATAATAAATTCTAGCGAACTGGCCCCTTGTATTTTGGGGAAGAATGTGAAAACGCTTACTTAGAGTTTTTATAAAGTTTAGGATTTTGAGGTTGTGCGAAGTTGAGTTTCCTTTTCTTTTTTTCTTTGCTTATCAATATATTAGGATAGGTTTGCCCACCCCCACCCCCGTTTCAGAAAGCGACGATTAGTACATGGATTTCACAGAAAGCGAGATAACTTTCAGACAATCAGATTATGCCATCTCATGCATCCAATTCGGTTTATTCCTCTTGTTCCTATGCAAAATTTTTGAATTTAGAGTAACCTGTCCTTTAGTAGAAATAGAATATATATTTTAATCTGCTATACTCGCATATGTCATTATTTTTATTCAAAAAGGTATTTACATTATACTATGAAACTAATATAATAAAACTAGATATTTGTTATCGTAATTTTTCTTTATTCATATTTTTTCGTTTGAGAGTATGCAGAAAATAGCACGTATACTGTATTAAAAATAAAATTAAAAAAAAAAACACAAAGTAATTTACTCGGATATATATTTGTCAATTCCCCTCCCCAACAAAATAAAATGTGTATAAAGCTTCTTCAAAAGCTTGAATTCAGTTGATTTATCTTAATAAAATTAAAGGCAAAATCTTTATGTGTTACGGATTACGCAACGGTAAAATCATGATGTGTGTTGCGTGCTTATAATTCAGAGCCAAGTTACCAATATAAGACAAGGGGGAGGTACTGAGATGGAGGCAATATATAATTAACGCTAAACCCCCTTTCTGTCATTGATCATTGAAAAGGGTTGCATAAAAATCACCTCGTAATCTTTATACACGTGCTGGCAAATTTAGAGGTAAAAATATTAATAAACCAAACCCAATTTGCTATAGTTTTAAATCCTAATCTTCACCCTTTTTATGCTAGTTTTTAGTCAGTTCAATATAGAAATGTCAAAGTAGGGGGGGGGGGGGGGAAAGACCAACATCCAGAAAAATTTCGGTATTGCACAGAAAGAGACAGAGAGACTAGAAAAAAAAATGTTAACATCAGTAATGTGATGCAATCCATACAAAATTTTGACACATAAATGTGTCCTCTTTAGTATTTTTTTCTGTCCTTCCTTTATAAGCATTCATTTACAATGCATTAGCTGAATTATTCCGTTAACAATTATAGCGCACATCGTCAAAACTTATTATCTTAAACAACACAGCTCAACATTCAAAGATAACTAAAATCAACATAATGAGAGGACAAGACTTAAAAGCTATCGAAGTGGAAGTTAATACATGAATGTACGTGATACCGCGCTCATGTTCTGTGAAATATAATACACGATATATCAGATGTTCCAATACAGACGAAAGAAAGTGACGGAACTCCACAGAGTCTATGGATTATAAATTCTAATTCCTAAATTTGATTTTAGTTTTGCTATCGAAGTAGCGATCGTTTACAAAATGGATTTCGGATGTAAAATTACAACACACTAAAACGCAGTATAGCATTGGAAGTGAAAATAAATTAAATTTGCGTTTAACGATTAGAAATTTCCATTACGATAAAATGAAGGGGAAAATGTTTTGGCCATAGATTCAAATAACAATGATATCTTTTAGGTAAACTTAAGTGGATTTTGATATCCATAATCAGTTTCTAAAGTCTAAGAAAAAAAAACCCCAAATTCGTTTATTTCATCACATGCCATGGTCTACGTTTTCTTCGACCAACTAATATACTAAGTACTCTCTTTTCATAGCACTATTAACATGCCAAATGGATCAAAGATTCATGTAGAAAATATACTCTGTACTCTATAATATGTCTGATAATGAATAAGCTAAATCATTCAAAGCGCTGGTAATATATATTTCTTGCGGACAAGCAAAGGACATTCGAGTTCTTGTCACGACAAAAGTTTTAGGTTGCAGCATACCAGGTACTGTATTGTGCCATCGAAGCTTTCAAAAGACTTTTTTATACATGTAATGACCATCCTTTCCCCTTGACTTTCAGATTTACTTGATAAACACATTTTTCAAATATATTAATGCACAAAAATTATGAACGTTTATAATTAAATGTACATGGCTAGTCAAGTTTACTCGGAGAAACTAGTCGATTAATCGGGGGCTTTAGTCGAGATAGTCCAGTACTCGTTGATTTCTTTGAAACTGTGTATCTTTTTCAAATAATATTATGCTACTGTCACATACACCGTATCTTTAACTCAAAATCATTTAAAAACTCACAATTCTGTTTATACTTAATGTATTGATTAAAAAAAATTGCACAGTATTTTATCTCAATATCCGTTTGCAAATGTCTTTTTGGTTTTCCTTTTTCTTGTTAAAAACAAAGGCCTTCAGATAATTATTGATATGATTAAATTTTCGCTTATACAAATATCTAATGTAATAACTGCCTGAATTGATATATTTAACCTATAAATATAAGAAGAAACATCAAATTGGTCACCTCAGTTACATGTATGTGTAAGTACTTTTATTCAAAACAATAATTTGATCATAAAAAATCGAAAGAGATTTTCGACACCAATTTATTACCCCCTTTAAAAATACATCAGGGACACCGATGCAACAGATTGTAACTTATATGGACAAAAAATACCAAGACAAGAAAACGGCTATTTTCATTCGTAGCCCAAGAACTGCTGCGTTAAGAAAAAAAATAAATTTTTTTCACATTATAACGAGTAATCGACAAAGAAAATTTTAGTCGATGATTGTCGTGACCGAGTGAAAGTCGAGTACTCGAGTACTCGTTGACATCCCTAATGACTATATATTACAATGAATAGCATATATAAGTTAATTGATGACCTTGTAATTTGAAGTTACCTATTCAAGAACGCATGATTCATTTAATAAGGTTGATCAGTGATCGTTAAATTGATGTCTATACAATGTACAAAAGAACTCACAATAAATCTATATTAAAAAAAAGTATCCTTTGTATCACATTTTACATGTACATGTAATACAATTGACCCCGAAATCCTGAAAAAAGTTGCAATTTATAAATTTTTAAGTAAACACATGGGCCCATCTTTCTTGACAAGTTATATTAACGAGTGTGATTTAACATAAAATCGCTCTGGTTTATTTTTCTTTAATGAGTTGGTAAATAGGATATTATTTTTATCATCTGTAATAGTTTGTAAACAATACGCGAATACCATTTGAAACAGATCTTAAATAACATTTACGTACGTAATACGTTTCTTACTCCAACTGCTGGGAAAATCTGTTTCAAAGATCAAGTTGAACGCTTACGAGTAACCCTTTTAATTTTCATAGAGCAAAGAGATATCTACAAACAGAAAAACTTCAGACGCATCCTCACCCCTCAAGCTAAAAACATACCATTTTTGAACAATCTGTTTAAAATTAAGTGTTTTAAGTGCTAAAATTAAAGTCTAGGTTTGAACGTTCTCCAACTTTCGTTCAATTGCTGTTGAGAAAATACTAAGTGATCATACTATTTTTCAAGTCATTAAAGTGTATTATATTTGAGTGATTAGAATACTTAACTGGTTCCACGGAAATGATATCGGGAAATAAAAATGATTAAGTACGCAAACAACGTCTCTCCGTTTACATGCACCGATGAAATAATTTTCTCGGGCTAATGAAGCCGAAAGGTTATGAAGTTAATTTGAAAGATACTATAGGTTGACTAACAAGCCAATTCATCTGTTGTCCTTCGTCGTGCTTTTCAGCTTTTGTCATCTTCTTCATCAATGTCACAAGCTAGTTCATCCAACTCAGTAGGGTGACTTGGATTTTTAGGCTAGTATTTTCCAGTGAGCAAGAACAGCTACACTCTCTCTCTCTCTCTCTCTCTCTCTCTATATATATATATATATATATATATATATCCCTCCATCCATCAATCCATCCAATCTAGGTTTAGTTACTGCTATAAGTATATCAATTACATGTAATCACATTGTAATATATTCGAATCCTCAGATCGCCGTCACAAAGACCAGACACATCTCCTTGTTTACAGGCAATCAAACCGAATTAATTTCAGATATTAATCGATCGATCCGTTGCATCAAATACAGTTAATCCCCACAAGGTGTATCAGAATCAGCTATAGAATGCTTAATGTAAGTCAAGCTGAGCGTATATTTATTTATGAATTTGCATCCTTATTTTGCATCCTGTGTAAATTATGAAGGCATATAAACTGTAAGTAAACTAGCGCTAGCCATTTTGATATTCCTAGAATGCTACTTTTCGATACCTTGCTGAAAGCATATGGTTAATGACACGAAATACATGTCAGAAACGTCGGTGGCAAAGATGTCTGTGCTGTTTTTAGGCTGTTAATTTTGCAGCATTGGCAACTGTAGATGTATAGAAATATAAAGAGGTGTTTCATACGTAATTGATGGGTTTAAAAAAATTTATATCACGTGATATAAAAAAAGTTAAATGCAGAAAAATTAAACCCATGATTTTTTTTTTTTTTAGATTAAAAAGCCAAAGCAAATATAGGCGTTGGTCGTTTTGCCTTCAAATGAAAGATGAAAAAAAGTAGCAGTTTACTTCAAAATGTTTTGACATAGTGTGAGATACATGTACTTCCATTGATTTTCTATTTTTAAGTGCATGTGTCTGCTTTATGGAATCCAAATACATACCGTATATAATTATATGTAAAAATTTTGTAAAAAAAAACCAAAAACTGCAAGCAAGTAATAATGTGTACTAATATTTGTAGGGTTTTTTTGTGCCAGTAAGGCTAAAATATATCACAAAATATATGGGAAAATAACTGCAGCACTTTCATTTTGAATTCCCATTTTGCCAATTGCAGGGTCAATATCTGCCAAAATGCACTGATGTACGGTAAGACAATATTCCCCTATCACCTACTGTCCAAAGTCAGCTTAAATTATGTCCATTCCACGTCTTAAATAATTCTCAACCGCGCCAATCATTTTTGCATATGGCGTTATTAGAGGCCAGTTGCAGTGGTATCATAAGATCTGCATGGTAATTCTACCACTTAAAGAAGCTTTTCTGAATAAATTAATGCTTCGATCTTTATTATTTTGACGGTTGACCATCGTGTTGCTATTCCAGAAAATACCTTCAATATATTCCTTCCTCGCAACAAGATCTTTGGCTCGTGGCCCCTAAATTAATTTTTAGAACTGCACTCATATTTGTCTCTGTTTATGGGTCGATCAATTTTCTGGCTAACGGGTTTATCTTCGAGCCATCTGAAACAAAGGTTATTAATGAGCGTTTTTCCGTCAAAGCTATTTATCATTTTTGAGTAATTGATTCGACTACTTACATATATAAAAGTCGTGATATTTTCCTCCCCCATACATGTACAGCTGAATACGCCAATACTAAGGTTTAATTGATATTCGCGGGTATCAAATGTCCGTGGATTTAGTAAAAATTACAGTTTCAAGGATACATAAATTCGTTGACAATAATACTATAAATACAATAGTTCATTAGAGAATGCACTTAAATAAATATTCAATTTCGTGGATCACCTCAACAACAAAATCCACGAAATTGGTATTGAATGAATATTGATGAATGCACGGTAATACTTTTGTAATTATTTTATTGTAAAGACAAAGCCCATATATCTTAGCTTACAGATTTGGATATTTTACAATTTTTTTTTCACAGTTATTCTTCTTCAAGAGATTAGAAAAGTCTGAAGCAATCCTTCTTTAAAAGGTTTCAGAACAGAACTGTATGTATAAATGTAGAAAATAGGTGCAAGAAATACCTCTTTTAACAAATGCATTTCTATGGGAAAAAATAGTTTAAAATAGGCGACAATTTCTTGTTTTTTTCAAAACCGAGGTTCCGCTTTGCATCGGAGTGGGGTGGGGGTGGGGGGGGGGGAATAAAATACCCCCACCCCCAACTCTGTTCAGTGATCTTCAATATAAATATTTCATGCAATATTATTCTATGTTCTTTAATGGTTTTGGAATTGTCCTTACTCATTCGAATGAAAAAATGAGGAATTGATAAATGCAAGGTCTATAATTCTAGTTTTCCTTCATTTACATGATGTGGATGTCAACCCAATGATATACATGTACATGTATGTAAGCAGCTACAATAATCTTAAGTGCATAATTACATGAAGAGAAAAAAACCCATGAAATTATACTATTGAATATCCACTGCACATGATCAACCAGAAAAATTCCAAATCTGAAATTATGAAAATTGCTTTGTTAAAAATTTGTAATATTATGCATACATGTATAAACGTGATTACTACTAATCTCTGACTATTTCTGGATAGAAATAAACTTGATATTTGCAGCAAGAGATATTATCGTTCTTTAATGCACTTCAGAATGAAATTAATGATGATAATGAAAAACATTTAACACTTTTTGTATATTTGCTTGATGCAGATTTTTATTAATTTTGAGCGAAAAAACTTCTGGTATCACAACGCAGATAAAGTCTGTCTGCAAAAGAAATCACGAAGCAAACACAAGTATTAACAGAGATCACGAGTGATAGATTTCTCGGCCTTTTATAAAAGAGGCCCTCCTTCAAAAGGACCCATTTTCTTAATGGTGTCGCTAAAAAAAAATAGTGCTTACCTGCTGTGACGTCATGTGGTGACGAGATATAATCGTGATTTAAACGAATAGTAACGCCTTTTCATTGAACAAAAATTGCTAAAATATTACTGATAAAGCGTAAAAATCACCAGAGCCAGTGGTGAATGGATTTGCAAACTGTGTGTCTGAAGAGTCTCACGATAATAGCATGATTAGTGTAAAACAGATCCCCTTGTTACGAGATATCAGACATATCAGCACAATATTTCAAGACAGATATCCGTGTATAAATGTACTTAAATCTTAAACATGCCGTTTTTTATCAGATTTGTTATATTTTGTACAAGTAGTAAAAAGATAGAGAGATCTGATAAAAAAAGCAAGAGCAAACAGAGAGAGAGAGAGAGAGAGAGAGAGAGAGAGAGAGATTTTCGAACAGCTGAAATGAGATGTTGTATGTTTGTCAAGAATGTACATGTATCATGATTTTTTGTAATGAATAGACATTTTCCAGGTTAAATGGGCATCCAGAAATAAACGCTTGATAAGAGGTATGACGAACCCACCCCTGGTCTAACCATTTGGATGCACTTCCTATATGTATTCTCTGGTCTGGAAATTAATGTTACTGGCAAGCAATAAAACATGGATATTCGGTACAAGTTTACACTTTTAGGACTTTCATGCATTCTTGATTTAAAAAATAAAATTTCAAAGACAAGTATATCAGTCATGAAAGTTTATGAAAATTTTGTAATTTTGTTAGTTACTAAAATCTAACAACTACATTATGACATTAATGCATATACATCGGGGCATGTTAATCTGTTTCAAAAAGCATAATTCCAACTTTTGAATAATTAATTTACATAAATCTATCTGCCTTACTACCTAATTGTTCTAGATAAAACTAGCGCTAAAAGACGATTTTTCAACAGCCGAAATTTGCAATAAATATCGAAACCAGACAGGAATGCTACATACAGATGAACATTTGACGAAGAAAGAAGCATTAAGGGTCAAGATTAGAATGTTAATGCATTTTGCATTGGTATAAAAGCAGAATGCAATCTCAGATAATGTAATCGTCGGAAATAATACATTTTTTTCTCTCTATTTTTTTGCCCTTTAATAATTAAGGCGGATGCCGGGTAAAAAAAACCCACCTCATACAGAGGCCAATTGATTTTGGAGAAAAAAGTCGTATAAGCGATATTAATAAAAACAATGCACTTTTTTTTTTACACAGAAATCCTTGCATCTCTGAATTAAGACAACAATAAAACTTGTTGATTTATACATGCACAACAAGCAACTTTCAAGTAAAACGCACGCGATATATATTCTGCATTCTTTTTGCGGTTATAACTTTGTTTTCCTCAAACGCTATGCACTCAAGTGCACTGCACATAAACCCAAAGTAATTTATCACATTAAGCGTTGATGTATTTATATCTACATCAGCACAACGGGTCCGATTGTAAGTACGACGAATTTCGAGATTAGAACAAATTAAAAAAAGAATCGTTGTCATTTTTATTTCTCTGGGAGTTCTCCGTATTTTCAATTCATATCTACTTCCTTATTGCATGCAATTTGTTATTTTTTAATATGTCCTTCGACGAACCATTCCTTTCAGTTATTTTTTAGGGGAAGAGGAGCCACACTCCGGCTTTAATTAAATCTACGTGTTCGATAACGTCTTTTTTTCCAAAGACCTCCTTGTTTACATGTACAGTATTCTTTTATGAAAGGGAAAAGTTTCCTGCTTTTTTTCTCCAAGGCTCAACATACAAATATCTGAGCTTGCTTTGGTAACTTTCGAAAAAAAGTTGAAGTGTTAGAAATTGTAATAGAATTCGATAAAAAATGGGGGCTTTTTTTTTTTTACAAAAGAAAATTGAACAAAACGGAACTTTTTAATATTCCGTGTTTTATGTTATTTATTTAATATTATGAAGTGAGAACTAGATAATTGAAAAACCTTATAATGGAAGGAAAAATAAAATATTTTGGCAATAGAAGTCTTAATACTGAGGAAAATCGCTACACAAGCTGTTATGTTTCACAAATCAAACTCCGGGCGCCGAACACACATCAAATAATGATAGTTGAAACGGTTTTCTTTTGCCTATGGGCAAGCCAAGGAAATGGAGAACGGATCAATACGTTAATTCGATGGATTAAAAGAATCCCAAACTTGTGTAAGGCTTATTCCTGTTGGTAACTGAGAACAAACTCGAGTTGAATATGACTTCTTATAATATCGAATTCAGAAAAACATTGGAATCACACTGTTAATTGCGGGAGGAACTCCTTTGGAAACAATTGCGCCACTGTAGCCAAAAGGAAATGGAAGGGAGTGGTTAAAGAAAAAAAACCCGTCCGATATCATGACGTATGGTGAAATAAACATATTGAAATATGTTTTAATGAGATAAGACATTGATAGAAACTTCGTGTAGTCGCACGGCTTTCATCATGAGATCAAACCACAGATAATTGACATGCAAGTTTACATAAACTTTCTGGGAGACAAATTGTCATTTATGCTGCTTTTAATATAAGCTTCGGCGCCACAACTTTTGCAACTGGTCACAGGAAAACATGGAGAACCCAGGAAACTACAGCAGCTACGGCATGTATCCATACGATGATTACTATTATGAGTACAACTACACATATGAAGAAAGTATTAACTATCTTCCTCTGGACGAACTGATTCCGAGTCTGACTTTTTATGTTTTAATTGGGTTGCTCGGACTTGCCGGAAATATTTTGGTCATCGTTGCGATTTTGGCGTTTCCTCGCATGAAAAGCATCACGAATGTTTTCCTGCTTAGTTTGGCGTCTGCTGATCTGCTGCTAGTGTTAATCTGTGTTCCAATCAAGGTATTTATCATCTATTTATTTTTAGTTTACACCATCTTATACAATATACTTGTAACTGCTCTTGATGTTGATTTTGAATTATATTGCAGTTAACAGTAATTGCAGAGTGTTCATGTGTAAATCATAAGCATGTAAAGCAACAAGTATAACTATTATTTAAATCATTTGTAGAACATGTTTGTCAATCGTCGTAAAACTTTTTAGTATAGCTGAAAATAGATGTCAGCTACATAACTCCATCCAGAATCGTTGATTTCTAACACTGTTAAGAACAATTTGATCAAAATCATTCAATCAAACCAAAAAATAATTTTTGCAATATGCATATGGCGATACACTCATGCTAGGAAAGTACTATAGTATCTTTAAAACAAAGTTAATAACTTGTTGTGTTTATCGAAAACATTTCATTAAGAACCAAACGGAAACCAAATTAACTGTGAAATCAGCCTCGGTCCTTCCATAAAAGATCGCAAAAAGAAAAATGGCCCTATCCATTGATTTCATTATCAAGAAGTTCAGCGCTGTTTGCAAACGGTGAATCGTTGACTGACAAGTTCTTTGTTGTACTGTAATTTGACGATTTCTGCTGTAGATTTCCCGAGACGTTGACAGGACCTTTGAGACCTAGAGTTTGTATATTTGGTCGAAATTTATAAGAACCAGATGAAATTTTCTATACGAGCTGCCATCTAGCTTATTTTTTATTATTTCTATGAAATTCTATAAGAGATGAAGGCTTAAGTTGGTTAAAGTATAGAAACTTTTATTTCCATGTTTTTTCTTTTATTGAAAGATCTTGGGGGGGGGGGGAGAGAGAGAGAAAGAGAGAGAGAGGGGGAGAGAGGGAGAGAGAGAGAAGGAATGATGTGGCAAAATAAGTAAAATTCCTTTATATTACATAGATTGTATATTGTTGAAAGTGTTTTTAGAATCGTATATTTATGTTGAATCGATTTTAAGAAAATTATTTTGGTTTTGATTTGATTTGAGATTTTTGTGTCCTCAGATCAGGAAATATACTGTCTTTTTTTTTACTAACCACTATATCCATTGTATTAGGGTAATCCAAAGGCAGAATTTCAACTCAAATAACTTGGGCGTATTAATTAAAGTGCTTAACCTCTAGCTGTCTTTATCCCGGAGTGGATCAAGCAGCGTTAATAAGATAAACTTGGTTTTACTCACTTTATCGCAAAGAGCCACAAACGCTTTACATATTTATGAGAAACAACAGTTGTGCATTATATACCAGAAGTTGCCAATAGTGTAGTGTATTCAAGACGTTTTATTACCCGTACTTTACCATTGGTGCAATAAAAGTTATATCCAATTATCTAGGGTCCAAACGGGAATGTTTTCTTTCATCTTTTACCAATATCGATATTTGATCTGTTTTATTTAATTATATACCAGATACTTTTACGCGGCAACACGAGCTGCAAATGATGTTTTCTAATGAATGAGAGAGACGGGGCGAAAGATTTAGTATCCAATGTATGTTACCTCACTAATATATATGTACATTTTAGATGTGTTTTGGGTATTTTATGTAATTATCAACCAATCAGAGGACTTTGCAGTAAGTTGAAGTTTTAACCATGTTTTATCAGTTTCGTCTAAAATGCTAAATGCGATAGAATTGCGGATAACAGAATGACAATATCACTGCTGATAATTATAAATAAGGAATGTGTTACTTGGTGTGATTTTCTAAGTCATAGTCTTACATACTTTTATTTAAATTTTTAAATAGTTTCCTTTTTTTCTAATTTGAGCTTACTAGTAATGACATCTGCGAATTTATTTTCAAAATATTTTGTTTGTGAAATTATGTGGGATATATAGCGTTTCTAGGAAAGTTCATGCACGTGTTTTAGGAGCATATGCAACCATAATGTGTTTCTGGCTAGAGCCAAATTGCAATTGAAAACAAACAAAAAGGTAGCGGTGGGGTTCCCGGTAATCAGATAAAACTGACATAAAAAGACTATACTTTATTCGCAAAAGGGAAGTGGGACATCGAAGCTAAGGAGTCCTAAACTAATCCCGATCGCCTCATTGTAAATTGTTTTGTTTTGTATTACAGTAATTATAAGTCGTAAAATTATCAGAAAATACATGTATAAGAAAACAGTTTAGAATTAAGAACATATCCCTGCCATAGCTTAAAAATATCTGTATTTGAAGATCTTTGAGTAATTGCTTTTACATACGAAACTCCCAATGAAAATGTTACTTGTACAGTGGACCTCAAAGAAAAACATACTGGGCAGGGTCACAATTTTTCTTTTCTAATTTAATTTTTTGTCGTTTTAGATTACTACAAAATAAAACAAATTCAATCTTTGGTGTAAAATTCGCAATTTTTGAATAAACGAAGCAACAGGAAGTGATTTGCTCCCTCTGGTAACAGTAAAACCAACCAGTACATCGATTCTCCATTTCATCCCCTCAATCTCCAGTGCAAGACGTTGTCTGCTGATTCTCGTCCCCAAGTAAGATAAGATTTTAAAAAAAAAATTGCCGTATTTTAGCCATTCCTCTAATCCAATAACACGTCTGTAGTTCCGGTAGTTGTCCGGTACCTCTGTACAATGTGTGTGTCTTGGATCAGAAGGAACTCAATGTAAATCGGCATTAATGTCACGGTAATAGATACACACTTGATAACTAAACACTCAGTACTACTTTGACACTCGGTTGCCTTGAAAAGTGAGATGAGAGCAAGACTGATTGAATGATTGATTAATTGTTTGATTGATTGGGTTTTTTTTCTCTCGATTGCAAGAGTTTTGCCTCTATACAAAACATCAATACATATTTGATCCAAATAGTGTCAAAACTTGCTTAGGTAAAACCAATCAGGTATAAGTCACTAAAATTTTTTCTTAAAAGAAAAAAAAAGAGAAAAATGGAGCTATTTCGGAAAGTTTACTCGTTCGTTTGCCTATAAATACAAAATGTAAAATTTGCATTGAAACAAAAACCCAATAAAACAAAACTAGCAACATATCAAAACAAGATCACGTCTCCTAATTGTTTTGATTTATCCAAGTCTGTTTTGAAAAATACATGTAATGGATTTGTTAATGCTCAACATTTTAAAATCACATTTTGTATTCACACCTACCAAGTAAATTCAAAAGTAAAATTGAGTTGTGGCTACATGTAGTGTATGAAACTGCAAAATCAAAGCAAGAAATCTTTGCTGGTTCCTTTTTTTCTCCGTTGTTATTTGTGGAGGATATTTGATTATAAAAATATAATGCAATCAGGAATTAGGATGCTAGTAGAAAAACAATAGGACAATTTCTTTTTTTTTTTTCGTTTAACGTTTTTTACTTACCATAGGGAAATATAGATTCTCGGATTACGTCACGCACAATTTGGTCATATCACGATTTGACGAACCAAGTCTTGTGGATTTTCGTTTCAATTCCCTGAACACAAATTCGTTCTATACGCTTAATATAAATCATCAAAATACACAGAAAAAGTACTTGCATGATTTCACTAACCACTACAACCTTCTCCTTCTTTTTAAAAAAAAAAAAAAAAATGGGATTTACGTAATTTGCAGTTATTGTTTTTCATTTTTAAAAGAGAGAATGCAAAGGAGCACACGATGTTTTGTTTGATTTTTCGACTAAAGGAGGAATTGGACTCCTCCATATTGTAGCGTACTTTCTTTCGAAATAAACAATAAAATTTAGTATAAGCTTATGAAATATTCTTTCATGGTGTCTTATAGATTAGAGCGATAGGATTAAACCGTCAGCTACTGATATGAAAGTCGTGAATTCGAAAACCGATGGGGCTTTTTACAATTTGCAATTTTAGCCTTATTCCTTTTTTTTTAATGTACATGTATTTTATGGCCAAATATTGTACAATTTTAAAATTATCAATAGGTATTTATTTATCAATTTAAATATGATGTAATTTCTTCAACAATAATATCTCAAGATGTCCCATACAACCTTAAATACTAGTGTAAGTTTTGCGATTTTGAGAAAATAACTGCACGCGCTATCTCACAGCGTCAACGTAGAGACTCAGAGCCACGCAGTACGAACCATTAACATTGTGGCAGTTTGAGTTGATAAAATAAAGTTACATATGTTTAATATACAGTTATCGATAAATATCATTCATCCAATTTAATTTTGATATCATTTTGATATCGACGTCGCGTACGATAATGTTTAATCCGTTCAAGGGTGTTTCAAACGCATTTTAACATCTATATCTTTTTTTTAAATAAAAGTTTGAAGGTTGTTTCACAATCTGTTCTCTTTAAGTTTTAGACAGTGTTCATAGACAGACACATTATTTCCAAATTCATATAAATAAGGACAGGCTTATATCTTATTCTTACATAAAAGAGTTTTGCCAGGAGTAATATAGCACTTGCAGTCCATAGTATTCAATAATTCAAGTTATTGCATATCGCTTGGTGTCAAAAAAACCTCTTTTTCATTATTAATGTAGTAGTAAATTTTCCGTGTAGTCTTATTTGTGTTTTGGCACCTTTTACATGAAAGACCACTTAGCAAATACATACATACTGAAACAGGTCTGAGAAAATGTCGAACGAAATTCCTTTGCAGATCAATGGGGTACTCTTTAAAGATTTCTTTTACACCTACAGGTCATTAAAGTGTACTCATTGCCCGATTTCAGAACCTGCTGGAAGAATTTATTGCAAAACCACAATTTTTTTGTTCCTTTGGTTGTCTTTATGGGTTTTTTTAATTGCAACTCAATCACTTAACAAAATAAAACAATATCAAATCGATAAAAACGGGATTTTGGTATCAAAAAATTTTGTACTTTATTGTTCATTGTATCTGCTATTTTATCAAGAACACGTGCTATTTGAAATGGTTTATCTATATTTAATCTAAGTGTTTTTTCAATTGTGCTTCTTGAGGAATTTGACGATTTATATCTATAACATTTTTAGAGCTCGTTGAATAGTTGGTAAATGTCTTCGTTTCTTACATGATACGTTATAAGAATGCTGTGATAATATAAAAACGAACAGTTACAATTGGCATTGATAGAAACAAAGTGTTCTATGTGACCTTGTTGTTAGTTTGTTATTTATCCTTGTGTAACACATTAAGACTAACTGATGGACAGTCCACGTTGTGTTTAAGAAATTTTATTACGTACAATTATATGGTAATTATACCAACACCGCAATACAAACATCAATTTTACATGGGTTAATATACATTGGCAATACCAATGGACAATTCTGACTGGCTCTTGCCCATGAGTAGCGATTTCCACCATCACCGTTTTGGTTCCTAAATCCTAAATTGGCAATAAAACTGTAAACATTGTCAATCACTCTGCGGGTGATATGAGTATTATATTTATATTAAGCAAATGATAAACAATTAATGAAAAAGTCACATGAAAAGTGATAAAGGTTGCTTTCAATATCTAGGCTTATTAAGTCTATTGCGTAACTAATACAGATGTTGTTTTCGATAGTTGGGAAAGTAATGTCACAACAAACACGCTATTCTGTATAAATAGAAACGTTTTACTCAACAAGGTCATAGCATACATGTAGATATCTGGTCACACTTGACCCTTGACCTCTAACTTTGAAAAAAGTAACGAACAAGAAGGTTCTTTTTCGCTTAATTAGCAAGAATTATTGTCATGTTGTAAGTTTTTTTTACTGCCACCCGGTAAATTCAGATGGATCTTTCATTAAAAGGTCAGCAATAGCCGAGGTGGGGTATAAAGGGAAGTAAAGTCCTAAAACTTACAAAGCCCTGCTTTGACCGTAACTATGAAATAATGCTTTCACGGTCAAAAGAATCCTTTCGTATATGATTGTGTTTTCTTCATGTGTATCGTTATACGATACCTAGTGTAGAATCATTTCAAGCAGAGTTCAAACAATTTTATACAATGTTGTGCTAAATTTAATTTCTTTTTTCAGTTAACAGCGTTTTTCTCCTACACATGGCGGATCGGACCCTTCCTGTGTACATTCGTGGCCTACATCCAGAATGTTTCCATGGTGTGCTCTGTTCTAACCTTGACCGTCATGAGCATAGAAAGGTCAGAAATTTCGGAATAAATTGATCAAAAAGCCCCCATCTCATCCCATCCCACTCAATCCCCCTAAAAAATATCAAACATTTTTGCATTGAAAAACTCCTTGTGCATAATTTTTTAAATCCACAATATCTTCTTTTTCGTAAATTTTTTGAGTAAATTCAGGATCAATGAGTACTTAAGAAGCAGTTTGTGGAAAAAAAAAAAAGTCATACTAGATATTAGACATATAGAGACGATTAGATGGTTGTAATTTTGTCCAAAAGAATTTTTTAAAAATGTATTAATTGTTATAACAAAGTCAGACACGTTCAATACATGTAATATGGTGGATTTTTTTGGATAGTTCCTAATCTCTCAAAGTTATTCTAATGCGTATGAAATTAATCTTTAATGTTTAATGTCACGAGGAAATCTGTCATGTCCCAATATCTATATCGGCTGTCTGTTCTAGAGCTGTACAAATTTCTATGTACTACATGTACATGAGTTTTGTTGAGTTTTACTATGATTCTATCTGTTTCCTCATTTGAAAATAAATCAATAATGTATGCTTTGAAGACACTCCGTTTAACTATTTTAATTCAATTACATTGTTATAAAACAATAGATCCCAGCACGTGTGTATTGGGACGGAAAACAATTGGTTATAAACTTGATTGAAGCGTTCTCTATATTTTTTCAAAGTATTTGCGCTCATGTACAGATTTTTCGAATTGCAAGTTAACAGCTGTTGAGTCGGATTGCAAAGTAAATTTTTATTAACGCTGTAATACTATGGTATGTATAGTAAAAAAAAAAAATGTTGTAATTTCCTTATCCTTCAAGAAATATTTCATGATTAAATGCACATGTATGCATGTGAAATGTTTACAGAACTTCTGTATATTTAAAAACTAATGGATGAAATCACCCTTTATAGAAGTTCTTCCTCCCAATGTTAAAATGTCTATATCATTCTACGTGTATAAAAAGAATTCAGCGATCGCCAATAATAACGTTAGGTTTTCGAGAGTGTTTTGCTTACTCAAAAACAAACCTGTCTACTAATTTTTTTTTCTTTTATCAATTTTCAGATTAGTTAACATAAACAATGAATAAAATCGAATAAATTTCTCCGTTTACATCACCATTGCGCATGCGCTTTGTACTTTTGGGGTAACTCAACAACCTTTTTTCTGAAACAGTAAAATCCAAGGGTGTGATAAATTTGGATGAAAAAAATGGCTAAAAATGATTAAAATAACCTTTGAAATACCTTAATAAAAGTAACGCAATGTGATTTGTTCTCTTTTTTTATGTTGCAACATATTTTATTGTTTTTTACCGAACATGTTCAGTCTCTGCCAAGATTTTATTTATAATATTTATATCATAATACTGTAATACAAGGTAATATAATAACAAGACTTTATTATATAAGTTCAAAGTAGTAAATGGATTGTCTCTAAACATATCGTCACATCCCACAAAGTAACAATCCCGATGATGTGATGACGTTAACCGAACCGTTCCTCTTCAGTTATGAAAACAATTCTTTAAAAAGTTTTTTTTCGATTGGTGCAAATATAAACTCTACCTCTTTCCTTAGAAAGGAAAACTATCAAGTTGATCAAGTTGTCTTTACTCGAGGGAAAACTTAGAACACTGGGCCCCGAAAGTAATTCAGATTTATTCAGCGGCAATTTATTCTCCGTCTCTCAAGTTGCATATCCTTGATCCAAAGAAGATAGGCCGACATTTTTATTTTAATTGAAAAATATAAATCAATCAACAAAATTCAATTTACATAGATTACATTGTATATGTAAACGCGTAAATAAGTAGTAGATGGCATGCTGCAATACTTTGTCAGACATATTGCCAAATCCACGCTGTCTATGGTACCAAAAGTTCTAGACATCCCATGACAACTTCCAATCCTACCCGCGATCGACAGAATCAGCTGTGTCATTTATTCCCACTTCGACTATTCTCTTCCCGCTATGATTCTGTGCGAATTTGCCATATCCTTATTCATCAGGGAAAAAAAGTTCGCTTGCTTGCAGTACTTGGAGAGACACATTTGTTGCAAATAGTGACACTTGTCTACTCTGATCATATTATCAGTAGGAAGATATTAAAGCGTTCATTCAGAAGCGTCATACTACATCATTATCGACGAACAGTTGGCCGTAAACGCTCGCACTTTCCAATGAAATTTTCAGGATATTGTTCCGTCTGACAAAACCAGAAATAAAAGGGGGAAAAATAAGTTGCTTCTTTCATCAATGTCTTCTCTACATGGCCCTAAATATTAAAATCAAAAACTGATATTACAATTATGATGTACTCTTGTCAATCACATAATACCTTGGTAATGTAAAACCCATTCATTTTGATACGTAATACTAGTTACGTGTCCGTTACAGTTAATACTAAATACAAACAAAAAGATAAACATTCATTTTTTAGGTATTGTCAAAATTCAAAAACTATCAAAATATATATCCCATATATTGTTCAATTAGAAACTTATATTACTACTTACTAACATTAAACAAAATCATTTTAAATATTTTCCTTCAATTTAAAAAACCACCATACCTACCAGTGAGAAAATTGCTCATAAAACGTTTCGCATACCTTATAATTCAATTCTCTTTGACATTACACTTTGATAGTAAAAAAGACATTCTAAGCAAGAAAGAATACAAATACATTATTGTTATACATGGCTAGCTATTATTCATTTTTTTTTTACTTCGTGTATTTTTGGCAAATGGAAATATAATGGTGTAGTTAATTTCTCGTTTTTCATTCACAGGTTCGTTGCAATCATATACCCTTTGCAAGCACGATCGTTCTGTACGATGAAACATGCCAAGTTTGTGACCATTTTCATCTGGATCGGATCTTTCGTCATCGCTTCTCCAACGGCGTTTGTACAGGTCATTACCTTCTGCCCTTCTGGCATCAAAGCGTCCTAGTGATAACGATCATAAACAAGGGGGGAACTATTGCATAAACTTTGACGCCTTCCAGCTAGAATTGCTTCTTTTTGATACTTTTACTGAAAGAGTGATTTCATCAGGGGAAAATGTTATATAAACAAAAATCTAATCCTTTTTGATAAGACGAAACAAATGTTGAATTTGTTACGTACCAAATTGCGAAAGTTTCGTAAAATCGTGATTATTTTTTGGTCATGCTTTTTTGATGAATTGCAACAAATGTCTCTTTTCATAGAAACTGAAAGAGGTGGGCAATTCGCAGCGGAAGGCCCATTGGTGTGTGAAGCAGTACATGTCTCATGAGTTTGAGATCGCCTACGAAGTGTACATGTTCTTCATTCTGTTCGCGATTCCTTTGGGGGTCATGTTAGTGACCTATATTCGAATTTCCATCGAGATTTGGGACGTGGTCTCCAAAAGAGCAGTATTGCGATCTGGGAGGTAACTATAATCAAGTCTTTGTCATTTATACTGGGAAGAAAGAAAAACACTACGCCATTCATGATTTTTTCCCGCCATGTTTGCGCTGATAGCAACTTTATAACTTTCTTTTCTAAATTATTTATGTTTCTCTTCCCCGTTGATAATAACAGTACGTTAATTTTGTTCATTCATCTTTTCGACAGAAATTTCAGAAATTTTGATCGACATATGCTTCGTATAACCTTTGCCATAAACTTCCAACACTTCCAGGGAATATGCTTATGAAAACGAACACGGTTGTTTGCATTTTGTATAGAAAAAATATCTCAGGCATATTAAATTTCTGAATTCTTGTCTCTGAAAATCAAAACTTTTGAGTAGAAATCTAACAAAGATCGGTGATTTTACTTTGAAATGTCATTTTTTTAAAAATCAAATCACGTGATTTAAACTAAAAGCTAGTGTCTCCTTTCGTTATCAAGCTGTGCTCATAAAATATCTTATCGGAGCTTTGAACAAAATACTTTATTTTTAAAATTTACTTTCATGTTGAATCGAGGCATATGATTTTAAGCCGATTGACTTGCTGATTGTTTTGCTAATTGGTTTACATACAGAGACCATAATCAATCCAAGTACACATAATCTACAAGAGATAAGATGCGTGTTAAACTGCGCTTTGTTAATAGTGAATCATGTTAACCATATTTATGTATCGAAATTTGAGAAATCTTTTTCTCTTCTTCTTCCATTAAAGTGAAGGGACGCTGCTGCGGCATTATCTCACTTCGAATCAAATCAAAAATGAATCACAAAATCAAATCATGCAGTCTCCAGAAGAGAATATTTTTCATGCGAAAAAACTGTGTCGGCAAACATCAATTTAATAAAAAAAAAAAAAAAAACCCGTTCGAGTAAAAAATGTCGCAGCGAATTTATCATCATATCTTGACAAAATTTTCGTCACCATCAGTTGTGTTTTTAAATGTCTGTACATAAAGCGATAAGGATGACTTTTATATGGGAGTTCACATCGCTTTCATGTTTGTTCTTGGAATCTTATGGTGCCATTTTCTATCATTCCCATTCATCAACTCGTTCAACAATTGAATATGAATAAAATTACTCCAAGATCCGTTATGATATTTCATATTGGCATTTATTATGCAATTAAATGCGACAAGAATTTCAGTAATTGTCCCATGAAGCAATAACGATTTAAGAATGAACATTATGTCTGGTAAAAGTACATTTCAAAAGATAAGCAGATGTGTCTTGTTTGAATCAATATGCCCGATTTTTAAGAACACTACAACAACTGTCTCATAATTTTTCTCAGTTCCTCAAAGCATCTCATTCGTACCATTTACGATAGAGTTATCGTTCCTTAGTTAAATTATGTTTTGACATTCATCATGTTATTGCATCTTTAATTACCAGAAACGTTACCTGTGTAAAACCGTATAACCGTAACACCTGTCTGCTTTCTTTGGGAGACTATAAACGCAAATCTTGTTAAATCAGTCTATGTCGATGTTGATAATTAATGGGTTTTTTTTCATTATCCCTTGTTGTGATAGCACTGAATAGTTAAGTACACTTTATATCAACGACGCAAAGAGTGGTACATGGCTACACCTTATTGATAGTCATATCAAATACAGTTATAAAGTTATCACGATTATTTTTGATACCAAAATACATTGAAATATCATTGTGTAATTTTGTTTGATTGATGATTCGATATTTTATAGTGAGTACAACTACTCCTCCACTCAGAGCCAGAGTAATGGCGCAATGGCCAGAGAGTCTTCATTTGTCACTCAGTCGTCGACAAAATCTAAGTCTGCACCCAACGCTTGTAGTGAAGATGCAAAGACCAGAAAACAGGTACGTTGGTTTGAAGGAAAAAAATGACGTCTCTACGAATTTTGTTTCAAATAACAAAATGGTTTTATATGTATTTATCCATTAAATTCAAGGTTAAAAATCATAGTTAAATCAAAATTGATCGCAGTTTTTTACGGTTCTTTTTTTTAAGAAACACTACAGCTCATTTTTGCGCAAATACCATGAAATGACAATTTTCCAGTAACTTATATGAATTTTCTAGCAAAGTTAAAAGTATGAACTTTGCAAAAATTACGCATTGTAAAATCTAAAAATTCTCAATTTATCGCCAAAATTAATAATTTAGACGGCCCATACTGTAAATATTGCTAGCCCAGCCTTTCGTTGAAGAGCGCAAGCGCATCAATTTCCCTTCTTCGTCAGGTGCCCCATTTAAAATAACGTTCCGAGGTCGTACCAAGTTTAGAAATTTCTTAACACTTAGATTTGAGACGGTTTATTTGTCATGTGCATGCTCTTGTGAATGAATTATTTTCACTACCTGTTTATTTCAATAAAATTACCTTCAATATTCCATTGACAACCGCTGTCATTCAAAATCACGTGATGTAAATAAAATTTCAAAGTCGATATGATATAAATTTTGAATTCCGGAACATCTTTAACACGCAATCGCGGGCTTATTATTGCATTAAAAAGATTCAAACTTTCAGTACCTGCACAACTTCGTTTTCTTTTATTGAACTGTGTTTAAAAAAAAAATAACCAAGATGAGGAAAATTAGCTGTAGTGTCTCTTTAAATTTTCATTTGGTTTAACGTATGAGACTTGTGGCACTAGTTTAGTTAATTTACAAATTTGGCTGAACGGGTCTGATTTTCAGATTCACATCTTTCATCATATTTTCTTAAAGTTCACATCTCTCATAATATTTTCTTAAAGTTCTGAATGAGTCTGAGAGTTTTTTCGCAGCCTGTAGGTGATATCTGTTCTTTATCCTCCATGATTACCGACTTTATCCTCCATAATTACCGACTTGGGGTCTGCCAGACAGATAGATCTGGTCTAAATCAATCAAGCGTTAAAGACAGTTATTTCTTTGGCTCTATCAAATGCTCATCAGAGCAGTACTTATTTCGGGTTTTTGACAATAAGGGGACATATGAGCTATAGTTTGCACAACGTCTAAATCGAAACCGCGCTAATAATGGAATCCGAATCTATGACCTTTGAAGCGGTCATAACTCATTCGATACCTCTATCAAAGGACAAGGAAAGCCTTGCGTTCGTCAACCTCTTTGTAGGTCCTATGAACTTCTGGAACGTTATTCCAGAAGAAAGCAATGTAGTTAAACTTCTATTGCAATTCAATGAACCAATTCTGTAGAGGAAACTATTCATAGGTTTATAGATTGGTCAAAGTCCGACAGGGACTAATCGTGCTGCACTTCTACCTTACAGGTCATTCTGATGCTGATGGTGATCGTCCTTCTGTTCGCCATTTGTTGGGGACCAATCCTTCTGAACAATCTGCTGGTTGCAGCGAAAGTCATCAGCGACCTACACGAGGGATTCCTAAAGCCGATGCGAATGGCCTTCCATCTGATGTCGTACGCCAACAGTTGTGTCAATCCGATTGTTTACGGCATCATGTCCAAAAACTTCCAAGACAGTCTGAAAAGTGTTCTGAAGTGCTGCAACTCGCGGCAGACCTACCGTACTTATGTCTACAGTACTGATACTACCAGGGCGTCCATTCTCAAGTCCAGTAACAGCGAGGACAAGGATAATGGGTGTATCGAAATGAACTGAGTACTACGAACCGAACTTTTCAGAGAGGAAACATTGTATATATAATTTCATTAAGGTTTCTTCTTCAGATTCATGTGTCGTGTTCTACTGATTAGTTTATTGTAGACTAAACTTCTTATCGAAGCGGCTTTATTGCTCAATGTAAAAAAAAATATTAATGGTGACAATGTGTTAAATTGTTGCAATCCATTGAGATAGCATTTACACTGAGACATAATATATAGCTCTATGTAGTATAACAGACAGAAGGGCATTATATAATTATAAGTACATGTAGTTTTGCTTCATATTTGAACATCACCAAACAAATGACACATTTAAAACATTCTAGTTTAAGGCAGCTTAAGATATTCCATGTAATTTAGCTACCATCTGCGAACAGAAATGTCCTCTTTTTTTTTTTTTTTTTTACAAAACATAAAGCTTACAATGTTTTACAAAACCACAAATGCCAAAAAATTTCGTTTTAATTCTTTATTAAACAACGGTTTTCGTGGCAAATTATAAATTCATTTCAGTCGATGTGCATCATTATATCTACCAGTTAAAATTGAATCAAAGTTTATGTCGTAATAAAATGACTAATTATTTCTTTTTCAAAAATAGAGAGAAAAAATTTAGGTTCAATGATTCAAATAAAAACTTCCTTTTTTATAATTATAGCACATTGAATTTCAAAATAGATGTTATTAAACCTTGTTGCCTCCTTATTTTCAAACACAACCGGTAGTTGGATAGCGTTTGCGGGGAAAAAGCGGAAGTGTATTAGAACTTGTCGTCTCATTATGACATTAAATGACTCTTTTACACATTAATCCTTATCGGAACAGCGGACAAAACTTTCCTTTTCTCCATATCATCAAATGTTCAGTAATAGTCCATATAAAAAAAAAAAATGTATTCTAAATGGTATTTACTCGTCAATGCATGTCACCACAAAGGGTAGAAATTACTTGCTTCAAAAATCGGAAAATACATTTTACAAAAATTAATTGATATCAAGCATCAAACATTGATTGTTTCAACTAAGGTTTACTATTAGAGTTCAAAGCTAGTTTAACGCCATTGTTGGAAGTTAGTCAATGTCAATGGTATATTGGATCAATACACAACAGTCTCTCAAAGACACCAAGAAGCATATTAATATAACCAACTTATATGGTCCGAATGAAAAGGTTTTAATTAGCATTAGTTTCAAAATTGAAAATATCTCTGCTGATGAATACAATTATCAATTCTAGACGTGATTTGAAAGCACAGTTGCGTGAAAACAGAGGAGTTGGGGTGTTTTTTTTGCAATACTGATACTAAATTCATTGTTGGAAATTCTTGACTGTAAAAATGGCATCACAAAAAATACTTAAGGGCCAGTAAACCAGGTCTTGGGCGATAAACTGTTACTTAGATAAATTGAAGCATTGCTGCTCACGATTTTAAAGAAGTAATCAATACGGCTTAGTTTTGGACAAATAAGACTATTTTAAAATACTCAGCACCTTATTGTAAGACTAATTAAAGTACTTCTTTGAAAAGTGAATTAAAAGATATTTTACTAAAATATTTACCATTGCATTTATGTGGTTGTAAGGTGTAAGCATCATATTGACAGGTATTCTCGAAAAAACTTCGTAGATTTATGCGTTCAAAGAACTGTAAATAAGAAGTACATGTATATATAAATGTATAATATTGTAATTTTACCACATTGCCATGGTACAAGTATAGACTTTCAAAAATAGATCTTTCATTTATGTAACACCATTCATTTAGGAATTGAATGAGCATATTCTTGTCGTTCATCTGTACAATGTAATTTATTTTCTTATTAAAAATCATTTTCATGTCAGAAATTTTTCTTGTAAAATTGTTATTTACTACAATGACAAAAAATGCTCATGTTTATAAACTTTTGTTAGCCATATTTTTGTGGGGATAGCGTTTTAGATGTCCTGATTATAGCAAAATTACATTATGGTCATGCTGTATAAAAATTGGTGTGCTATATATAAAATGTACCTTCGTAGAGAAATCTTTCTTTTAATAAAATTAATTTAATCTTATTTATCATAAAGGTTTAGGTTACAAAATAATTATGTTAACAGCAGATTTTTGCAGCAAAGTAAAATTCTAGAATATACAGCTCATATTGCGCTTCATCGCTGCTATGTATTTGTATGCGCAAATTATTATTTACAACAATATACTAGCATCTAAGAATCGGTAAACTGATGTTTATTGTTAATTTACATGTAATCTTCATATATTTTACAACATATTTTTAAAAAAAAATTAATTGAGCATTCAAATATAATCTCTTATAAGCTTTTTTAAATCTCTTTTTAGTCATCTGTAAAATAATTTTTAATTGATCAAATGTATTTGATGACTTTAAAAGGTATCATGTGCAATTGTTATGACTTTCCATTTGATAGGAGTTGCTCTTTTAGTTATCATTTTTGTTAAAAGCTACGTTAATTTTCAATAAAAGCATTGGTAGTGCATGTTAATCCAGATGGTCTTATTTTCTGTAAAAATCGAATGGACGATTACGTGTGAAATCTACAGAGAGCCACAAATACAAAGTGGAAGGACCGTTTTGCCAAGGATATGAGTCTCATCAATTCCCCTGTTCGTATGAAAAACGAGAACAACCGAATCGGACCCTTGCCTAGCGAATTATATAAATCATCGCAGCTGATTTATTCAGGGAATTGATTTGAGAAATCATATAGAATACTTAAATAATAACACGATTCTAACACTAGTGATCAAGAAATAAGACATTTTTGCGTATCTATGTGACTTTTGTGAGAAATAGTCAAATGAAAACTCAAGTGATAGCTGCAGATCTGTAGCCCTACGGGAAAATTTTGGTTGCATACCGTAGAAGCTAAAGTTTCTCACATACAAAAAATATCACTTGCATTTCATGGAGCACAAAAATTGCTCGAGTTTTTGACTGAATTACATTATTTCCTAACACATTTTTTCAAAATACTTTGAAAATAACATTAAATTTTTTATACAATTTATTTACAACTGATATCGTCTCTTTTCTCTTTAACACGCTACCGAACACAGAAAGTGAAGTACGTTAAATTCACGTGCAGATTGAGAGTCGTCATTTTAATTTTATATACATCTAAACAAACACACTACTTCACTTTACGGGGCTGGTGATGGTGTTTAAAAGAATTTTAGAGGCAAGTTAATTGAAAACATCTGTAGTAAAATATCTAAGAAAATGTTTGGGGTCGATTATTTGTAAAGAATGAACTAGAGAATAAAGTAAATCAGTCCAAAACTAGCGCAATTTTTTGTGCGCCTTAAATTGCAATTTTTTTAATATGGGAAGAACTGTAGCTCCACGGCATGTCAACCCGAATTTTCCCAAAGAGCTACAGACCTGTAGCTAGACTAAGTGGCTGCGACCTCTGGTCAAATTAAACGTTTATGGTTTGTTTACGGAGGGTTCTTATTGGAAGTAAGAGCTATATACATGTAGCTAGCTGCTATAACACACCATCATCTTCTTTAATTTCAAACAACAGCAACTATGTTGTCCCAGAACCATTAACAAAAGACTTTGACCAATAAAGTAACACTTTAGAAGTTGTCATGGAATGAGACCATATTGCAAGGTTTAGTTTGTTCATAGACAACAGCCAGATAGTCATCCGGTACCTGCCTCCATATATAGACGAACATACTTTGTTTCCAATAAGCATTGATCAGTCAATAAACTTCGCTTACTGTTTGTGTGTGTCCCAGTCTTTTATTTAGTTTTTGGTTGGGTGTTTTACTATGTGCCTAAATATGCTAATACTACTAATACTAATTTCGACTTGCTACATTAAAACACAGTTGCTGTTTTCCTTCTTATTGGGTTTTTTAAAATGTTTTTGACATAAATATACACAAAACTCCTATATATACATATTTGCCAATGCTCACAGCATTTTTACAGTATGATTACTTGAAACGCCATTAGTAAATTTTGACAATTTATGCTGCTAATTTCCCATTTTCGGCTTTGAAACCGGAATTATTGGGCTAAAGTTTGCAATATCGTTATTACAAAGGGATAAATACACTCTTATCTACATTTCCTAAGGCATACATCAAAATTCTTTTTTATGATTCCCGAGTTCTGATATGTAATTGTCATCCAAAAGTTGTAATTTTCCCCATTTTATTGAAAACGCACGTCCCTACCTTGTCAGTCTTTTAAAAAGATTTCAATTGGATACATATAGTACTGTAGGGTACATTATTACCATTTTCATTTTCGGTGTGACTTTTCTTACCGCCTCGCGTTCAATTTTACGGCTGCGTCGAACATAAACAATATTGAGTGCTAGCCCCCTTTAACGAATCACTAATTGGTTGATATGAGAGAGAGAGAGAGAGAGAGAGAGAGAGAGAGAGAGAGAGTTAAACCTGTTCATACGGAGGTAAATACGGAAAGCCCATTTAGGACAGATTTTTTTTTAAATCAGATTGTTAAAGCATACAGTTTTATCTCTATATGTCCTTATTGATAATAAAGATATTTTAAAAACTGCATTATCATTAATGGCTGGAAAAAACTTGTTAAGGTAACTGTTTATCAGCAATCAATCAGAGGAACGTAGATTTGACCAATTGTGCAGCTTGTGTCTAGAAGGCGGGCATTGTTCATACTCAAAGCACCTTTCAAATAAAACGTGATACTGTGGAAAAAGCCACACCCAAAAAGGAATATTTTGACAGTTCATTAGAAGAACCAATCACCAATCATCGTACGTAGTGATCGTTCTAAAGGGTCAAGGTCAAATGATCAAAGGTTATTTAGTATTTCTGATGGTTTATATATACTTAATATAAGTAAATCAAAAAATGGCAATAAACTTTTTCTGAAGCTTAACGCTTTCACAAAAGTCATCTTATCTTAAAAAATTCACCTTCATAAAAAATGAACTAATATATTTATTCTTCGTTTTGCAATTCAATTCTATTTCAAAGAAAAACTGTCATCGCTGTCGGTGTTCCCGAGAGTACTAATGCACGTTGCCAACGGACGACGACCCTCCCTCTGGAGAAGAACTTGGGACGCAGTCTGTCTCGAACCACGGGTAGACACGCTGTAGCGGGTATCTACAGAGAACCTCACCACTGTTTTGTCCCAAAACCGCGTCCTCCTCTGCCTCCGACCAAGACACAAATACCCGAGCGCCATGATGAAAGCTTTCCTGAAGTTCTTGGACATGAAGCCGTAAACGATCGGGTTTACACAACTGTTTATGTAAGACAACACATAAAACGCCTGACGCATAGGCTTCAGGGCTCCCATGTGTAACTTGTCTAGGACGTCGAAGGCCACCAGAAGATTGTTCGTGGTTACTGGTCCCCAGCAGATCATGAAGAGGACGATAATTGTCACCAGCATCTTAATGACCTAGATAAAGAAGACATTGAGAAATTCTAAACAGCATCCCAAAAGAGATATGGACGTTAAGTTAATTTCTTTGCATTCAAATATAAAGACCTAGTTCTGATCGGCACGTTTCAGACTGAAGTTAATGCTGACTTTTCTTTAAAACGTATAAAAGTAGAATTTAATCTACAATTCAAAGAATCTGAATGTCTCCCAAAGCCCTTACGTACCAGAAATCAATTATTAAACAAGGTTTACAAATCTTTATAAAAGTGAAAAATGGAGAAAGAAAAAATGCAGTGGATATAGTCATTTGTTATTATTAATAGTATCACAAAATAAATTCTTATTCATTTTATCTTATACGATATATCCTTTATTAGCTCACATGAGCCGGAGGCTCAAGAGAACTTTTCTGATCAAAATGTGTCCGTTGTCTGTCGTCGTCGTCGTTGTTGTCGTAAACTTTTCACATTAATTTTCATCCATTGGGCCAATGTCAACTACACTTGGCACAAAGCATCCTTTCAAGTTTGTTCAAATAAAGGGCCAAATCCCCTTAAAAGGGGGAGATAATTAAGAATTATTGAAAATTTGTTGGTATTTCTTAACAATCTTCTTCTCCAAAACCAATTGGGCAGAAAATCTGTTACTTGTGTGGAAGCATCCTCAGGTAGTGTAAATTCAAGTTTATGATCCCCTGATGTAGGGTGGGGCCACAATAGGAATTTTAACATATTAATATATAAAGGAAAAATCTTTAAAAACTTTCTTCCCAAAATCCAATTGGGCAGAAAATCTGTTACTTGTGTGGAAGCATTTTCAGGTAGTGTAGATTCAAATTTGTTTAAATCATGAGCCCCGAATGTAGGGTGGGGCCAAAATTGGGGTCGAATATTTACATATGAATATATAAAGAAAAACCTTTAAATATATTTTTCTCAAAATTAAACCATTTGGCCAGAAAGTATGTTACGTGTGTGACAGCATCCATAGGTAGTGTACATTCAAATTTGTTCAAATCATGATCCTCGGGGGTAGTGTGGTTCCGCAATTGGGGGTCGAATTTTAACAAAGGAATATAAAGAGAAAAATCTTTAAAAATATTATTTTCAAAAACCATTTGGCCAGAAAAGCTGTTACTTATGTGGAAGCATCCTCAGGTAGCGTACATTCAAGCTTGTTCAAATCATGATCCCTTGGGGTAGGAGGAGGGGCACAATGGGTTGGTCGAATTTTTACATAAAAGAACAAAGAGAAAAATCTTCTCAAAAACCATTTGGCCAGATAAGCTATAATTTGTGTGGAAACATCGTCAGGTAGTGTAGATTCAAGTCATGATCCATGGGGGTAGAGTGGGGCCACAATGGGGGGGATGTGGAATATTGACATTGGAATAAATAGAGAAAAACTTTAAAAAATCTTATTCCCAAAAAACTGTAACATCAAAAGGAGCTAAATATTTAACTTAACAAAATGTAGCGAACATTTGAAGATATACTCTACTAAATTCAAGTATGTCAAGTATTTTGTACTTGGCACTATAAAGCGGTGTAAAGCTTTACTAAACGGTTATGGCTATTGTTGCTCAGGTGAGCGATGTGGCCCCTGGGCCTCTTGATTTTTTTTTTTATTTAACCGTAACTGTGAGCAAAGTTTTTGCATGGTCTTTAGTGTTTCATCAGCTTTAAAACGTATAAAGTTTTAACAGAATATTTTAGTGAAAATAGAAAATGATATAATAGACCTGTTTCTTTGTGCTGTTTTCGTCTCCATCCCCACGTCTCTGTTGGTTGGCTGAGTTTTCCTTTCGCCTTTGTGAAACTCGCCGAATCTGTAGTTCCTCCATTTCGCTTCTGTTATATATACTAAATGTTTTACTGATAAGTTATATTTGAGACGATACAGGGTTTTTTTTAAATGTTTTACTCTAATGAAAAATCACCGTCGAGAAATGATAGAATCTGAGAAAGCTAGATTTGATAAAATTTGACCACAATCTATCATCTTATTCAGTATGTTTGCCTTTCATCTTTTGGCAATAAATTGTGTATGAGAAATCACATCGTATCGAATACTTGTGCGTTAAAATGAGGGATGATGTTTACTTATCATTATTATGTTCATACATAAACAAGCTTCGGTATTGCTATTTATTTATCATTTATTATATAATTATCAGCAAATCGTCTTTAGATTATTTTTTTCCTTTGGTAATATTCCACGGTGTTTTTTATTCAGAATTTTATTTTACTGTGAAATCGTGATATTATGATAATTTCACATGAGTTAACTTAAATATGATATGGATCGTGCCTTGTTCTAAAGAGAAAGATGTATGAGCTACTAGTACATGTATGTGTCTAGGCATTTTATTAGACAACTTATATATCAATTAAAAATACCTTAGTAAAGCTGTAAACGAAAAAAAAATATTAAAAAATAAAATTTCTTCTTCTTAAGGAGGCTGGATGGTCAACAAATTAACCATCAGATCTGCCTTAAACTTTGACATATGATATTTTCTGCCACAAACTAACATTAATTTTTAGTAAAGAAAAATATCCAAATATTTAAGCTTAAAAATTTTAGCATTTTTCTATATCTTTATAAGGAGGTAAATATATTCTAAAATGACCACGAGCATCTGGCCATCTTAAGCTTAAGTCGTGACCATGCCCTTTTAAATTTCGTCAAAAGAAAGATTTTTAGAACATGGAATATACATTTTTCATCTATTCCTCCCATTTTGCACTCATTGGCAGTATATGCCGTCAGAACAATCGCTATATTTGCAATAAACATGAAATTAGAAGGAGGCAACAAATTGTAAGAAAGGACGACAAACTCTTTTTTTACAACTGTTATATGTATGTTAGATTATTTATGTTATTTTGTAGAACAGTTTACATAAGACATATTTTTTTAAACATTTGTCGCGTTTATTTGCATTCACTGGCAGTATATGACGTCAAAAATTTCGCTATGTTTGCAAACCAATCTGAATGAGAAATTTCAGAAACATACAGTAAAGCACAGTTTTTCAGAAAAAAATGTTCCTGCCATGAATTCGACTTCGATAGATATTAGTATATAAATAGTGGCTGTTTGGGAGGGTAACAGTTGAAATTGACACCCCTTGAAAACCATTGTCAACCGACGCGAAGAGTGACAATGGTTTTCAAGGGGTGTCAATTTCAACTGTTGCCCTCCCAAACAGGCACTATTTATTTTATTATACTGAATGTCTTAATTTTAAAGAAAAAAACTTTACTGCTTTTAAATTGAATTCTACGGCGAACCGTACGCGCATAATTTACGCGCATGTAACAATTCGTTGTGTTACCCGTTGCCAAGTCTGTTGCTAACGCTGAGGGTAATAGAACGGATTATAAACTGCGTCTAAACCAATCAGATTTCAGTATTTAACATGAAAGTATAATAATAATAATTTATACATGTACATTTGATAAAATTGTATTGTTCGTTCGAGCATGTGTTCAATTTTTCTTGAAGAAAAACTACAATTTACTTAAAAACAGCAATTTTATGCAATATTGCTTAATCGGAAAATATGAAATTCATACACATGCATACTGTAAAACGAGATATTTGGGCTCACAGCCTATTTTTGAAGTAAGTGCTCTTGAGCTCTAAAAGTGAACCACGATTTGAAAAATATCCATGTTTTTGGGTACGTTTTCATAAGATACTCTGTGCAAACTATTATAATACCGTACCTTACAAATAATGTGATCGTATGCAGTCATTTAACAAATATAGGATGTGAAATTTACCCCGAGTTTCGTCCCCGTCTATCCATCTTCCACAACTCTTGACAGATGCTGGCGTAAGCATAACTCAGCAGTATGAACGGTAGTATCAGTATAACTACGAACATGTAGACGCCGTACACCCGCTGTATGACCGAGCTGTCCCACTCCAGTATGCACCAATGGGCCTGGCGGTGTTTACCTACAGTCTTGTGAATCTAAAAACAACGGGAGTGAATTGCACTTTTTTATTAATCAAAAATACAAAACAGTTTAAGGTACAATGCCCCTTTGAAAAGAGAGACAACTTTCTCTAATACTATGATAAATCACTATCTACATATTATTGCTCGTTTGCAAAATGACAAGTTGTTGTTATTTCCTCTACTAGGTTTTTGATGTGCACCCATTCAAAAGACGCAATAGCAAAATGTCAAATTTATGAGTGTACAGAAGGTACACACTTTTTAGTGAAATTTTAATTTGGTATAAGATATTTTACGTCAATTCTAAATGTCAACAATTTAAGGAGGCTGGATGGTCAACAAATTATCCATAAGATCTTCCTTAAAATTTTAGATATGATATTTTTAGTCATAAACTGTCATTTAATAAAGAAAAATTCCAAATACTTTAGCTATAAAATTTTAATGCTTTCCTATATCTTTACATATAGAGCTCTTCTTCTCAAGCAGATTAATACTGCCTAAAAATGGCAAGGACGATCGAGTCCTCTTAATGGAAGTACTTTATTTTTCGCCCGCTTGAATCAAGAAACTGTTTGAGACTTCAAAAAGTCCAAAGCCCTGTGCTGCGGTAGTCGCTAGCACGATACAGGACCCTAACATTTAATGTGAAATTATAGATCAGGAGACTACATTTAAAATCCAGATCCGCCAGCCGGTGACAGAAAGAATCTGGACAGGACACTAAACACTTTAATCAAATAATCCTTTAAGTTAACTAAAATCCCATTTCTTAAGCATTATCATTTACGTTTTAAATTTGTTTAATATTATTGAATTATAATGTTTAACCAAATAGATTGTATGATGCAATATAGTACTGACCGAAGAACCGTGCGGATATTGTGTATATTGCAGGACTGCTATTTTATCCCCGAAAAAGAAACCTGAACATTTTCTCTGTATTGTTTTTGTTGGTTTTCTGTTGGTTTTGTTTTGCTTTTTGGTTTTTTTTTTTTTGTTCTATGTACTTAGTTAAATTCAAACCAGTGCATCCTTATATATGCCAATATCTCTTAATGAGTTGGTGTAACGATTTTATTAAGTTTCTATTTTAGCTAGAAGTGTGAGTTGTCTTTACACAAGCATTCTTTTTGTAGTCGAAACTGTAGTTCTTCGTCATCAATAATATTTCCCGGAAAGTAATTCAGCTAGATGTTTAGATAATGTCATTTTCACTTGTATGTTTATTGTACGATTGTATATTCAGCGCTGTTCAATTGGGAATGTTTTACCTGGCCAGCTAGAGTCGGTGTTGCCATTACAAAGCTCAGGATCCAAATACAGATGACGCTTCGCCTGGCCAGACTTATAGTGCAGACGTACTTAGATTTCATTGGATGAAGAATAGCATAATACCTGCAAAGATTGCCAAAGAAAGATCTACATCTTTTAGCCCATAAATAAGTTATTGGCGCCAGTGTGAAATTCCATTAATCCAATTTATTGTTAAACAATTTGAAAAAGGATACTCCGATTTTTTTTTAAAGATAACTAAGAATATACATGTAAACATTTAATTTCTATATATCATATACTGTATGGAAAAGGAAACATTATAAGTAGCAAATCCACTGGCCACTTCGAATGAAAAAGATTGTATCTCAATACTTAGTACAAAAGGATTACACGGCTAATACTTCTTTGATTTAATTAATCCTGTCAAGTCAACCCGACAGGCACCTGACGTTATATATTTTTCTCATAATAAAAGATATATACCCTCTAGCTGGTCAATAATGTTATTGTATATGTATTAATAAGTAAATGGTATAGATTTTTCATTTTGAGAAAGTTATATAACGTCAGGTGCCTGTGGTCAACCCTAATGAAAATAAAAGATAACAAAATTGCCACTGCCTTGAAAACGCCGAATTTTCGTAAAGTTTTTCTGTATATGCAAGAACACAAAGTACAAGAGATTACCTATATGAGGTCTACAGGTACCACTCATTCTACATATTATATTTACAAATTTCTAATAATTTTTATACCACCCCAACAGAAATATGGGAAAAGAGAATCAATGACTTTCTAATGAAGAAACATAAGTTACTATACTTAATAAACGTTTCTTCATGACATAATCGCTTGTTGTGATTTTGACCCAGGGTAATTTCGGTAAGTTCAAGGTTACTTTAAAAAAAGTACATATGTTAGTCTTTATCCCTTGGAGTGAACACAGTACTGAGTTTACCTTTCTAAGCTGAGGCCTGTGAGGGTCATCACAGAACAGATGATGGACAGGTTCTGGAGATAGTTCACAAACTTACACAGGAACTCTCCCAGTCTCCATGAGTAGGAGAAAAAGGAGATACACTGCAAAATATAAGGATAACATATATTACACGCTAACGTAACCATGTAACACACTGACGTAAACATAAACACACTAATGTTACCATGTAACACGATAACGTAACCATGTAAAACACTAACGTTATCATGAAACACAAACGTAGCCTTGGAACACATTAACGTAACCATGTAAAAACACTAAGTTACCACGTAACACACTTACATAACTATGTAACACACTAATGTAACCATGTTACACACTTACGTAATCATGAAACACAAACGTAACCATGTAACAAACTAACGTACGTAACCATGTAACACACTTACGTAAATATTTAACACAAAAACGTATCCATCTAACACACTATTGTAACCATGTAACACACTAACGTATCCATGTTACACACTAACGTAACACATTAACGTAACTATGTTTATTTATTTTTATTTTTTTTTGGGGGGGGGGGGGTAGTAGAAAGAATAATGGTTATTTAAAACAAAAGTTCTCTACACATCTATAGGACGTCATTTCTGTAATAATTACTAACGATGTGTGCTCCTACGCAAAGTTAATATATTTAATAACTCTTACATCCGGGATCATATATTTAAATGTTGGATTTAATAGTATTTTAATTCAAAAAGATTTAAAACATAACACGAAAAAAACTTTGATTCAGTGGTTCCACGGTAGAACATCCACTAAGTATAAGGACAGCGGATTCAACACTCTTTCCCACTTAAATTTTTGGGTATCCAAATCTCCACATTTTCACATATTATTTTCTGAAAAAACAATCTACATTTGAAAAACGTTTGGATACCGTAGTAATTTTTTGTTTTGATTTAGAATCATTACAAATGCAATTCATCACCCACAAGTGCCATACATTTTAGAAGAACTCGTTAGTAAAAAACCTGACCGTTTACTCTATATAACAGTGTTTAAAAATTAATCTCAAACTGACATTGAATGATTAACTTGCATTCACTAAATGCAGTTAATATTGGACGCTGGAGACTCTGAGTATTGCATAATACATTTAACATGCAAGTTGTTTACTTGCCAATGCTATTAACCTTACAGATAGTTTATTGCTATTATTTTAACAGCCTTTATCGATCTTAGAATGAAACTGAACCAGGGCATGCGACGCTATGTAAAAGAGTCTCTTTAGGAGGCTGGGTGGTCAACAAATTACCTGTCAGGTACACCTTATAAATTAAGGGATGGCTTCATTAACCACAAACTATTTAGAAAAGTAAAAATCTAAATATATTAGGTTTAAAATTTGAATAATTTCTACATCAATCTTTTTACAGAGCTTTTTTTTTTCAAGGAGACTGATATACATGTAGTCTAAATCTCTCTCTCTCTCTCTCTCTCTCTCTCTCTCTCTCTCTCCAGAAATTTTTTTGTTTATTTAACATATCAACGAAGTAGGTCAGTTTCGATTTTTATAGTTATTTAGAACACTTGAACACATGATAATGTATTTTACTTGTTTACATAATTGGTTATTTTGATGAGTAAGAACCCTGCTTGTATATCCGTTAGATCGTGTCAAGGCAATATTTTATTATCAGTTTTAATTGGATAATTTCTTTAAATTAGAGTTATCATCTATTCGATGTTATGTAGAATCAGAAGCAAATGACACTCTATAGTGTATGTAAATTAAAATAAATTCAAGTATCCCAAACATTTGTTATTAGAGCAATATAGAGTACATGTTTAATTGAGCCCCATCACATTCCTAAAGTTTCCATGTCAGCGCCTTAATACCTTTTGTAAAGAATTTATTTGATTATTTTTGTGCAATGGTTGGTACATGCAGCTATTACAATGAAACCACAGCGCTCAACAGTCCTATTTGGCTAAAGATTTTGAATCTAAAGTAACTTGAGTTGATTGGCTCATTTCGTGTTATATTTTCGTTTTGAAGATGTTGGTGGTTTCTAAGTCTAGACATCTTTTTCCTGCTTCAGCGTACTATTTTTCATGGACCGATAAGTCAAGGACATTTTGGTTTAGGAGTAATGAGCAGAAGGTTCAGAGGCGCCCGCAAGTTTCCAGGACATTATCAGAGAGCAGACAGGATACCAACAGCATTTAACCATGCAGGTTATCAAATTATAGTTGGATGTTAAGGATGTGATTCTTTGAACATGTTAGACGTCACGTAGAGTAATATCATGCGGGTTTTTTTCCTGTCATTGCCTCCGTCTCTTGTCCTTGCATCCTCCACAGTTGTCTATATCACTGCATGACATCACTGCATGGTAATTTCAGATCTACTGTCTAACAGGCAAACTCTCAATTCTATCCAAACATTTCTACAATTCTTAGACTTCTACACCTAAAACCAGAATCACCAACTTCTGTGGAAAGATGTCATTCGCGCTGTAACGATGTCAACACCTAGAAACGCAGTGTATTAGAAGATCGGCGTAATTCATTGATGTTGTGTACGTATATCGCAACTTGACTACGATGCAATTATATATCTAAACATCTTTATTTCAAACCATCCTAAAATACTTTTCTCAATTTGGATACGAACAAGGTCTCAAACTTAGACACCAGTTTCTTATTGCATCCAAGGATATAATACAACAAGAATATGGTGTGCGTGCTATTTTTTAGCAAAACGCCAAAAGATAAAAAAGGAACAAGAACAACTTCAGCAAGTTTTATTCGCATGTTAGACACAATTGTGAATAAATGTCGGTGTTCTGTGACGCAATTACCTTAAATCCAATTAGCGGAAAATAAAATCTTTTACTTGTATCTACCAGTCAATGAAAGATTGAAAAGAATAGATAATTTACTATATAAAAGAAGTCCCATAACCGTATTGCCGCCTACATACATAGAGTGTAATTTTATTTCTCAATAATATAAGGTCATCAACACTAAAAGGATTGTTCAGGGAGATTGAATATCAGCGCATCATGTCATGTATACAGTCGTCTTTATTTCCCCACCCCACCCCTGGAAAAACGGTGACATCTAGCATATAGTTCTTTGGTAAAGGTGTGTCGTGAAGTGTTTGTTTTGGTTTGTATGCATGCATGTTTGTTTTGAGGGTTTTTTTTCTTTTGGTTCTTTTTGAGGGTAGGTGGGATGAGGTCTCTCGTTTGGTTTCGGTATCGTTTTTACTAAAATGGAACCCAAACAAGCTATAAATAATACGTTGTGTCTGTTTGAAACGTTTTATTCCAAACCACCAACTGCCTTGATCAAAGTGAGACCCATCGATCTTCTATCAAAACCATAATTGTCCTTGTTTTAAAGTTTATGAGATGTTTTGTCTGATACAATGATTGCTTCCCCTCCCTCGCTCCTTATAGATGTCGTTTTTGTCTTTGGTCTTGCGTCGTGTCCTAGGAATGGTGTTTTTAACATGTTTATGGGATACCAATGGCACCTCTACGCTGTGACATTGACCTTGTTAACTGATGAGCATGCTTTACAAATGGATGGGCGCCATGATCCAAATGACAAACCTTAATAAGCCTCTTCCGACTTAAAGTGAGATTCCGTGTATTTAATGTTATTCAATTACCTCATAAAATGTCAATTTTTTTCAGCTTTGATGTGCCCAGTTTTGAAGGATACCGAACAGGTTGAATGATGTCGCGTGTTCCGGGAATCTGTTATTCATTCTATTTTTAATAATTCATATAAACATTTCCAGAAATTCTACGCACATAAACTGACAAAAAGCCCAATTTAAAAAAAACCCAGCAGAAAACCATTTTCCCTTTGATGACGGCCATACAAATTATGATATTTGATAACTGTTGAATTTCGTATTGGAAATAACTGTTCCATGTACTGCAAAAATTACTTTGTGTTTTCTGTCAATTCGTTTTCTCTTATTTTTGCAATTGTTTTGTTCTATGTCATGTTGAATATTTTTATGACTTTGTAGTTAGTATCAGATGTTGAATCTACCCCGCAAACATTCTGTTTTTAGTTTTCAAATCTTAATAATCTTTTTCAATACCTTGCATACATGAAAATGCACTCTTGTGTGTCAAAAGTATGGACGTTCTGTCTTTTATTGAAAACCATTTTTTTACACAGTTGAACATCAACAAAAAATTCAACATCATTTCAAGATCAATTTTTAAAAAAGACACGCATTTAAATGTTTTAAAAATTTTGCGTAGACGACGTTGAATTAAACCAAATTTTTACCATCCATTTCTGAAAAATTTATTGTTATCAATCCAACGTATGATTTTTTCAACCCGCATTTTACAAAATTTAGTAGAGCCATAAAAACGCATAAGTTATTACTTAATGCTGTGTTTGAAAATTTGTCAGAAAACTAATTCAGTTCATGTCAAATACTGGTAGTTAAAGAATTAAAAACATGACGGCAGCACATCTTTTGTATCCCTATCTCCCACTCTCATCACTTTCAATGATATTTACATCAAGATAACTTTATGAATATTCATTTATATATTAATTTATGAATATTTTAACGCCACCAATTAAAACGTCGCCCAAATTGAGATTACTTTTTATGCATTGCAATCTCTTTTATTTCCATAATGAAATTAACCCTCTGCGAGACCCACTTTAAACATGTCATTTTTCTAAAATACGTTTTTAAATATACATACATGTGCATGTATTGATAAGAGGCTAAAGAAGGGTAAATACTTCATCATATCAAGATAATTTAATCAAATCATCTTCATAAGAAAACTTAACCTAATGATAATGGCTTGAGAGACCAATATGGCCTTTTCAACTTTATCAATTTCTTCAAATTGCTCCAAAACCAAATATTGAATTGGAACAAGAATGTTTGCAGGGGCTGGTTGTTTTACTGAATCTTCATTCATGTATTTTATTAGCCCTCTAGAACGACTAGTTGTCAAAATCTAACCAATCTTCGATTTGATGTGTTGGCGCGTGCATAAAGCCTTTTTCATTTGCTGATTTTTATTACGTGTCAGAAAAAGAATGAAGATACCAGATATATGAATATGTGAACTGAATGATTTCATTGAAGCATGAATTCGAAAGTGCCAAGAAAATAAAATTTGTAGTGTAGATATTGTATTGCCCATGATAATGTTCAATACCTAATTACACTGATCAAAAAAGTCAATAAGACAATTTGCTGACATAGAACGATCGGAGATATTGCCCAATTGCAGTTTTAATCAATATATGCCTATGAAGTGTTTAGAAAAAGAAATAACGACAGACCTCTATATATAATATATGTTATAACATATAACATAGCACTGAAAATTAAAAAAAATCTCTGTCTGTAACAAACTTTCCTGGTATGTATTGTTAACGTCTTTACATTGTACATCATTTTTAGGTAAAATTTATTGACTCTTATCACTCAAGTTCCGGGGAATTTTCTTATCAACACCAAAAGCAATTTCCAAGGACTTCTCATTACATCAATATTTTCCAATTCGACCCCTTACTGATGTTTGTGTTTGCCAATGCCTTTCTAAGATTTTTGCCCGAGCCTATCTACATATATATCATTCAAAGAAAGCAAATGTAACACTTTTACAGCACGTAGCATCGAAATCTTGACAAGCCAAAAAAAAATCTTAATCGCCAATCGTAAAAATCTTAATCCGGAGGGGGGAGAGATGGAGAGTTAGTGTAGTACCTAAAAGGCTAGTTTGTTAATTTCACTAAAATTTTCTTTATAAAGCTAAAATATTAGCTATAATAACACTTAATTGAAAAAATGTCATAAATCCAACTAACTTATAACTAATGATGGGAAAATTCTCGTTAAGGTATAGCCATGCTGTCACCGATCCGGTTTTAATTTTATTATCCGGTTATTACTTTGACCAGTGCGATGGGGTCAGAGATAGTGTGTTACATTGAGATTATTATATGCCATTTTAATATCGCATTCGATATTAGCCCGAGGTCGCTGTATATCAGCTCTGAAGCCCTTTGTAAATTTTGAGTGAAATGTGCTATATATTGCAGAGGGTATATATTTTATTAGTATACAATGCATGTAAATATAAATTTTAGTAGCTTTTATTAGCTTTACCTAAAAGGAGGCCACAGAAAAATCGACAATAATAAAAGAGAAAAAAAATAGAGAAAAAAGAAAAAATGTATCGAGACGGGGATTTTTTAAAATGTTGTTTACTACGGAAGCTCATTGGTGTCAGGATGAAAAAAATATTTTATATCGCGGTCGCCCAAAAAATTCTTGTGCCCGCCAAATAAATACATTGCGGCCGCCACATAATTTATCTGCTCTTGCTTAAGCGTGCAAATGCGTTTAATGTGAGCGTTAAGGGCTGATCCAGTGTAGCACATTTGATGCGCTGTTGCATCCTAACAAATACAGACCAATGACAACTTTTTCGGTCACCTGAGTCACTCAGGTGACCTATTGCGATCTGTTTTCGTTCGCCGTCGTCCGTCGTGCGTTAACATTTGAACATTTTCAGCTTCTTCTATGAAACTACTAGGGTAATCTTGACCAAATTTGGAGCCTAGCCTCTATAGGGAAAGGGGTACATAAATTGTCAAATTTATGACCCCCATAAATGTTTAGTAAAAACTGTAAAAATTGATGCAAATTTTAAGAATCTTCTTCTCTACTACTGGAGTTTCAGCAGAGAAATAAGAACATAATTATAATAAGCAGGGAGGCTACTACCAAAATTGTGAAATGCATGGCCCCAGGGTCAGGGGTTCAGGCCCTAGGACGGGCCAATATGACCATATAGTGAAATTGTATTGAATCTAAGAAAATATTTTTCTCTACTCCCATATATATTTGAGAAAAACTAAATGCATGATTATGATGCTCATAGAGCCGTCTTTTTAAATTGTGACATTAATGGCCCCTGGGTCAGGGGTTCAGGCCCTAGGGCAGGGTTATTAGGCCATATAGTGAAAATGTATTTAGTCTTAAAAAACCTTCTTCTCTACTTCCACAGAAGTGGAAGATAAATATAATGCATGATTACGATGTCCATGAAGCTTTCTACCTAAATTGTACAATTCATGGCCCCTGGGTCAGGGTTTCAGGCCCTAGGGCGGGGCCTCTTGCAATGTAGAAAAATGTATACAATTTATATTTTTTTCTGTACTTTCACAGTTTCACAGTAGAGGGAGATAAACCTAATGCATTATTTTATTATTATGTCAATTATATCCTCTTCTTAAATTGTGAAATGCATTGCGAATGAGGGAGGGGTTCAGGCTTTTTATTTGGGGGGGGGGGGGCAAATATGGCCATATAGTGAACAAGTTAAGAAAGACAAAGGATCAAAAGATAATAAATATAAACGTTTATGGGAAAAAAATGTGGTTTTTTAGGAATCATTGATAAACTATGACGGCTTTCCATGTTTAGTTTTAAAAACAGCTGAGAATGCAACATCAGATGGCAAACAGTTAAACCTGGTGCTAAAATGTCTTGTAAAATTTTCCATGACAAAGATACAGCTGTCTTATCCTGTTTAATGTTACATGGAACAAATGCATTTAGGAAAGACACTTTAAGTTTCCATTTGAAAAGACAAGTAATTAATTATTGCAAGAATAATTAATAAAGAAAGGACTTTACTTAAGTAAAACAGAACTGAAGTTTTAAAGTTGACAATATTTGATCTTTAATATTTAAAAAAATTCGAACAAGTAAAGTTGAAGTTCGGACAAGTTAATGTCTTGGTCACTTGTCCGAATGGACAAGTAGGAAAAAAAAAGTTAATTAGAGCCCTTGGTCACTTGAGTCTCTCGGGTAACCCATTGCCGTTTGTCGTGCATTGTCAGTTAACAATTTTACATTAGGCTATGGTACTCAGGTGACTGTCAAGGCCTGTGGGCCTCTTGTTTTACAAATGTGAGACATGTTATCTACCCTGCCCCTGTTTCTCATTTTTTTTCATTGTTACGATATCAAAATCTTGAATGCTGTTCAGATCTGTACTCATCATAATTAATACAATATATGATTTAATTCATTTGTAATCCAAATAAGAAACAAAACTGGATAGAGCATCGTCGGTTTTAACTTCAACAGAATCGAATATTTTGAAAACTTCCCATATTTAACTTACAATTGTCTTGGTTTTGGTCACCGTGTGGTTCATTTCTGTTAAGAGCAATATATTTCAAAGATCAAGTTGTTTCAAAAACAGGCAAATATATATTGAATCACTGTTTTGTTCATTTGGGCTGTATTTCACTCAGTATCGTTAAATAACCCTCTGGTCAGTTAAGCCCTAAGGCCTCTTTGAACCAGAAAGTTGTGTTAGGCAACTCTTGTGAAAAAAGTCTCAATGACTGTGTGCACATCAAGCGAATGCGCATACAAATCTTTAACCCCAATTTAATCTGGAGGCCGCCAGAAACTATATGGCGACCGCCAGAAACTATATGGCGACCGCCAGATAATTATTTGGCGGCTGCTACATTGTCAATGATAAAAAAATTAAAAGGAATATAAAAAGAACAATGATAAAAATAACTTAGAACACTGAAATATGTCAAGGAATGTCAATGCAGTGTGTTTCAAATAAATAATGCGTCTTCATCGAAAAATAAAGTCATTTCTGAAGTTGCATCTTTTGGAATATTATTAAATACCCTTCCTTTATAGAAAATAAAAATCAACTTCTCAACCTTAACCCTACCCAAAGAATGTTAGTACTGTTTATTGTTGTATTTTACACGTGATTACAATGTTCCAATAGTTTCCGACGATTTCATGAATAAAATCAGAATTTGCTCTGCAGACAATTTAAATAAAATTTTTAAATTTGACTTACCTTCACTGGAACACAAATAACTACTAAAAGTAAATCTGCAGATGCCAGGCTAAGCAAGAAAACGTTGGTGACACTGTGTAGCTTCCGGAACCGGATGATGGATGCAATGACCAGAATATTTCCGGTAATCCCTAACACCAGTGTTAATCCGTAAGCAATGGACACCGGTACCAGTTCTTCTAATGGAAGTGCATGAGAGTCCTCAAAATCGTAGTCGTACTCCGAGTATAAATCGGAATCAGAATCCGTCACGTTAGAAATGGCGACATGATTAAATATGGAAGTTGATTCTAACGCCATGATGATGATTTCCGTGTGCCTTCACGGGTTTCATTGGAAATCAGAGTGGACGCAAAAGATATTTGACACATGACTTATAGTCCTCTCGAGATCTCTTCAAAATACCTCAGCAAAACCAGTAATTCATATTGATTAGGTCCCGACTCGTTTTAGCTTAGAAAGGAGTTTGGAGATATTTTTTCGTACAAATAAAGAGCCTCGTTTTTTTCTCTCTAATTTAGGATCAGCCGGACAAATGGTGGCCGATAACATTCAATAACATCATCAACGATAATTGGAAGGATCTTGTGTTGTTAAACAGGCAATTGAAAACAGAATTATTAAACATCTGATGATGAATAAAAAGAATTGATCAAAGCTCAATTCATCATCTTTGGATCATTCTAATCTCTTTTCCCTCGTGCAATGTAAAATATATAGAGAATTCTGTGCCTTCTTTTTTTCGTGTGGTTTATGTTTGATTTGATAAAAAAAAATAATAATGATAAAATATTTCAGATCATAAAATAAAACCAGGAGTGGTTTTATCATTTTATCCTGACTACATATACATGTACCTAGAGCATTATCGTAATATTCGGCGATTTGTGGAATAAAAGTTGTATTCAAAGCAGACATAAAACGGGAAAAATAACTAACATGCGGCATTGCTACAAGAGAGTTCCAAATTCCAATTTTGAAAACCCTGACAAATATCATTATATTGGTACAAATCTTTTGTAAGCATTCAATTGAATTCAGAGATACAATTTTACTTCATGTCATTTCTATAAAATTTGAAATAAGGGTTATCAGTGTCTCCAAGTGTAGGCATGTTTATAGGAATTATCATTTTCCTACAGGATTTTAATTTTTAAAGGTAAATAGCTCACCTGTCGGATAAATTACACTTAAAACAAAAGTGGTGATATGCTATAGAGGCAATGGTCTAACATATTTTGTGTATGAAATTTTGGGTAACTTGGCATTGACATAATTATCCGGCACAGTGTTTACTCAATTGTTTAAAATACAATTTCAACGAAATAAGCAATAAAATTAAGTATAAATTTATAAATATTTCTTTCCTGGAATTGTTACCTAACAGCGTAGCGCAATGGGTCAGAGCGTTCACTACCAATCTGTAAGTCAAGTTCGAATCCCGCACCTAAGGTTTAAAATTTTTACCTTTCCAAAAATTTTTAAAACATATTTTTTGGTCAAATATTGTAAAATTTGAAAATTCTAAACCGACGAAAGTAGTAGTTTGATTATTATGTACTTTTATCCACATTAATATCGAAAGGTGTCTCATACCACCTTAATGAAAACAGGATTAATAAAAAAAACCTAATTGTTGCAAGAAAGATTGACATTAAATAGCATTATTCAATATGTCGTCTTTCATTGTCATTAGATCCGTCATCAACCACGACTGATCTTCTTCATTTACTATTTTCAATAAGGATTAGATATATCAGCAATCCCATCTTGAATGAAGTGGTGGACATTTTTTTCACTTGTGATGGTTACGCTCAATGATATCTTCCTCTGATGATGACAACGTAGGTGCCCTTGATGGGAGTAAATCAGCTTTATACGGACAGGAGATAGTCTCCAGTAACAGGAAATAATATAGCAAAGGCTTTTAAAGTCACGATTTTTTCTTTCTTCCTCTTTTAGTGCTGTTTAACTTGCTGTTGGGTTGAAACGACCTTTTATCTCACAATTTGTTTATTTTTCTTTTGATTAATGAATATGAAATCGAATTAACATGAAACAGCAATAAAACTGATAACTGTGCGGTACAGGCAAATAGGCTGTGCAAGCAATTAAAAGTGAAACAAATGATTTCATTTTTACACGGAGTGCTTTAAATTTTTAGGGAAAGGGCACTAGTGCCGGTAATTGCATTTACTCTATATGATTTTATCTTATCATTACATAAGTTTCATGGGAATTTTATGTCTTAGTTTTTAGGGTAGAAATCCATCCTATTCAAAACCGTTCATTCATTTGGTATATTTCATAACTTCAGTTAGAGAGCATTACAGTGATCGATACTATTTGATATTAATAGAAAAAAAATAAATGAGTTCTAGCCTTCAAATATCCTGCTTATACATGTACAATGTACTTATTTTTCTCGCATTATCACCGGTGTGAGATCGGTTTGTCCGGTGTGAGACAGCAGTGTGCGATTTTCTGTCTTACACTGTGTATTACTACGCCACTGTAAAACGTAAACAAGCATCGTGTGCTGTAAGGAAATAAAAAATGATCGAATGAGCAAATCAATTAAGTACTTGTTTTGCTAAACTGATTACATTTTAGCATATTTTAATTGAAAAAAATTGTCGTATGCTCTCTTTTTGGCTTGCACTATTTGTAGCGCGCGGAAGAATAAATCGCAAATAAACTTTGAACGTCATAAGAGAAAGTTGTCAGACATTGTTTTTTAATGTAAAATAATGCGAGAAAAATAATCATTCATTAAATACTCGTGTGGGATTGTGAAATTCCACCTCGGGGCCAAGATTCACGGTCTATGACTCGGCAGAGCCTCGTCCTAGACCGTGAATCTTGTCCCCTCGGTGGAATTTCACTATCCCACACTCGTAATAATGAATCGGATTCTATTAATACCATACAAAGAGGATTCAATTTTCACTCGAGTTTAATGACTACGTTAATGACGTAGTAAAAACAATATGATTACTCAATATCAACAAATTCCATATAAAAGATTGAAAAATCGAATAATGGTAGAAACCATAAACATCAGATGAATTTATATGTGCAAAAATGATAACAAACATGATAATATACAGGATATAAAACTCACACAGAGAATTATACACGGAGAACCATTTTTAACATGATAGTCAGTATTATTTGTCAAAAGGAAATAAATTGAGTATGATGGTAAAGTCTTTTGAGGTTCTTAGAATCACCTCGCATTCTGTGTTTCTCGGAAATAATGCATTGTTCGCAGAGATAGCAATTACCCGCATTTTTATTGTTGCAATATATTTTTTATTTAAATTGCGTACTATATAAATAACATAAATCATTCATGAATTGCTGTTGATGACTATTGGATAGTTTTTTATCTTGATGTTTCGATGCGTGTCAAAAACGCTGTTCGATATTTTTCATCAATGCCGTCGCCTTAAATAATTGACAAAATATTACAAATTATACTGAGAAATCCGCAATTTTATAAGCGTTCAGGTAGTGAAAACGTTTTCCTCAAAACATAAAAATGTAGACTGACGTAATGACCTCATTTTCAACACCTTCAATTAAGGGTATTTCGAATCAAGTGTCTACACATACTTGTATGCACATGTAACCGCATCCGAAAAAGACATGAGCGAAAAGGACACATTTGAGTGAGATTTTTTGTACAGTTGTGTTTTGTTACGTTAATCGTATGTACAGTTTATTCAAGAGCTCAGTAGATACGACAGAAGTCCTAGAAAAACAACAATTACTACTCCACTCCCGGGAAGACATGCTGCGCCTGAAAAAATAAAAAAAAAAAGAAAAAAGGTGTAAACACCATGTTTTGCAATTTTCAAGCGATAATTAAACTCTCAGAGTTGCATTTTATTATGAGCTGTTCGATGAATATTGGTCTTCCAATGACTGTATTTACTGATAAGGTTTAATGTTACTCTAATAGGGTCTGGAAATCTTTGTTTTATTTTAGTAGCTTGAAATTCGGTGAAAAATGAAGATAAATGAAACCAGTGTCTTTGTATGACATAACTGACCAACTAACGGAGGAAACAAGAATTCACTCCGAACACGTGGGTTATCGGGGAGGTCTGCAATACACACATACGGCACGTCCTCTGAGGAAACTTGACCTACTAATGTGCTTGTGGAGTCACCATACCCTGAAATGAAAATGTTGCAATCATTTATTGAGCAAAAATAAGGAATTCAATTATGATACAAGTGAATGATTGATCTCTGCTGGGAATATCCTTCACATCATCGCAGATTGGAGAGTTAAAAAAAATGACTCAAGACAAAGACATTTTTAGAATCTATTTTCCTTCTGTACAAATATTAATAGTTTTAGTGATTGTCCAAAAAAGGGTCCTTATAAAATATTTCAAATTCACCGTGCAAATTTCAGCATACCCCCAGATCAAACTTTGATGAAAACTGTATTTGAAAGGAGTGATGGTGAATTATTCTAGTGAGGGTTGTCTCTCTTGTAAAAGGGTGATTGTACCTTAAAGTTTGAGTATTAAGATCTGAAGAATGTCGGAAGAAAATTACCATTTTGTCGAGTCACTCGTTCATTGTTTATGGAAGAGCGAGTCACTTCATGAACCCCTCGATACCACCGTAACGTCGCTGGGGGTCGGCTATTTATAGATACACACGTCAAGTTGACGTAGGCGTAGGGTTTGAAAGGAATGGGTACATCCCAGTGCATCGTCATGTTGGACATGAGAACTGCAAAAGTACAAGCAAAACCATTTACGACGGGATCAGACAATTACAACAGTACTCTAAATTTCAAATATGAGTAAATTCGGATCGTGTCTTTAAAAAAAAAAACAACCCCAAAAGCGTTCTTTTTTCACAGAGTAAGAGGAATAAAGTTACTATTGTTCCTGTATTTCTCATAAGAATGAGTGCAAATGTTTTGCTTTACATGTATATTTTTAATAAATAAAATGCATTTTGTATCCTTCGAGTTCCTTGCTCTGATAATTTCAATTCAATAGACAGTATTAATAAATGGATTTTTTGATAACTTTGAGTCCCTTGCTCTGATGATTTCAATTTAGTAATATCAATAAATGTATTTTGTGTCAATTTTGTGTCCTTGCCTCTAATAATTTCAAGTCAATAACCTGAATTAACCCACCTGCCACCTGTAGCGCCACGGTGAGGCGCTGTTCCCCGGTGTCACACTCGTAGATGCCCTCGTCTTGGAACTGGACATTTTTGATAATTAGATTGTACTGATCCTGCACTTCATACTTGCCTTTGAAGGTGGTTTCGTTATTTAATGACAGTATGTTTGATCCCAAGTCAATCTGATATATATAAGATTGACAATTAACATTTTCTAACATCACAAGAAAACTTTTTTTTTACAATTTCCTATGTTACATTAAGTTACGTTACTGTCATGTTGTAAATTCTGAATTCACCGGGTGGCAGTAAATACAAAATTTACAACATGACAACTATATACTTAAAAGTTTTGAATTTACCGGGTGGCAGTAAATACAAAATTTACAACATGGCATTACATGTACGTTACGTTAATGATTCAAGTCGCTTAAAAGTACTGATAAATGAAATAAGATACTAGTAGTTTTCATTGACTCGCAATTCCTATTGTATTTAGTATTATAATAGAGTACCTTTTTCCATAATACATTACTTCCTTCCGTCTGGTATCTTATAGTACATAAAAGTTTTGCGTCGCTTCCAAGTAAAACAGTTGTGTTGGAAGAGAACTCGGTCACAAGGGTACAGCTCGTGGTACCTTGAAATAAAAGCAGAGGACAGTATTGGTATTTACATGTATGGAAGAAAAGTTTTTAGCGCATTTGTTAAAAATAAACCATAGGGAGGGTGTGTGTAAAAAGAGTATTAAAGAGAAGTTTGTTGGTGATTCCGTTAACCAAATACAGGCATGTAATAACAGGATGACCAAGAGGGGAGAGGGTTGCCCTTTCCCCAAGCTTTTTCTGTCTTCTTTTGTTCTTAAATTTACACATAGAACTATCATGAATTTTAAACGAACTGATGAACACCCACCCACCCCCCTCCACCCCCCGGCTAGACTACTGTTTAGGAAATGTGTATTAAAATTATAGGGAGAGTAAGTTTTATCAAATTTTAATATACTGCCCCATCCCACGGATTATGATTCTTTTTTCTTGTTAAGAGATTTAAGTAGGTATGTCCCAACGATGCTACGTGCCTGCAATATATCTATTTTGCAGATCTATTAGCGACGAATATTTTGCAGATCTATTAGCGACGAATATTTTGCACAATTTACTGATTAGAATTTTTACTGCAATAAATAAAAGTTTATTATTTTGGTGATTTGCGAGGACCGCAAACTTTCACATAAATAATGTAGTATTTTTGCGTTAAATATCATTTTATTGTTATGTTTATTAAGACAATTCGCAGTTATAAATTTTTGTGTTTGGGTAATCGATATAAAAAGTTCATAATCGATTAAACAATTCCAATGATATTAATACCAATGATTTATAAACCATTCATTCCCCATGGATCAATGCTGTTCCCCGTTTTCTTTCTGTGATATAAATCATGTGAATATGTATATACTAGATTGACATTTTTGACACAACTTAATTAATGATAGTCATTTTTATAATTTATAGATGCTGCAGTGCGTGACACACTCAAGTTTTAAACAAATATGGAAATTGCTTTATAATTTATATATATTTGTAATGCAAACGACACAATTCTTGTTACTTTGAGATGCATGCATCTACTTTTCTTATTCTTATGGGTGCTATATTTCCATCATAATTGAGCAGATTTACTAATAAAAGGCAATAATTATTGCCGAAGTAAAATAGACATGCAAACGAATATACAAATATGAGTAGCAACAGTATGCCGCAGTCCATGCTAAAATACATCGAAACATACTGCGATTTACATGTAGGCCTAAAATAATTGATATAATATATCTATAGTTAAAACTACTGATTACAAATAAAAATAATATTCAAAGAAACCAACCTGCTAATACTACTAAAGCCGTCCAGATTTCGATCAACGCCATGTCTGTTTTGGAAATGAATAAAGTTAATGAAAGTCTTCTAATGAGTGTAAATACGGGTGTGATATAGTGGATATACATGTACATGTACTTAAACCCGACACACCCATGAGTTTGCCAAAATTAGGTTCTTGCCATTCCCCCACATTTTTTGTGCTGCGGTATTAACGCCGGGATCGAATTAAAAGTTTCTATTCGTAACGTCAAACGAGTATACAGTAATTACACCAACAAAGTCCATATTTACAAACATTCCCTCGTGGCATTGACAAACAAAATGGCGATAATCCGGGCTAATAACTTGGCGATTTTCAAGATATTTATTTGAACAGGGAAATGTACACATGGAATAGTTCTCGCGTGAGACATGTAGACAGAAGAAGGCCTATTATGCTAGAACGTCATAAAACAACATGCGTTATTACCTAACGTTTGATGGTCAATGGTTGAGAGTTTGGGTTTTCTTTTCAAAAGGCACGTTGGTCTCACGGCATGACCACTGCCTGTTAATTTCTCGGGCACAATTCTAAGGATTTTATGTCAGGATTTTGACTTTAATGTTTTGTTTTAGGCGTTTGGTAAATTTTCTTTTAGTGTGTATGAGTTGATTATCATTTGGATAAGGGTTTGATCTTTGGTACATGTAGTTGAAATCAATTCGCCCGCGTATTAATGTATATATGCAGGGGCGTAGCTATGGTTTGTTTATTGTGGAAGCAAATTAAGGCAGGGTGTTTGGGGGCGAAGCCCTGGTGGGGGCCCAGGGGGCGAAGCCCCCGGAAGCTGGCGAGTTTTCAGCATTTCAGACACTTAATTTTGAGTATCCAGAAAAAGGAGTTTCATCAAAATAACCCCAGTTTTTAATATGTAAAATGCTTACTTCATTATCATCATAAAATTAACGATAAAGAAGAAAAAGTAGTGCCTGATTTATGATGAGATTAATTTAATTTTTATCTAATTAGTCTTGTGCTTTCTCTCCTACTGGTCTATAACATTTTTGTCTATAAAGATACTCTTATAATACAAAAAATAATTATATATTTAAACTTTAAGATTCCGTTAATTCTCGATAATCTATTCATAATCGTTGTCAACCTGTCACTCAGGTTATGGAATTGTATGCAAATAAAAATAGAAAATATCAGACGAGCAATTCATTATTTTTTTATTTATTGAAAAAGAAAGGCAAGTCGTCTTTGCTTTTTTTTCAGCAAATTCGGAGATAACAGCTGCTACATTGACTTCGGTATCCCTGTAAATGTGTATAGTTGCTAAAGACGACATTCTTTGTCCCGTCATTGTTGAACTGAGCGACGCATAACGCTGAAACAGCGTTCTGCGCTTGCTGAAGTTACGGGCATATATGCAAGCATTTCCAAACATTTGAAAATGTTTGGATAAAACAAAGCGACAAGCGAAACAATAAAATCAAACTTTGTAATTGAACAAGCGTAAGACCTGGCCTTTGCATCGCCCTGTTGTTCGAGATCTTCTATTTAAGAAGATACGACAACGTTGTATGCGGCTAAAAGGTACTTAAAGGTACTCTTATTTATATTAATTTATTTGTGTTCAATATTTGTAGTGTTTTAAGTACTTAATTTTTTTTATTTGCCTTTAAATTTTTTTTTACAAAACAATGTGGAAGCACGTGCTTCCGTGCTTCAATGAAAGCTACGCCACTGATATGCATATATTTTACTTTTATTCAAATATATTGTTTAAATAATCTAAACCAGACGTTTATTTAAAAATTTTTTTTACAAGTTATGGATCAATTTTTTTTTATAAATCATAATGTCTATATTCTTTGTGTCTTATTTCATAAATTTACACTTTTGATGTTTACAATGAGTGGAATTATTTCATGTTCGATCATAACTAAAAGCACGAACTCCACGAACTTGTATGGGCTGACCCCAGACTTCCAAGTATAGTCAAAATACCAATGGCAACTCCAACCTATATACCAAAGCCCACATCTATGTTTGTTTATGTACCTGTGAAGCGTCCCAATCTATGCTTGTTGATATACCTGTAGTTACAAAGCTTCCACCTTTGCTTGTTGATGTACTCGTAGTTAAAACTAAGCTCCCATTTATGCTTTTTGGTGTACCTGTGGATATAGTTAAGCTCCCACCAGGGCTTGTTGATGTACCTTTGGATAAATTAAAACTCCCATTATGTTGATATATTTACATCTACCAAGTATTATTTCCTCTAATTATTACGGAAATTTTTAGTTAATTCATAGTTCTATAGAAACAGCCAGACTGAAATCTACACGCCCCATTTATCGATTGGTCGAAATCTACAGCGGCTGAAACTGACAAGATACTGACAGGACTGAAATTGACACGCCCTGTTTATCGATTGGTCGAAACCTACAGCGACCTAGGAAAAAATCACGGACTGCACGAAATAATCATGATGATGTCAGACTCGAAGTCTCACAGGTGACGATTTGGCTGTTTCTTTTAGCTAACGTACTGATGTACGTTAACAGTATTTTAGTGAATTTTACTAACTTTTCATAATCAATTTATTAATTAGTTAAAGGAAAGATGTTAATATAAACAATAGAATGCTTTCTTTTGATGATTCATGCGGGTTATGAAGGTAGCGATCATTGCAGAAAAAATTTAAATAACCCGCTAACGCGGGTTATGTATTTTTCTGCAATGTCGCTACCTTCATATCCCGAATGAATCACCAAAGAAAGCATTTTACTGTTTAAATAAAGCTCCCACTCATGAGAGAGAGAGAGAGAGAGAGAGAGAGAGAGAGAGAGAGAGAGAGAGAGAGAGAGAATTAAAACGTAAATGGGAGAAACACTTCTGCGTATTACATAAATGCTAATTAATAATATACCATCCTTCTTCTAACATGCAATCATAATGAAGCTATTGCAACAGCAACAGATGGCGGATAGTTCTCATGGATGAACGATTCCACGGACTAATTTATAACTTTAAAAAACTAAAGTTTTACGATTATTTTCACAATAATTTAGTTTTTAAATTGTTTTAAGTCATCGAAGGAAAGAACATAGTTAACGACAGATTCAGCCGTTTTTTAAAAAGACTTTTGCTGATATTAGTCAATATATGGGTAACAGGTGCTTTTCACTCCATTCAAAATATCATCAACTTCATCAAAAAAAAGGGAGGCGGGATTCCAACCCAATTGAACTACATTATTGTGACTTTTTGTGGGTTTTTTTCTCTTTATATCTTTTTTATCTTCTTTTTTAAGTGCTCGTGATTATTTCCCTTTGTAAAAAGTAAAATGATAATTTTGGTCTAAAGAAACCATCTCTAAAATGTTAAATAAAAGTAAACCTGATGGGTAATTTGTTGACCACCCAGCCTCCTTTGCCTTTTTTGCTTTTTGAAAATAATATAATTGAACGGGGTCAGGTAAAGGTAAGAATGTACCCCTCCCCTTGGAAAAATATTAGCTCCGCATTTTATTTATAGATTTACATATTATGTAGGTTTTACTCATTTCGTATACATAGTTAGTAATAAGATTGTCTTCGATATTTGTTAAATCCCGTGCTTATTGCTTTGATAATTTTGCAGAAATATTGCTCTGCTTGTTTTTCAATAGGGAGATCACTTGTTCTAAAATTAGAATTGTATTTTTAGTCTGTCAACGCTCATTGGATATCGTTAGATTGATGACGTCATGATTGCTAAGGCTTGCGTTGTGTTTTGGTTACATCACCAGTGTGTCAGCATCAGATGTTGAGGCAAGACGTGTTTTTCGCTGAGCGAAATTCTTCTAAAATTAACTGCATTAAAGGCTTATGAAAGTGACAGAAATGAATAGCTACTCATCTAAGAGGGTAATGTTCATGTTTAACAATTTTTACGGCAAAAAATCGCATGTTTTTGTTGTCAAGGCATCAAGTTTTAAAATATTCGAATGGGAGGCATTCGCTTTGGCAGATTAGCAACCATGTTTACAAGCTTACTTCATGAAAGAAACGAATACCATTCATACCCAATTTAACACAAATAGAAAACTTAATCTACAAATATTTCATTTATATTTATATGTTGCAAAATGTTGTGTAAATGAACTATTGGATCATCGTCCGATTGAAATTATCTAAAATCATAGACAACTATGTTTTTTATAGGCCTAACGTTAACGTTATAGTTTAGACCTAACGTTAGAGAATTATTTTACCAAAAAAGGACTATTCTTATGTCAAGTATCTGAAGGTTGTTGCCTTGAAATTCAAAACACATCTTTAAAAAAGATAAAATAAGCTGCTATAGAGATGTTACTTATTTCAAAATGGCTGACAACCAGTCATTTCTGCTGCCAGACTCTCATTGTGTGATAAATTAAAATTAAGGACTTTCAGATATGTATGAATGTCACTAGTTATATCATCGTTTTAATTAATGTCATGTTCTGTGAAAATTCAATATGACTGAAAACCCCCCAAAACATCAGTGCATATATACAAACATAGGCTATAAATTACATTATAATAAACTGGACCGAATATATATATATATATATATATATATATATATCCTACCTGTGTTTTATATATTGCTTAAAGTTAGAAAAACTGTCAAATGGGAATAATACCACTGCAAAAAACCGTTAAACGCATGTTTCTCTTTCTATAAATTAACGGATGGCCTTTTTTTTTTAAATTTCAGAAGAGAATGGATGAGCAGTACTTGGGTCCGGAAGCTGCCTCAAGTATTTACGAGAGGCCAGGGATGGGCTTCCTGACCACGCCCTTCACTTCCGGGACTCATACGGAGGTCTCAGTTTTATTGTTATTGTTAAAAAATAGTGTATGAAGTAAGTAAAGATAAAGTCGGATTTATCTATCTCTGTTTCCTCCACCTGTCTCTGTCTTTCACAAATACTTTTTAAAACTTTTGAACTGCACGTACTCTTACTCTTGACAATCCTTAATGTCTCTGTATTCTTTATGAATTTGATCAACAATAAAGGAAAGCTTAAAGTTTAATAAATGTAATCATTTCAAGACAAATTTCATAACTTTCCAGGCTGGGCCCTTCAGAAAGCGATTTCACCCAAACACTGGGACCATTCAGACAGAGGCCATAATGGGGCTAAGTGGGGTACATATAAAATTTACATGATTTTGAAAGTCCGGTATACATATAACCACCTACATTATTTTGAAATTTCGGTACATAGATAATATTCTACATTATTTTGGTAACCCAGTACATTATAATATTATCATCAACAGTATTTGACAGACAGACAAAATGTTTCATATTTTTTTTTAAAATTCTCTTTCCAAATTAGCTTTAAGTTTAGTTCTTTTTTATAAAAATTTTCAGGCTAACCAAGTGTTGAGCAGTGAACAACAGTTCATAAACTCCACGGTCCTTACACGCCATAGAACAATTGAAAAGCCCGGGTTAGCTAGCAATGTCGGCTATTGGTCTAATATTCCATCAGAAATCAGACCAACTCAACAGGTACATCATAATTATCACATATTTAAACTATATAATGTACAAAATGGTAGATTGTTTATTCATATTGCATTTTACATTTGAAGAAAAAAAAAATAAAACTGATAAATGCTCATTTATTTCAGAATGCCCAAGCCTCTGACACCCAGCAGATGATTAGCATGGGTAGAGCTGCTACACAGAGCAACATTGTTCCTCAAATACAGGGCTATACGTCTGTGCAGAAAGTCGCTCCTCATGACAGCATTGTTCCACTCAAACCAACCCAGCAACATGCCAAAACAACTGTGTTCAATGAACAAACCCAACCATATGTCCGATCAGGACCGTTGTATGGACAATTTCAGACACGTGTCCAAAAGATTGACATGGGTGAAATTCATTCTCAGAAAAGCCGAGTCCAAAACGGACAAACCAAACAATGTGCAACCACTGCCAAAAATCGAATCTGTCCCAGTGACAAGAAAAATACTGAAAAACGTCGGAAAAAGCGCACGCCTAAGACCATCAACGCCTCGCAAGGCTCCCAGACTGCCCCGAACGTCGACAACTACAGTCATAACAGAAATAATCCAGAGCCATCAGTCGGGTTGACCACAACACACCACGTGACAACTGGGGACCATTACCAGAACTCACCAACAAATCAGCCCGTTAGTATGACAAACCCATGCTTTCTTCTATCTTTTTTCTTAGATCAATATACAGTAATTATAAACAGTTACTGGTGCTATTTCATCACAAAAGTAACGTTGGATTTTATTATTAGGAGCCATGGAGTCTGGTTCCCCAACCTGTCCTAATTCACGTAAAGCCTATGGAGGCCCAGACCAACCAAACAATCTCCAAACTGATGGCCCTGAGACAAGCGGGAAAAATGGTATGTTGATTACTGAAAAAAACCCATGTGATGTCCTTTATTAATGTTGTTGCAAATAATTTAAAAGAGTTAAAATTGTATAATATTACATTTTTTATCTCTTTTTAGTCTAATGGCGATGATCGCTTTGAAAATAATGGTTACTCACCAGTTGTTGCCAAAAGGAAACTAGACACAGTGCAAAGTGATTGTACTGGTAGAAAAAGGAAAAAGACGAAGGGTCGGAATCGGGGTCAAAATAGTGAACAACTATCCACAGAGCAGAGTGGTGGCAAGGTACAACTCTCTCTCTCTCTCTCTCTCTCTCTCTCTCTCTCTCTCTCTCTCTCTGTGCTTTAAGAGAGCTGAATGGTCTTGGTCGTTTTAGACTATATAAACCTTTTTAAGAAGGAGAGCTTTGTGTAAATTTATAGACGATATAAAAGTTTTAGAGCTAAAATACTAGTATCAGGTTTCAATCGCAACTTCTCGGGCCTTTCCGGCAGAGCTCAGAAAAAAACCTCGAATGTATTCACATTACCGGATGTTAGAATTTTATACAAAATTGAGTCGCTTCCCATTAAAATAAGTATCGGCTAAAAAGCCTTGTATGTCGCTTCTGTGGTATATTTTAGGGTATATCATTGACTTTAATGAAGTCTAGCTCATGTGTCAACAGATCGTAAAATGTGTTGTATTTAGCTTTTAAAAAAAGGGGGGTTGTCATGGACGCCTATGTAATACATTCGAGGTGTTTTTCCGAGCTCTGCCGGAAAGGCCCGAGAAGTTGCAATTGGTTAATTTCTTGACCATCCAGCCTCCTTAAATCAATAGATCAAATATAATAAAGATACATGTATTTGTCTTACAAATTTTTATTATTTTTTTTTTTTACTTGAAACAGAACACAGTCAAACGCATTGTTGTTCCACCCAAAATCAGACAAAACCCTACAAGCTACCCGCCATATGTCTCCAGAATCATGAAGATCCTGGCAAGGGGACACCAGAATCAGACTGAATTCTCTGATGATAACTATTGCACCATTGAGAAACTAGCCCCAAAAGGAGCTGACGAACTCAGGCCAGAATCAACCTCAAAGGCTCGTGATGATGTGAATGGACCGGAAATGTTTGCAACTTCCTGTGACCAGTGCATCGTGGTCCCTTTCCTGTGATCTCACGACTGTGTCTGATTCAGAGGAGGGATGATCAGTTTGTGATGAGATTGTAGCTCAATCAACCTGATACACAAACTTTGCAGACTTTCTATCTGTGATAATTTTTGGAATATTTTCGTCTGATATTTCTATATTTTTATTCACTTTCACCATGTGCCAAAATGATTCAGATATGTCGGGCAAGTTGCTTTGTTTCTTTCTTTTTTTAAGTTTGTAATTTTGGAAGTTTTGTTGGTAGGGGGAGGGGGTATATTTCTTAATTACATTATCTTTCAATGTTCTTTTTTCAATAGTATCTCCATTTTTGGTTAATCCTATTCATGCAAATTCTTTTTTTTTCCCTTCCTTTTAGAGTTTAACTTAGAATAGGATTTGCGCCCGACATGTCTGAATCAAGTTTACTACAGATAAATGAGCAAATAAAATGTACAAGCTTATTTCATTGTTTTGTTATTTATTACATTTATTTATACATTGTATTTCATGAATCATTTGTCTCTAAAATGCGCTTTGTCCTTTCCCATTTAAATGACCACATTGATGACATACTCTCTTTAAAAAATGATCTTTGTTTGACGCAGTTTCATCGTCTTTATCCAAGTGAACCTAAACTGTGCATTCAGTCTGTCAACATTAAAAATGGGGAATACAAACAACTTAGATATCTTCAATTTTTCAATATTCTGTTACACAGGAGAAAAAAATACAATGAAATAACTATTTTTGATTTTTCAAATAAGTTAGAAATTAAAAAAACGTTCATAATTCTTTTTTATCATATTTAACATTATGTGATCCTAACAAAGCAGTTCAATGAAATATGGGGGGATAGTATAATTTGAAATCAACTTCAATATTTAAACAATAAAATGTTTTCTTTGATGTTTCATTCGGGTACGAAGGGAGCTAGCATTATAGAAAATGCGAGTTATGTAATTTTTGCTGCAATGATCGCACCTATATGATACACTTAACTAGAAGGAAAATGAATGTTTATATAACATCTGTCTCTGAACCGTCCATAAAAAGTGTGTGAAATGTGTTATTGTGGATGAGAACGTTACACAAAGGAACAGCCAATCAATTCGTCCGTATTCATGTATATGAACACTACAACTACTTAGATGTTGAGATCAGCCCGTGCTAGCTGCAGGTCTGTAGCTCCCGGTCTGAAAAAAAAATCGGATTGACGACCTGCATGGTCGTCATTCCAAATTTTTCGTCATTTTTAGGTAGTTCTTCAACTGGTTGGAACTGGTTTTACAAAAGACACAATAGTAAATGTTTTCAGTTTCATCTTTAAGGGGGATATGCGGCCATCTTGTACATTTGAGAATAAAAATGTAAACATTTCTTGAACTGGCTTGGTTCTGCACAAAACTGGCCAAAATGTTGTTTTAAGATCACAAAGCAATAAATATAAGGTTCGACATGTTGTTTTGTATACAAATTATGCATTTAAGAACAAAACAATGCTTTTTTAATCACTTAGAACAGCTGTAGAACTGCGCAGCTGCAGACTTATTTTGAAGATTGAAAAATCTGAAAAAGTAACAGAGGGATTAATTGACGTCCTCTCTACAACCATTTGTTGAGAAAAAGGTTGAAATTTGCACATTAATGTAGAAACTTTGCCTCAAAATAGGGTACCCTATTTTCACCAGTCGGCATGGGATCTATTTTTAGAACAAGAAAATCCAGGCTATACTTAGAACTCCCATGTCTATGGAGGCACATTGACGTTATATTTTAATCGATAAAAATAAATGTCAATTCAAAACAATCTGGGCTGAATGTGATAGACATCTCTATACCAGATCCAATTGTTTTGTTTTAGTTCTATAAGTATAAATTAAATTAAATTCTTTTTAGAAGTAGGGTAGGGATCCAAAAAATTAATTGCCTTAAAAAAAATATACATATTTTTCAATGAAAATATAACTTCAATGTACCTCCATAGACACAGACAAAAATATCTCGTGCAAATTGATGTTTTTTAGACTCATTTTAAGAATAGGGTACCCTCTTTTGAAGCAGAGTTACAACTTAAATAAGCAAGCTTTGACCTTTTTCTCAACAAATGGTTGTAAAGTGGACACTAATGACCTCCTTTCATATTTGTCCAGCTATCTAAATCTTAAATTTAAGTCTGTAGCTGCCCAGTTCAAAGTGATTTAAAAATGCATTGTTCTGTCTTTGTATGCGTAATTTGCATACAAAACAACATGCAGAACCCCATATTTATTGCCTTTTATCTTCTGACAACAGTTTTAGTCAGTTTCGGGCAGAAACAAGCCAGATCAAGAAATGTTTACATTTTTCTTCTCAAATGTAAAAGATGGCCGCACATCCCCCTTAACAAAAAAAAATTGGACATTTTTTAAATTGTTATGGCAATATGCAACATTTAAGCAATTTAGAATGCTTTCTTTGGTGATTCAGGAGGGACATTGCAGGAAAAAATACGCAGACCGTCATTGTCAGGTAGTTTTTCAACTGGTTGGAACAGGTTTTACACTTTTTTCTTCAATAATCGCTATACCTTTATATTCCGCATGAATCACCAAAGAAAGCATTTTATTTAATTAAGCAATATACGCTCTTAGTCAGGGATATGAAACATACATGTAACAGCCATATTATCATGTTATTTAGTTCGCTTCCGCGACTGAAAATATAGTGCCTGAAACTTTGTCGAGAAAAATCTTTTTTATCATGATGATTTAACAGTTATTTTTTATAAGTACATATTAATTTGGTTATGTAAGTTTGAACGTTTCATTTAATCTTACAATAATAAATATATTCAAAACGCGTGATGGCGTTTATATTTGTGCTCATGCGCCGTGAAAAGGCTAAGTGTGTTTACAGGAAATTGGACGTCACATTGAGATTTCCAATGCAACCATGAGGGGAAATATACACTGAATGTGAATATTTGTTTATATTTACTTCTTTCTTTTAAAAAATTAATGAATTGATCGAAAAAGTAAGTAAAAGTAACTAAATTATTGTTAATGTACATTAGTACGTTAGATAAAAGAAATAGCCAAGTCGTCTTATATGGGAATTTCAGTCTGACATCATCATGATTATTTCGTGCAGTCCGTGATTTTTTTTTTTTTTAGGTTGCTGAAGGTTTCGACCGATTGATAAACTGGTTAGAACTGGATCGTGTAGATTTCAGTCCTGTCAGTTTCTGTAGAGCTGTAAATTACAATCAATTATCGTAAGAAATAGAGGAAATCATACTTAGTGGATGTAAATATAATATGTTGACATGCAAGAAAATTGCAATCAGATCAAAATTATTTAAATACATGTACTAACAAGAATAGATATGGGTTACTCCATATCCAAGATATTCGACTTGTAATTAACTTGAATTTTCACTGTGCTCAGCCGATCCCTATGTTAAAATCCCTGAACTGGCGTATATAGTTCTTCATGTCCGTAGCAAATACTGCCACCAGTCTTGCGTCACTAGCACACAGTCTACACGAGTGCGATCAGAAATACGGTGCAGGTGTTGCATAACCATTCCGTCATTAAAAAAAGATTGAAAGAAAAAAAAAACTCGCACTCATACACAATAAATAATTAAAAGAGATTGTGTGATAAGTAACGAACAATAATCATGACAGTAATATAATTATTGTGATAATATAAGCAATATTCATTAGTGAAAAAATTTTCAATCGAAGAATGACCTATTTTTTAGTGAAAAAGACTGAGGAGACAGCTAGCGTAGGAATATGAATACTTCACATTTACATTTCTTGGGAAAAGTGCTTTTTAAAATTAATTTAACGTTAATTTTGTTTTCTAACACATATTACATATACATCGATATTCTAAACATTTGTTGTAATATTGTTGATCATGAATAGAACTATATTTTTCAGCGCAATTGTGTAAAGAGTACCTGACTATAGTAATATATCTTGAATAGATAGTAAGCACTGATCGAATATATTGAAAATGTGACTTATTTATGTTGACATGCGAGATGAATATGTCAACATAAATAAGTGGCATGTCAACATAAATAAGTTGCATGTCGACATAAAGAAGTAGTATACAGTCAAACCTCGTTATCTCGAACTAGATGGGACTGGTTAAAAACTTCGAGATATCCGAGTATTCGAGATATCAAGGGTTAAATACTTAAAGTATAAGTGGTTGGGAGTTAAAAATCACTTTGACATATTCGTTGTATTCGAGTTATCAGTGTTCGAGATACCGAAGTTCAACTGTATATACAATGTTGGAAGTCACATGTGTGCGATATTTGATAGTCTTTGAGATTTTTAATGATTCTTATCTGATTGCAATTTTCTTGCATGTCAGCATTATAATTAAGTTATGTTGCATGATGACATAACCATCTAGCATGTCAACATATTTATCTTTCATGTCGACATATTTGATATAAAAATAACTTGCACAGAAGGGGCAGAAGTATGCACTATACGCTCCCTATCAGTAAATCAGTTGTAAAATAAAATAAACCTTTAAGGAGGCTGGATGGTTAACAAAGTTTACCATCAGATCTACATAAAATTTTAACATATGATTTGTCTAGCTATAAACTATAATTTAGTAAAGAAAAATCCATATATTTTGCCTTTTAAATTTGGGTATGTTCCTATATTTTTATATACTAAGAGCTTTTCTTCTAAAAGAGATCAATACAATCCAAAAATGGCTACGACATTTAAATCCCTATACTATTTAACAACAAGGATTGATCATATTTTTTATACGCTAATTTAGATGAAGAGCATATGAACCAAATGAATTTGTCGAATGACCGAGAACGATCTCGAAACAACCAAGAACGAGTTATCGTAGCTTCGTAACCGGAAGTATACGTAGATTTTAGATTTAGGGGAAACGAACTGCGTAAGTTTTATCATTTCTTTGATTAAACAGACCTGTCATATGCTTTAAGCTTAATGTGAGGAAGTTATTTATAAACGTTGTTGTTCACCAATACAAGACATTTACTTTTACCTTTCATCGTTTAATTGATAATATTCTTCTAGTTTGACATGATATTGGACTGCAAAATGAGAAAAATGACGTTATGTTTATTCTGTGTCCAATTACTTGCATCAGTAGCATTTGGTAAGTATAGTTCTTTATCAGTATGTTTGAATTCAGACTATTATGTAGTGAATCAATACAGTATCATATCATATACAAGATGTTGGTTGAAAGTGAAAGTAGTTTAGATTATCATTCTGAAGATTCAAATTTTTTATCCAACAGCAGCATTTGGGAGCAATAGTGACAAAATTCTTTTGAAAGACATTCAAACACTTACTCTTAAAAATGGAATAATGACCAATGCCAGACGATCATCAGCTGTTCCGCAGGTATATCATCATATGAATTGAAAGTGAAACTCCTGCCATTTCAATTCTCTCTCTCTCTCCTCTCTCTCTCTCCCACATATTTACATGAACAGTTAGGTACAATTATTTTGATAATTTAGATCAAAATGTTGATTTATTTTATCAATTCAAGCATCAGCAATTATGCAAGTAATGTATCCCTTAGATACATGCAAGAAATAAAAGTGATTAAATAAAGTCAAATTTTGCATGCAAAGATGCAAATTTCAAGACATTACAGAATATCCTAATAATTTAATGTTAGTTTTTTTTAAAAAGAAGTTGAAAACCAACATACTACCCTTTTTCGTTGCAGTTAAAATGTATTGGAGGAACTGCTGGATGCAATGCCTTTAAGCCTCAAGTTGTCCAGTGCTATAACAGAGGGTCTGATGGTTATGACGTACAGGTAAATACATTTGACATTAGTTAATACATGAATTATGTACATTTTTTTTTTTTCATCTTATGACTGATTTGTTGTCTTGTTCTTGAATCTCCAGCTATCAAGTAATACGAGACATCGTGTTTGATATAGCACTCCTTTTTGTATTTTACATTGAAATAAATTCTGACAAGACAACTTCACTGCACTTTCATATTTTTATTCCTCTTAAAAATATGCTGTACTGTGTCATACAAAACATAGATATCTTGATATGTTTGTCACTCAGATATTACAATGCTGTCTGCTTGTATTTAACAGTGGGAGTGTAAGACAGACATGGACAATGCTTACCGCTTTGGTTCAGTAGAAGTGACCTGTGAAGGGTACGGATACCCTGACGACCCGTACGTTCTGAGAGGCTCCTGTGGGGTACGTCACATAGTATTGACTTTAATTTGTTGTCTCTTTCTTGCTAATATTGTAAATTGAAAATGTTCAATTTTAAATTCTTAATATTTTTTTGTACAAAAATTTAATAATGGTTTATAGCATTAAGTACTCTTGCTAAAATTTTTGTTTTATAATCAATGAATTTCAAAAAAGATATTTTACTTTAAGTTTTTCTTCACAAATTTATGAATACCTATGGTTTTAAGAGGCTGTTGATCTTTGCATAAAATTTTTGTTTTGCATTTTAGCTGGAGTACACAATAGACTTGACAAAGGAAGGATACCAACAGCAGAACAGTGGGGGACATGACTATTATGGTGGCCAGACTTACAGCTCTCCATACAGCAGTCATCAAACCTATGGGTAAGTGCCATTGTTTAAACATTAATGTACAAAACTTACTAACTTCAATGTGATAATTATGCTAAAGAATTACTTTAATACATGTACACTAATTTTGTGTTTGTTGTAATTAATTTCAAATGAAAGCTTTTAGTAAAATATGTGGTACCGGTAATTATTTTTTAGAGTCAGACAAAAAATAGGGTCCATTTTTAGTGACTTGTTCACTTTGGGATTTGTGGCTTTGATTATCTATGTGATCTACAAGACCTGCATCTCGGCCCAGACAGGCTATGCTGCAAACAATGGATATGGATACAGACCCACAGGGAGTGGGTACCAACCCCCTCCCCCTGGATTCAGAGATGAATACACCCAACCAGGTAAAAATTTAATTTTAAAAAAAATTGGAATAATCAGAAATCTTCTCAGAGAGTAGATTACTTTTACATATACTCAATGTCATTACTATAATCAAATGTAGTCAAACTGATTTTAACATGCTATTTTATATGTATCTTATGCAGTCACAATTGTGTACTCTTAAAAAAACTTATTCTTAGGCTGTGGATCTGCATACTCCTCGGGCACCGCTTACCCAGGTGGTGCTGCAGGTGGCACCGGTGGGGGATTCTGGTCAGGAGCCTTTACAGGTGGAATTCTGGGATACATGCTAGGAAACAACAGAAACGATTACTACACCCCAGGCTATACAAGGCCGTACAACACTGGGTGGGGCTGGAATACCGGGAGGACCTCTCCAGGATGGTTCAGCTCAGGGTCCGGATCAGGGTTTGGGGGCGGCATGGCAAGCACTGGCACTCGCACTGCCTCTGGATTTGGAGGGACAAAAAGAAGATAGACCAGTGGTCTGATTTATGTCCAAAGAGGAACTCAGCAGCTTGTATAAGAAACTGTAAGGAATGAAAGGAGAAATTGATTTTTGACTGTGATATAGAAAGATTTTTATAAGGAGTTGTCTTGTATCCATAAATTACAATTTACCAACCAGTGAGTATGTTTATTATCTATTTGTTATCCATAAATTTTGTATTTAGTGTATGTTTTCTGTTGCATGTTAGATTTGAGTTAGTTCTCATTCAAATGGATATAGAAAGACTTGCAAAGCTGTGCAATTTGTATGTACCGGGTATGTGTGATACATATTTTTTCAGGATTTTTTTGTCTTTTTCAATTACCGTACACGTATAAAATTATTATGTTCATATACATGCACTGGTGAGTTTAATTAAAGCAAATTGAGGTGCAATTTTCCTGTTGGAAATTTTTATTATATTATTAACTACTTTTTTTTAAAAATAAATGACAAAAAATATTAGGATTGATAAACTACTGTTAATAATATTTTTGTGGGGAAAGCTATTTAGAGGCCCTGATTGAAGCTATCGGTAAATTACATTATTGTCCGCCAGTACAAAAAATGGTTAACTATATATTTCTTATTTGAGTAATCTTTCTACTGATAAAATCTAATGATTTATTTTAGTCTTAATTAATTTATTATAAAGGTTAAAGTTATATGCAGAATTATCATAATAGAGGGTTTTTTCATAAAATTTTAAAAATTGCAGTTCATATTGCTTCTAAGATATTCTGTAACTTGAATTACTTTTTTTTTCAAATGCAATTGTGTATCATGTACATGATACATCATTTAGCATTTTTGCAATTTTTTACTATCTTCATCAGTGAAGCAGTAAGAAAACCTTTATTGTCAATATTACTGGGTATATTGCTGTCTTTTGTGGCAAACTTTGCCATTTTCATTTCATGTTGTTGAATGATTGTTACATGTACTACTAGTATTTTGAATTCAATAAATTTTCTTTAATTTTACCAAAAGATATCTTGTACTTGTTCTTTTGTCCTTACAGAATTAGATAGATTTTAGACATAGTTGTGCACATATTTGCTCGTCCAAAGAATTATGTGATACCGCCGGTACTTACTAGAGATTTTACCTGTCATATTTTGAATTTTGTAGTACTCGTGCAGGCATCTTCAAAATCAAGGTTGATTCAAGTTATTGTTGTGAACAATAAAATTCCAATCAACACTACTGAAAGGGAATCAAGTTGTGACTTTTTTGTTCGGGGGGGGGGGGGGGGGGGGGGGTCAATCAAAAAGTCAAAGGAAAAAAATAACTATTCTACTCTGCAAATAAATTCTCTCTTATTATTTTTTATTTATTTTAATGTATAGGTAACCCTAACCTGGAGTTTAAAATGGATTATCCTTTTACTGACAAAGTTACGAGCCTCTACAAAGCCTCCCCCCCCCCCCCCAAAAAAAAACTTTTGGAAGGTATGGAGTGAAACATCCAAAAATTAAAAAAATTAACACTAAAAGAAAAAAAAAATGTATAAAATTGTATAAATTGTATAAAATAATATTTAAAAGTTCATACTTGCTTTATTTATTTCGTGTGAATGTTTGTTGGGGATGGGTATAAAGCTACTCTGCCAGAAAACGAATATGTTTATGGTCGAGTTGTCTTGCACCTACTACCCAAAGAAGCAATAGAAGAAATTCGAACTAGGAGTGACAGTGATCATTTTTTGAAGCTTCTTGAATATTTCTCAGATACATGATGCGGATCATATGTGTATTCTTTTTATTGTTGTTTGCCTTAATGACAGTTGGTGCCAAGTCGACGGTATGATTTAATTTTGTTATAAACTATAAAACCATTTGGAGTTGGACTTTCACTTTTATCAGTTAAAACCTCTTTGAATTAAAACGACCCCGATGATTTTCTTTAGTTCTTGTGCAATGTTTGATTTTACTTGCGGAATCATATCATCCTATATTTATATTTTAAGTATAATTGCCGAAATTTTGAAATTTAAATATCCAATTTAAATTTTCTCTGTCAATTTAGGTACAGAATTCTCTTATTTATCTCTGACAAGTACATGTACCTTATAAATACTTCGTCAATTTAATTGATTTTCTTGTATAAACAAAGAACCTATGATTTATAGCAGGAGATTGTAGACATGTGAAGAAAGCTAGTGGTGATCATCATTTTGTATAAAATGATCAGATGATCATGTCTGACTTGATCTGTTCTTGTTCTTGAAGATCTCGATGTTGTGTGAAATGAAATCATGTAAAAGTCCCTCCATCCTGGATTGTTCACACTTGAACTCATCAGTCAGCGGTCGCTGTTGTGTTAAAGAGAAGGAAACACTGTCTCCATCTACAGTTACGGGGTATGTTCAGGTTATATAACAATAAGTTATGTGTGAATTATGAGTAATTTGCATGTCAGATTTTAGTAGGGTACTAAGAAGTTAATGTTGGTTAGGTCAGTTCTGACAGTTCTCTTTTTAAATTCTCATTTTGATATATATTAATATCTTGATCATATTGATTGAAATATTAAGATAGCATGATCGATGTTATAAAGTGGTTTTAAAAACAGTAACACAGCTTGTAGAACATCTTTTATGATATTTGCAGCAATTAAATTGTATTCAGTCACATAAATTTGCAAATCACAAATATTACTGCCATAAATATTCTAATTGCAATTTTTATCAATTTGTATTCTTTATTCAATCTTCAATTTGTTTTATATTTTTTACAGTATTGATTTGATTGACTGCAATTTGACAAACATATCAGGACTTTTTCACTCAATGGGGAATCTTGTTTTCTTGTAAGTTTTGTTAATGATGGTATATTGATTAAAATAGAGGTGAACTTCTATACAACCTCTCAAGCCACAGTCCAGAGTCTTCTAGCTCTCTCCTTGGCTTCCCATCATATGAAATAATTATAATTGATATTCACACGTATTATGTAATGTCATTTAGTGTAACTGCATCAGCAATGAACAACATGATACATGTATATTTAAACTGCAATCAAAGTTCAATCTGCTATCTTTTATGCATGAAAGGTCAATCTCTGACGACTTGCTTGATCATTATTTTGATGATTGACTTGTAAATTAATATTAGTGATGGTTTGCAATTATGATTTCTATCTACAAATAATGTGTATGATTCATATAATGTATGATAAAATTCTTTGAATAAGATATATTAGGTTTGGGCAAAGTGTCAGGGGTAAATTTTGTACAATTATTGAATAAACTCCTTTCAAGGTAACTGCGCAGTACTGCACCTTTGCAGGATAAATTAACATAGTTTGGTGAAAAATGACGTAACAGCGATTGTTTAATTTACTTTAATTATTTGCTACCATCTAAAACTTTGCCAAAATATATGAATTTGCCCAGCAAAAGAGCAGCACCACAGTAATAGTGAAAGGATTATTAGTGTAAAAGAGAAGTACATGTATTTGCACATTTATTACAATACATGAACAAGCTATAAGAATTGTAAAAAAAAAAACCCACACAAAAAAACTCCCCAAAACAGTGGCATATGAAGTTATTTAAATATTTATTGTGACATGAAGCAGGTTAGGACCCTCATAAAGCAACTAATTCTTAGTTTAAAACATTAATGCATTCAAACAAAAGTTTTAATTGGTAGATGATCGGTTCAAGATTGCAAAGTTTCAATATGAATCTGATTTAGATAGATATATCTGTATATGTACAATGTTTAGTACTGTTTTTATTTTAATGATTTGGGTACAATTATATTTGTAGATACCTACACAAAAACAACATCAGTGACATTGATGTAGATGATTTTACTGGAGTTAATGAGCTGAAGAACCTGTAAGTTGTTTTTGAAATATTGACTACCTGGTACATTGAATCAAATGAAAATATTAGAGATTTTAAAATTGAGATTTACATATTAACACTAAACGTTAGCCTCAGAAATATTAAAATTTTAGGCTAAATAAATAGATCTTCAGTTCTCAAGCTATAAACTTTAAAATATGATGCAGCTGGCAGATATTTTATTTAAGAAGATTGACTCAATGAAAAAGAAAGGTGTGGTACATTTTTCGCTTAGTATGTCATTTGTTGTCAATTTTTTTTAAAATTCCATTGGTCAGATTTTTATTTCTAGTATCTTGAAAACCATCAAATAGATACAACGCAATTAAACTTCAAGGTTTTATCCTCAACTATTGTGATTCCCAGTTTCAGGGAGGAAAAAAAGATTTACCTTTAATTGAAACAATATTTGATTTTCAGAACTCTGCCTCCCAATTTGTCTTGTCCTGGTGGACATTTTTTGTGGGACAAAGAAACAGTTCACCCAGACATGGTAGAATGCTTGGAGGAACAGAGCACCTGCAAAGTTTTCAATGGTAAAATTCTTAATCCAGAGCGTTCATTGCTCCTTGTACACACAATAATGTAAAATTAAAATAAGTCAAACAATACAGTTATGATTAACATTTATTCATGTAACATGTACATTGTTCGTTTAATTTCTGCAAAAAATGGGTATTTACTCTGAAATCTAGATTTTAGTTAGGTCTAGTTAGATCACAATTTTTTTCTGGTAATGTAATCTTACTTGGCACATATCTTAAAACTTTTTTTTCTATAGATATAGATACAATTGTTTGCCTTTTTCAGTCCTTAAAAAAGGGACATTTAATGGTTCAATGTTTCTTTTATTCCATTTCTGAATGATAATTATACATGTATTGAAAACTTTTTTTCAGTAACTTGCCCTAACTCCAATAGCTACTGTTCTGATGTAGGACCCAGAGTCACAGAGTGTTTGTGTAGTCCAGGTTACCATGGTTACAAATGTTTAAGGAAGGTCAGTTCTGAGTTGTCATTGTTTTTAAAGTTATGCTTTGTTTTGTGATAGATGTAAGTCCTTGATTTATCTCTCTTTAATGCATTGTGTCAAAGATGTATTAGTTGTTGACATTGTTTTGTTTTTCAAAATGTTTGATGAATTACGGTAGATGTTTGGTAATTGTTTTATATTGTAACGACCTTAATGAATGGATCAAGATATAGACAAAAAATTCATGCCCATCATTCTGCTCTTCAATTGTAGTAGTAGTAGATCTACCATATTACCTATAATATCCTACCCTGAAACATGCTTTGATTCACTTGTTCAGGTCACAATATGACGCACACATGCACAATGTAGATCTCTGCAAATTTTATTTAGTCTTCTTTTTTTTTCATGAATTACAGGATCATTTTCCGACAGCAACATTTGTGGTAGGAATATGTGTCAGCACAGTGGTGGTCTCGGCATTTCTATGGATTACGCAGAGAAGGAAAGTAAAGAAGCACTAACACAGGAATGTGTCGGATTGGTTAAACTGGAATCTGTTGTCCTTGACTGTGATCATTTTATTATACTCATATTCCAAGACTTGGGATCAAAAGCTTTCATTGTATACATGTAGGTATGATCAGTCATTTATACATTATTCTAAACTTCTATTCTTTTATGACTTTCTTCTGATGTACATGTACAATTGTATGTTTTGTTAGGGTGCTTAAGACATGCTAATTGATTGTAATATTTACCAGTAAATACATGTTAATATCAATTTTTATATTGGAAATGCTGTGTTCTAAAAAGTGAAGAGGACTTATAACGGTTTTCTTCTGGTTGTTTTTACATCAATGTATAAATTTGGAAAGGGGGGGGGAATAACTTAACAAAAAAAAATTTAGATACAGGATTAAATAAAATTGAAAATGATGTTTCAAGTATTGTTAATAAGTGTTAGTTAATTGTGCACAACAGAAATCGATCGTATTGGACTTTTTCAAATGACAGACTGTGGATATGTATGTATGTGTATTTTGTTTTATTTTTATTTTCAAAAACAGTTTAAATGTAGAATCTAGTCATATGTGTAATTTATCGAACTGTGAAGAAAACACATCAGATAATGCTATATACCATATATACTATGAGATTCTGGTTCAAATGTTTAGCAATTTAGTGCCAAATGTTCGTTTATGTGACTTTGTTTTCTTTAATAAATCACATGTACTATGTTAAATTTTTTTTCACTGAAATGTTTATTTATAGTTTTAAAGTTTTTGATTGTTGACCATTAAGATAAATAAGATTTTGTTTCATAATGTCATTGCTCTATTTATTTCATTTAATAATGTCACGTTGACAGGTGCCAGTATTTTTTATTAATTATTAATTACTTGAATGTTATAGAGAAGACTGCAAACGTGTATTAGTAGATACGATATCATATTTTTTGTATCCAATCGTTCTTTTGTATATTTTACATGATATTAAAACCACTGCAGATGAAAATTGTACTGGTATCCTTTTTTTTAGCTCATCTGAGCTTAAAGCTTAAGTAAATTTTTCTTATCACATTTTGTCTGTCTGTCTGTTTGTAAGCATTTTACTTTTTTGCCTTCTCCAAAACCATGGACAAAATGCTATCGAGAACCAAAAAGCAGAAATATAAAAAGTTTTACAAAATTCATTTTATATGTTACAGATTCAAGTTTGTTCTAACCATGACTTGTGGGGGTTAAGAGGTCATCAGAAATTTTTTTTAAAATTTCTTATGAAGAAAACAGAGACATAAACTTGTGAAATTATTACAGAAGGATGATTTGTTGAAGCTTCAAGTAAAAATTTTATATCGCTAACCAGTCAGTAATAGATGCATATTTGATGAAAATATTATGTTTGTACCAGACTGTGTTCAATAAACTCCTTAAAAATTAGCTATTTAATGCAGAAAGGGCAATTGAATGTTAACATTATGATGTCATCATTCTAAATTGGAATTATTTGTACAAATTGAAAATCAGAAATAAACTTCTTTAAATATTTATTTGTACATAGTAAACCTATGTACATGTATGAAGTTACATTATGATGTTCAATTTAGGGGGCCATTTAATATAGTTTAACATTGATACATGTATAAGATAGAAAACAAATTTGAAGAATATATGGAT
>WFKH01007768.1:37949327-37969225 GCA_016163765.1 Magallana hongkongensis
TTTTTGTTTTCTTTCAGTCGCGCAGTTAATTTGGAGTAGCAAAATTTTAATCCATAGAATGAATACAGAAAGGAAAGCACTAACATTTCAGCAGAACGCATCAAACAAATGAGGTATAAAATTAATATAGAAGAAGAAATAAATCAACAACAGCAACATTGCAAAAACGGCATGTCGTCACACAACTCACGTTCTATCAACTCTCTGGATACCGTTGTGGAACGCAATACCACGTGACTGGTTGCGCATTCCAAAGCATTGCTCATCCAAGTTCTGAGCATTGAATTTGTCTGAGGAGTCTCTCTCCAAATCATGTTGAGCAGCTCTATTCAGACTACAGATATAAATATGAACTAGTTCAGAATATGGACAGTGGCTACTTACGTGTTATCGATTCTGTGGACTCCGTTGTGGAAGGCGATTCCCCGAGAACTATTCCTGAGGCCATGACATTGCTCGTCTAGACTTTGGGCAATGAATTTGTCCCCTGAATCCTTCTCGAGCTCATGTTGAGCGGCCCGACATAAGCTAATGGAAACAATAACTTAAGTATCTATTTCAAACATTTCTGCACTAAAGTGTCCTTGTGTGGATTTTAATTCATTTTAAGTAAAAGTTAGATTAGAATCTACATTTTAATCTGAACACTAATGTATGAACCAAATGCAATATTTGTTCAATTTCTTGAATTTCTTCATTTGCTTGATAATTCCTACAACATAACATACTATTAGAACAAGACTTGAAATGAAAGAGAAGTTTACGCCTTTTAAAGCTTAATGGATGTGTTATTGGAATAATACTTGGTTCAAATTGTTCCTTGATATCTGTGGTCAATGACCAAAGATTTAAATGTATGTATGTATGTCTGTATGTGTGGATTAACACAAGCTTTAACGTCGTCTCGACGACGCCTTTGGATCAGTGAGATATATAATGGAGTTTTATGCAGCAAGAAACAAGGGAGGCCGTTAATGTCACAAAGCCTTGTACGCGGTATTGTTTGAATTCTGGAACGCAGATACTTATTTACTATACAAAACATTTAGAAAGCTAGGAAATGTGGTGTTTATAATTAAAACGTACCCAAGCTGGACATTAGCTCTCTCAATGGTGTTCCTCATCTTCTCTTGGCATCGTTTGATGATATCAACTTCCTATAAACAGACGTGGAGACAAACTTTATAGATGTTTTATAATAAATGTTATACGTATGATTGATTTAACGAAAAAAGTTCAATACTCTTCGTAATCTTCCTCGTGGTATTTAAATGATATTAGCAATAAAGGATTTTGTACCACTTTAAAATTTGCTCCTACCTTAATGAGTTCTCTCTCTGGGTTGTCGTGCACCAAATCAATGGCCTGTCTCTTTTCTCTGTGGTACAGACACTCCTGTGAGATATGGAGTGGGTTCTCGGTTTCGGCCAGGGCCTTCTCGAGCACTCTCTTGGCCTCCTGCAGAGCATTAATCTCAGTGATCATGTTATCGGTTTCATGTTGAACCTCTGTCTTCCAGAACTGGATATCGCCTAATCTCTCCCCGAGCCTCTTTCCGACATCACTCTGTGTCCTCTTTGTTTTGTCGTCTGTTTCACGGCACAGACGGACTGTGTCCAGCCTCAGTCGCTCGGCCAAGCTCCTCACCCTATCGGAGGCCAGGTAGTTACCCTGATTGGAGGTCATCCAATCGTTGGGTGTGTATCTTGTGTACAAAGCGTTCCTGGCGGCGGCAAAGACGGGTGGAACTTTAACATTGTCCAAATCAGAGAGCTGGTTCTTGGCGGAGAATGGTTCGGGAACACTCCTCGTGAGAGCAGAGCTGGGGTTGACCCTAGCGGTCTGGTAGTATGTGCTTGGCCTCCAGGGCAGGGTGGTCAAAGACCTCCTGAGGGGAGAGGGGGCGGGGTAGGTATCGTAGGATTTGTAGGAGGACTGCATGGTGCTGATGCTGGGCAGGAAGGTCTGTGGGTTGCTGCCTCCAAGCCTGGGTCCTGTCATGTAGGTGGCTGTTTGGGTGTGGCCCAAGTACTCCATTTTGGGGGGTATATACAGAGGGACTTCGTCTGTTTGAAGAAAAAAAAAGAAACATTTCGTTAACCAGAAAAGATGTTCCATATAAATATTCATCTTATAGGCGTAATTCATATACTAAAAGGACCAGCGATGCATGGTAGTTGCTCCCTTTTCTAAAGTGGTTGTATGATTTAAATGACAAGTAAGGTGAACATAGCGATTTGCATGTGCCATATTTATTTCCTACGGTGCAAACTTAAATAAAAAGAAATACATACCTAATAATTAAACAAAAATATTTCTGTATAATCAATCGTGATAAAACAATAATTCTAACGAATCCACCGAACACCGAAGACCCTCTCTCCTCGTAAACGACTGAAGTAATTAAATCCCTTAAAACACGAGACTGGGTAGACCTATAATCTCGTGTAAGTTCCCTATACAGGTAAAAAACACACTACGTCGGGTCTGGTCTATGTTTACAGACTCGTGGGTGCTTGGAGACGCCAAGCAACCAGTGGGGGGAAAGTGCTCCGTTCCAATATTGATCCAAAATGCTGTATTGGACGGGTCATTGGCTCTGTTAGCACTTAAAACAAATCGCATATAAAAAAGGCGCACTAATCTGTCAACTAAACCCTTGATATACATTTGAACCACCTTTCAGTTTTATGAAATTTAACAGGTTAAGTCTATTGTCAACTTCGCTTTATCGAATAAGCACGGTCAATGGAGATCTGAAAGACTTTCCGAACTACAGAGAAAAACAGGTGTAAATGTAATTTGAGGGTTCAGTGGAAAGGATTTCTTTTGTTATTTAGAAGTTATTGAATTTCACACAGGTAATTTGAGAACTGGTAATTAATCAATCTTTCTTTTTTCTTTACATTTATTTCTCTACCCCCACCGCAATTACGGACAAAAAGCATAACATTTTATACTAAATGTAAAATGCACGCATATGTATTTAATTATCATATAAAATAAAATTTGAATTCTCTCGTTTATATCAGACACTTCAAGATTTATTTTTATAGAGAATCCGCTCAGAATATAGACCAGTGTTACATAATAATAAATACTTTTTTACATATCGTTACTTAAGGTGATAATCTTTTTTCATTGTGTAAATGACAACAGATTATCATGTATGTAAAATGTAAGCACCATTGAATACAAAATTAACGAGGCGTTTTAGATTGAAGACTCGCGATTTAAATTATTCAGTGACACATTGATACCCCATAAATCTGCGTCAATACAAATTATTGGACCTGGGGCTAATTTCGTAGGACAATATAACGTAAAATATCTGTCATAAGCAGAATAAATAGTGCCCCCTGCCCTCTACTCTTAAAAAACAACAAACAAACCCCACAAACAAACAAAAAAAATTGAAAAATGAAAAAGGCTGGGGGGGGGGGGGGGGGGGGGGGGGGGTACCTATCTCAAATTAGACGCACTTCACCATGATCAGTCAGGATGTGAACCTATGTAGAATGTTAATAGCAAGTTCTTTTTAGAATTTACAATTGGTGCATGAGCCAAGAGGCGATAAAGTAGATTAAATGTACAATTACAATGCTTTTAAAAGAAGAAAGCGCACATGCATTTTAACACATAAGAAAAGTGGATTTACTTGCATTTATATGCATGGTTGTATAATTTTGAGATCCGGAACTCATAAAATTTAATTCAAAATGAGAAAACAATAACGAATTAAAATAACCATTGGGGTTTGTTTAAGAACACTATATTTCTGATTATTAAACGAATCACAGAATGTAAATGACCATTAAGGGTCAAGCATACCGGTATTCATGTACGTAATTAATTAGACATAAAAAGAAAGATGTCTTCCGATTTTGAATTCTTTGTATATTCTCTGGTCTTCTATATATTTACTTTTTTTATGATAAAATTAAATAGCGTATAGCCCGTTGTTATTATGTTAATGTAAACAGTTCAATATATATTTATTGATATTTATTTTATTTTACTTTGTTCAACTTTGTTTCACATTATTTTTGTTCACTTATTTATTTACGTATTAATTTATTTATATATTGATTCACTAATTCATATATTTATAAATCTATTTTTTTATGTCGTGCATAGATTACTTGTATAATTATTACAAGAGTTAAAAAAGCTAATTTTTAAATTGCCTGAAAATTAATTTAAAGTAGATTGATCAAAGATTTGCGTCAAATTTGTCTTGGAAAATTTAAACTAACCTTTGTATCTATACCACTGTCTTGTAAATGTGCTGTTAGGCACAAAAGACGCTGTCAACAGGTTATTTTCCATGTTTTCTTATTGAAAATCTACAGATCCTTAGATATTCCCGAAATGCTTTAGGAACGATTGACTAATAGAGGGCGCTTCAGGAACGATAACTCGTGTTTAAAATGGCGGACATACCACAAAACGCACCTGAGCGTAAGTACACCATTTTTAATCGATTACAGGAATATTTCGGGTTAACATGAAAGTGTATGCAATTTTTAAGACATACATTACCATAAAGAAAGTTAAAATGAGTATTTCGATGGCTAAAAAGTTACCTTTAACAGGCTTTAAGGAAAATTGTTAGGAATTATGTGCACAAAAAAATTTAATGTTTACCTTAGATACCTTGCACGTTGTTTAAACGGTTAAGATGACAACTATCTTAATATAAAGAGTTTTAAGCGTTTATTAGTTTGTGTTTATAAATGTAAATCGATTGGAATCAAAGACACTACTCACGCTGCTTTTGATTATATTTTTCTACTTTCACTTTGACATAGCTCGAAAATCCTCAGTCCTTAGTGCTCATCTCATGGTTTACATAATAAAGCATATCAATCAGTTCAGTATTATTGGTCTTTCTATTAAGTATTTATCATGTTTTAACCTGGTCTGAAATGGGATGTTTTAAATGGGATATAAAAGAATTCAACATCTATTTTTTTTTTTTTTGTAAAGCAAAAAGTTACACGTTCTCTCACAGTATTTTTCTGTACAATTAAACTATGTGGAAATATTTTTGTGTTATTTGATAGAAAAAATAGAAATTCATTAAATTTTCAGCGTTATATAAGTTTAAAATTAGGGAGCAGGGTGGTCAGCAATATTGATAATACTTAATATTATCAAATAAAAGTTAAATCTTGTCACAGTAAATATCTTAATCTGTCAATTTATTGATTTTTTTGTAAATTGCATTTTTCAAACTCTCCTTTTTTTCTGTCAGTAAAAATACTATGAAGTGGCCATGACAATGTTTCCTCTGTAATATAACCTTCAAATGTTCAATCTTAAATTTTATACTCACTTCTTTATGGTGCACCATGTATATATTTAATATCATTATTAAAGATAAATGACAGAGGCAATACAATATGTTTTCAAAAATTTGTGCATTGTTAAAAGAACTCTTTCTGATATGTATCCATAAATACTTTTAAGAAGTTCTAACCTCTAATTGAGAAATAAAGAATGAGTCAAAATGTTCCATTTATTATGGATTTTGTGATTCTACAATTATTTGATCATTTGCAACACACAATTTTCCTGAAACTATTTGAAGTAAATTAAAAATGAAATGTGACCAATGTGTATTTCTTTTTTATAAGATTGCCCAGGAACTGGAAGTGATCAAGCAGGGAAATCTACAGCTTGTCAGGGATGCCCCAACCAGAATGTTTGTGCTACCAAACCGAAGGGACCAGACCCAGGTAATTATGGATTTTTACACTTATATTTGATTTAACGAATTGAGTTTGAAGTTTATAAAAAATATTAGGTCCTCTTTTGTCTATTTTCTTTGTTTAAGATGTGGGAGACATAACAGAAAAAATGTCAAAAATTAAACACAAGCTGATCATCTTGTCGGGAAAAGGGGGCGTAGGGAAAAGCACATTTACAGCTCATCTGGCTCACGGTCTTTCGTCAGACAATGAAAAACAGGTGAGTGAAGGAATAAGCATATTATTACCTGTGCTGTTAAAATTAATCTTAGCTTATCACAGCATAAGAATACCTGTCTTCTGTTCTGAATGCTTATCTCACACTGAGTTTCGTAAACCTAACTTTTGATTTGATTGTGTTATCGGCTGCCAATCATAGATATATACAAGATTTGAGGCATAGCTTTCCTGCTAAGATTTTCACCTCCGAAGAGAAATTTTCCAAACACAGACTTATGGAATATTCTATTGTTGTTTACAGTACATTGATAAATTTAGTGTGATTAAATTACACCTTGGGTTGTGAATCTGTTTATTAGATTATATTGAAGGTTGGTTTGAAAGTTGATCACACCAATGCATTACCCACATTCTAAAGATTAAATGAATGCATTATCACTAATGCTGTTATACCTATGCTTACAAATCTAATTACCTGAAGTATTGATTTTAAGAATTTTTATTTTGTTTCAATGTCAACCTTCAAAGAATTTGATAATCACATTAGATTTTTTCAAAAGGTATCCATATTTTTTTCATGAATTAAGAACCAACACTACTTTTTAAATACATATTCAAGAGAGGTCTATAACAATTAATGAACAATTTTCCCACACCTTTTCCATTGCTTGTGCTGTTCATATAGCATGTTAGTACATGTATGTTTCAGAGGTTTTTTTAGCTTGAAAAATGAGTTTATATCAATAAAAATACTACAGACAAATAGTAATTCAGTGACTGATGTGTTTATCACTGTTTGATAATAGTTAATTTTAACAGGACCGTTATTGTACTATACAGCCAAAAAGTATCGCGAATTGATTTGCCAAGTGGGATCTTATTCAATGTACAAAATATCTCCACCAAAAGCATGTACCGGTATTAACATGATTAATTTAATCTCATTGAGTTGAAAATGAGACTTAAGAAGAGTATTTCACTGTAATGACCCCATAGGTCTCTATTATACAATTTAAATCTTTATATGGGCTTTAGTCTAGGTTCTAAAGGTCAAAGTGGAGCTGCAAATTTCAAAACTGATATTGAATTTTTCTAGCAGTAAGCTACCGGTACTATTTTTTTTTTTTAACTTTTTATTGATTATAAAACTTCATTTTTATGTAGAAATTTATATAATTTTCTTTTGCTTTTAAACTTGGGTACATGTAATATAAAAGTTTATCCCTATTTATTATATGCTATTTAGTTCAGAAATGATTATCTTTTAGATTATATGTGCATTGACAATAAAACAATTTATCATATGTAATTGTTTACATTTTCAACTTCATTGAGTTTGTATTAGGTATTACAAAGTACTGATTTGTTTTCAAAAGTGTGAAGAAGAGGTGAATTAAATGATTCAAATCATAGACTAATCTCCACCAGATATTTTATCTCATTTACTTTTCATCCATAACCAATTCTCTTTAAACCTTTTAATCCTACTAGTATATGCCTCTTTAACATGCTGAATATATTGGATGATGAAAATTGTGTACAAATATTATCTGTATAGAAGTATATTGTGAGGGGCTTTTACACACATGCACTGATTGTCCTGTCACATATCAAACTAATGGCCACTTAAACTAATGAACAAAGAGAGGTATTGAATTAAGATGAGACTTAGATTCAAATCACTTCACATAACTATTGATGAGAGAAGCAGAAATGGCTCTTATTGATGTAACAATGAATGCATTAGTACAGGTTGTGATCTGTTTCCCCCCCCCCCCCCCCAATTGTACATCCCATTACTATCATAAAGAGGATTGAATTAAGATTGTAAAATGGAGCAATATAGTCAATATCTAGATAAGACCTATTCTGCTAAGTGTATTGTCAACAGAATAATTTCAAAATGATTGTGGACTCTGCGACAAGGTATCATTTTAGGATAAGTAAGTTATACGGTTCTATCTGTATATTGACACTGTTGGGATACACTATAATCTCCGGCCGGTGTTGAAGTACGACTGGGGGGAAACACCTGAATCGTTGGTGTTTACACTTTGACCATTTAACATGATTTGTGTATACACTCTGGCTGGATTTTATCATCTTATGAGGTAATCCAAGCAAATAAGTGACCAATAGAAAAATAGCCACAAGGATTTAATTGCTTTTAAATGTACACCATAATCTGACATTTACCGGCTAGAGATTTGTCCCCTCCAGAAGATCTAAAGCAAACGTAAAGGGCAAAAAAAAGTATGAACCACTCATTAGCTATCGCAAAAAAAATGAATTGTTTCCTCAGACCAAGCCTGTATTATTGATTTGGTTTGCAATTTCCTGAATGTGATTGATTTCGATATAAAAGATCAATTTCATGCTCCGTGTAGAAACTGCTGCCAGCATTTCCTGACAGGAGAGCACAAAACATGCAAAGCAAAATACAACAGCAAAGTGATATGGCATGCACAAGGCTAATTTGCTGGATGAAGATATCGAGGGACAGATATATTGATTAATGAGACATTGACACTTGTTCATGATGCATATTTAACGAAGTGTGCTGGAACATAGCAGAAGAATTGTCTAAATATTGATTCAAGCCAAATAACACTAAATCCATATCCGCAAAGAAAAAGCTGCATCAAATTCATATATTTAAAAAAAAAAATTGAGTGAGATTTAAAGATTAAAACAACCTGTTGGCAAGTAAAAGAAAAATTCACATCTGGTTTTGTCAATTGTCCCTTAATCTTGGGAGAAGTTTAACTTACCTAGGAATCGAACTAAATGAAGGCAATCACACCTATATCTGATGGTTCAAGTAATGTCCGCTACCCTATACAACACAGTGCCGTCATGACAACTTGTTTCTTACCCATAAGGCCTAGGTTTGTTTAAAATGCAAATACCCTCGGTTCAACTGTCAAGATTCAATGTAGGTATTTAAAGGGCCTGTTCTCATTGTGTGTATCTGACTTCAATAGTCTTGCACAAATATTTTTCAAGTGAGCGACAACTTAAACTGCAAGTTAACCCTGATCAGGAGTGGAATTAAGACGTTTTAAAACTCGAAATGGGCATTCCAGATAATGAAATCCGATGTAACCATATTCGAAAGCTGAACATATAATAGATGTGTAACAGAAATTAACTGACAAAAAGTTTTAATATATATGGTATTATTTGTCTAGTGTTTTGACAAGTGTTAGGAGATCAACAGTCCCATTGTAAATCTTTTTGTCATCGGGATGGGGGTGGGGGGTGTAATTCATACAATGCACTTTATATGCTTCAACGCCCTGTTGTCTGGCTTTTGAGAATTGACAGGTCAAAATAATTTGACCGATATCTCTAGACTCTTCAGCATAATACAGCAATAAAGCATTGTAGTTTTAGATGTGCATGGCCTGATAGCTCTTTGACATGATAATAATTTGTATGCATTTATGAATTTAAGTATAGGTCAAAAATTTTTTTTTAAAGCTCACTGGTGATATATTTGGCTAAGATGGGTTATGTATGCAGAAGGTACTAGATTAAATTCATTACAACATTATAACTATAAAATTTTGTTTAGGATCAAAGTCAAATTTTAATGGCTATGCACACAACATGGGGACATTTATTGTATCAATATTATTTGAGAAATTAAAGTTTGACTAAAAGTTGTGTGTGTAATTGATTTATATTCCTTTCTAAGGGAGCTTGAAGTGAAAGTTGGAGTAACCTTATTAAATTCAGAGTTTCTGGTTTCATCATGTTTTATTGCAAGTATTTGATGTACATTTAAAGATGACGTTTTAAAGAATTTAACAGGATATGAAATGAGCCCAAAACTCAGATAATATTGCAGTATTTTAATTGTTCAGTATTAAAATCCATTCACTAGCTGGCTGCCTTCAATTTAAATTGGAGAGTGAAATTTCATTCAATGATATTTCTATACCTTCAAATTCCACTTCAATGAAACTGTTACTAGATGATTATTCCATGTTCGACCATAAATATTTTTTGAATGGTTTTACATATACTGATCTGAATTTTGCTTTGAAAATTCTATCAAAGTTTATCAAATTAAAAAAAAAAGGTTTACCGGTACATGCATGATAAAAAGACTATCTTATGATTTGTATTGGTAACAGGTATATGATTTTGATCAAACTACTGCACTGTAGTTAAGGCTCAGGGATAGAAATTCCATAACCCATTGATTAGATAAAACACATGTACCATCACAAATCATGAGAGATCCAATGTAACCCTGGTACATGTATGTGAGGCTCTAATTATCACATACACCTATCCCCATGGAATTCTGTAGACCTTGAGACCTGATATAACAAAATTTTATGATGTTAAGTTCATTTCAGACTGAATCATTCTTAAATGTTTAAAAAGTCATTGTGCATTTGCAATGCATGCATTTAATATAATCTTCAAGATTTTCTTAAGTACTGTACACTTTTTAATCCAGTTTTGTTTTTTCATATCATTTTGGAAAACATTGACAGGATTACAGATTCTTTATGCACTGAAAATCCTTTGTAAGCTTTATATAGATATCCAGGAACCTGCCGTTAGAGTTAACTATTTTATATACATCCTGTCTGACAGTATCATGATTGATGTTTTTAAATTACAATTGTCTTAACAAAGAAAAACTGTTATTTCTCCTTCCCCATTCAATATTCTAGTGAAAATAAATTTGACATTTTGTTAATATTGCATTATGTAATCATTCTCATTCTCTCTCTCTCTCTCTCTCTCTCTCTCTCTCTCTCTCTCTCTCCATGCATAACGTTGTTCATCATATCCAACTTTAAATTGGATAGAAATTGGATTTTTCTATCCTGGATACTTTATGGTTATGCAACACATGCTTGGACCAATTCTTTATGCCATGCATATGAGTTCTATAATTCTGTTATCTCAATTTTCTTTTCCCATTAGATTGGAGTATTAGATGTTGATATTTGTGGTCCATCATTGCCAAAGATTTTTGGAGTTGAAGGAGAACAGGTACAGACTCATTTATAGAAATATGAAAATCTGATTCTGAAATAAAAGAAAAAGAACTGTATATTTAGTTCTAAGTGAATTACTATTCAATTAAATGTCTTGAATTTTTCTTTTATCTAAAATCAAATGGACATTTATTTTTGAGATGGTAAAATTTTACATTACATGTATTGCAGCAGATTTTTGACTAATGTTAAATAATTAAGACTTTTTAAATGATATAATGTAATTTGAATTTTCATATACTTTTTTTTCAGGTTCATCAGAGTGGATCTGGCTGGTCACCCGTGGTATGTGATTTATGCTAAAAGATTGAAAGACATGCAAATAAGGCAGGGTGGGGGAGGGTTGCTTTTGGGTTGTTATCTCCCAGATAATTGAAGATTTGGAAATACATTGTTTTAAGTCTAATTCATTTTTTCTTTCTGTCAGTCTTTTGGCAGCATTATTTTTGGCCATACCTATTAAATTATATAAGATACAGACTTTATCTTTTTTTTCAAGTGGAATATGTCAAGTTGAGAGGTCATTGGAAGTAAAGGGTCAGGGTCATTGATACTGGTCAAAGGTCAAATTTGCTTTTATAGAACTTTGTCATCATCAGAGTTGTAGTGTTATACAGATAACACAGCTTGTACCAAATAAAGTCTGTGTGTGTTCTTCTCACGATATATTTTAATCCACAAGAAGTTAGGTAAAATAACTGTATTATGGAAGAAAATTTTGCTAGAAAACAAGTTAACAAATTTGCTCAAATACAAACATAAAACGGTGAATAATTGATCCACTTTCCAGGGAACTCATTAGCATGAATAAACCAATGCTGAGATCTCAGGGGAATGTTTAGTTCAGGCTCATTTATATTTCATTCTGCTTTGTTTGAACTGGTGTGTGTAATGTAATGTAGTAAACACACCATCCATACATGTATGGTATATGATTACAGAAGACAGCATTTTAAAATGGAGTTGGTTTTTTAGCATACAAAAGAAGACTTTCACACCAAATAATATAATATTGATATATTCATGGGGAAGCCTACGGTCAGATACGCTGCTTTCAAAATGCCGTTAACTGTTGTTTGATGCAACCATTAATGTGCAAAAAAACAAAAGTTTGCTACATGGTAACTCAGGAAGGTTTGAATGTTTTGATATTGATTAAAGCTTGAGATAATAGGATTTTACTGGTTGTCGCTGCAGAATATTAAAATACCAAAGGTACTTTCAAAACTCTTTAAGTGCTGGAAACATCACACAATAAATGTATCCAAAATGTAAATCATGCCCTAGCTTAACGTTGTATAGCCATTATTACAATTTTGGAAATGGATCCATTTTGATGATGTCGGGGAGAAAAACCGGAACCAATTTAAAGCACAGGCCGACAGATCGATTTCTGTCGATGTTTTATGGAAATGTTGCCCATGAATGGTTTAATGATATCTTCATATTTTTGAATATGATAAAGAATACAATGTATACATATACATTGTTATAAAACTGCTAATATCTTGTCTATTGAGAAATAATTACACGTATCAGCATCATATATAGTTTTTTTTTAATAATTGGAGCTAATAGTATTTTGATATAAACAATATTGTAATGATTTTTATTGCATGGGCAGCAGAGTAAATCTTCTCGAGAACCTTTCCCTAGTTCATTATATTGATATATCTGTAAAGCTATATATTACTTCAGAAGAAAAAATATGAAGTTTCTTTGAAGTTTACCGAGGTGTGAACCTACATAATTTTCCTGATCAAATTCTATATTGAATTTTTTTTCTCATTTTTGTGAATATAATGAGAGTTTCATAGATTATTCCCATTTGTTATAACTGAACTTGAATGAATTATCAAATATCCGCATGAGTGCATTTGTCAGATAATTTTTTTGGTTTATGGATTTTTGCTTTTGTTCTTTTTCCACCCTTTGAATTGAGAGCTTCGGATAAGGTTACTTTATCATAAAGTAATACATGAATTGACTTTATGATGACTATAAAACATCTTTAAAATGACAAAATTTTCATAGCATGATAACGTGTTGTAAAAATGAGATAGAATCAACCCTCATTTTAAACACTTACTTTGAACTTGCCCACTCTATCAATACGGTATTTGGGCTGAACTCAAGTTATATTATGCAATCAGTTTATGAAATATTTATTATAATAATAAGGAACTGTAGCAGAATTGAGGAAAAGTGGGCAATGATAATGATCAAGTTTCTAGTAATTAATTATGAATAAGTTCGCAGGGGTAAACACTAACTTTTAAGGTAGAATGGCACTCAGGGCTATAGTGTTTTATAAATTATTTGTTCAGCAGTTTGAGTCAAGCAGGCACATTGCAAAGTAACAGTGAGGAAATAAAAAATAGATAAAAAATATAAACATGTTTTTCATATAGAAATAAAAAAAACAAAAGAAAATGGAGGCTTCTACAAGGGGATATCTTGATTCTGTACATATATATGGAAAAAATTTAAAGCCAATAGAAATCATTTGTTATGTTGATATGGAAGCAAGCAAGATTTGAAAAGTTGTAGAATTCAAATTTATAACATGATCACTGCATGGGAAACAGAAAGCTAGGGACCACAAAGGGAATCCACAGATAATTATGGAATCAAGGTTGAACATATAAGAAAATTTTAAAAAATTTTGAGTTATCCAAATATATATTTATGAATACTTTGAAAATTATTCTTTAGAAATATGATAGCTATTTTTGGTTGTTACAATGTGAAAATAGGAAAATAAACCTATGAAAAAATTCCTTTTGGATGAAAATGGTGTTAATGTTTGCAAAATAATAATGTGCATTAGACATTCACTTCATTATATTGCATTTGATATAGAACTACTTGGCAATATACTTGAGTTGTACATAGTTTCTCAGGAAAGCAATGAAGCCCATGAGCCTCTTTATTTCAATGAAGTAGGATACAAAAATCTTAGTTAGCCCTGCAGGGCCAGTTTGATGACTTGTTTAGTAATTCAACCTCTCAATTTTATTCTTTTCCTATTAAAAAGTATCCTTTGGGTGATAACAGGTCAAATCTGGAAATCTGAATAACCCAAAAGTGATGGTAATTACTTTACTTGTGTAGCCATAGTGATCAGCTTATATTTGGGTTTTAGGCTAATAACTTTTGATCAAAAGTACTGAATCTCAGGTCATCAAAGCCCAAGGTTGACCTCTTTTGAGTGTTCCACTAGGTAGATTTCTATCTATTTCAGTAAGTTTTAGTTATGGGTTAATTGATCAATTTCTTTTCTATTGACAACAATCTATTTCAGTATGTCGATGATAACCTGTCGCTGATGTCTGTGGGCTTCCTATTGTCTAAAGCAGACGAAGCTGTCATATGGAGGGGTCCAAAAAAGAATGGTACTCATTATATCATGCCATGTGATTAATGGTTTTAGTAATATTTAAAGACCATGCAGTAATTGTCTTGATTGATTTACAGAATATTTTAAAGTTCTGTAGTTCTTTAATTGTTCTGAGAGGTATGAATGAGAGCTATAATAGTATGATTTATGCTTGCCATCTACGCAGTTTAGTCATTACTGCTGAGATATTTTCTTTGATATTTTTTCCGAAACTAATATTGGTATTTGCTAGTTGTTAGTCTTAAAAAAGAATTTTATTGTCTTGTATTTTTTTTTTATACATGTACAGGATCTGTTTTCCAACTACTGTGTTTTGGGAAATTTTAGATTTTGCCCTCTTTTTTTCCCCCCATCAGACTGTCAGTGAATGAAATGGGGATAATTTATATAGGATTTCTTGCGATTTGTGATGGATATGATTTTTATTCGACAAGTTGTGTGTTTTGTATTCCCTTGGTGAGGGGATAGAGGGGATAGAAAACACCATATGAGTTGGATAAAAATAACATATACCATCACAAATCTTGAAAGATTCTTTTTATTGCATGTTTTAAACCTGTTTTTATGTATAAATCCCTATTTTAGAGGCTTTCTGATAAGAAAGATCCCAACATTATTTCAAATAATATTATGTAAAAATCCATTGTGATGTCATCAGCTTAATATCAAAAACTTATGACATGGGCAATATCCACCACCTATTCTGCTAAACATCTGACAAAAATGGTAAGAGATGTTACCTTGTGATAGTAATTTTGTTATGGCCAAAAAAGCTTAGTTGAGTCAAAATAAGATAGGGTGAAAAAAAACCATGTATACAGTATAAAATGAAGGTTTGATTATTTCAATGTGTACATTATAAAAATGAATGACTACCATGCAGAAATAACTTCTGACTTTTCCTATGCACTAGGTATGATCAAACAGTTTCTACGGGATGTGGACTGGGGAGAAATTGATTACCTGCTGATTGATACCCCTCCAGGAACCTCAGATGAACACCTGTCTATTGCTCAATACCTCAAAGAGAGTGATGTGGATGGCGCCATAGTGATTACAACACCTCAGGTAAAACGGAATCCCTCTGAGAGAATATTAAATGGATGACGTTACTTCAGCTTAATGATTTATAAGTCTTTCACTATAAGTCTTCTTTTCAACAACAAAAAATGCACCAACCTGTTACATCTCTAGCTAGAAAGGAACTCATAGTCAACCTGTTTTTATTTTATTAAATATGAATTGATTATGCATTAGGGATATGCTTTTTCCTTCTGGTGGGGGGGGGAACTTCTTTGAATAAAGAGGGCATCATTTTGTTTTGTCATTTCAGGAAGTGGCTCTTCTAGATGTCCGTAAAGAGATCACCTTCTGTAGGAAGGTGGATCTACCCATCATTGGTGTAGTGGAAAACATGAGCAGCTTTGTATGTCCCAAGTGTAAAGTGAGTACAATCCATACAGAGATGGTGATTTTTGATCAATAAGAGTGCAGAGGTTATCTTTCTTGACACAGGTTTATCCTTGTGATAGATGTCTTAACACATTGTGGGATAGCTCTATTTCAACAGGATTCTTTTTTTGTCCCTTGATTGTTTTTAAATTTGATTATCAAGTACACAAGGACACTTTATCATATCAGCAAAAAGATGTAGCAGCAATCCTTTAACTTACTGAGGGAAACTACATTTTACTTGTTTATATAACTTAAAAGATACATGTAGTATTTAATATTTTGTATCAGAGAACTGTTGATACTACAGATCTAGCTATCTTTGAACTATTGTAAAAAATCATTCAAATAATTTTCATATTATTTCACCATTCAAATATGTGTACAAGTCATGAACAATTGTTCCAATTGGACAGAATATTTAAATCTCTAAATAGATAAATATCTCGATCTCTCATTATGTATACAAAATATGTATATAAATTCTTCACATTTGCTCTAAGGAATTCTGAATGTCGGTATGAATAAATACTGTTATGCTCTGCTACTTGACAGGTATCTACTCAGATCTTCCCAGCTTCCACAGGAGGAGGGCAGAAAATGGCGGAGGACATGAAAGTGCCTTTCCTTGGTTCTCTTCCCTTAGATCCCAGGATAGGTAGGCATTTTTGCATTTTCAAAAACTGCTGCTGTTTATCAAAACAAATTAGATGTTTTCACTCTAACAGTATTTTACAAGTTATACTTCTTAAAAGTTAACCAATATTTTGCTTGGCTATTCCAATAATTATTTAGATGTGAGAAAGGTACATGTATTGTTGTTTACAATTCAAGCTCTGCCTTGATTTTGTATCTATTCAGCCTAAAATCTGTTTTCAATAAGTTGAAAATTCATTATCAATTAATAAATTAATTATAAGGTCTTATGATAAAATCTTGTCAGTCCATATAAGGGATTCTATCAATACATTTTACACTTTTAGTTTCTTGTGTTTCATAAACAGAAGTTAAGTTTAGCATTCCTCAGCTAATTAGCTTAATTACAAGTGCATTTAAGCCCAAGTTTCTTGATGTATTTCATTTCATTATACATAAGCATGAACTTATTATTAGACAAGTAGCAGGGCAAAAAGCACTAAAGAGCACTAAAATAATTTGACTATGACCTAAATGAAATACATATACAGTATGTATATGTAAAGGTACAGCAGAATAAGGAATTATGTAAACAAAAAGGCTAATGCATCTTTTCCTTTTCAGGCAAATGCTGTGATGAAGGGAAGTCCTTCCTCACTGAGGTTCCTGACTCTCCAGCGACCCACGCATACAAACAAATCATGTCAAGTACGTTTCCTGTACCGTTATAATTTAATGAAATTTTCATCATTTGATGCAAGGATATGTATTACTGTGGAATCATTTAAAATTTCGTTATTATCATTATGTCAATACAGTAAAACACACCTATTACGAAGTGCCATGGATGGGCGATTTTGCTTTCTTATAAGCGTAATTCATTAAATCCGTGACTGTCAAGTTAACAACATGTAATAAAGTCACGGGGAATAAAAATCACCTCGCTGTAATCGTCAATTCATTAAAAGTGTGTTCGCTATAACCATGTTTTACTGTATTTTAAATGTTCCTAGGGATATAATTTCATTGTTTCACTTGTACAAATATGGTAATGAATAAGGACTATAGGCTTCATAATTTTTTTGGTATTTTATTTCGTGAATGAGGGTTACCCTTTCACACAATTGAGCCTTCACAAATTCTAAGGGTTCCACAGTGTCTTAAAATTATCAGTGTTTGAAAAAAAATTGTGTAATATTCAAAGTTTTGATTATTATTATGTGCATGTAAGTCTAGTAAATGAAGATATATATTATCATGATGTCAATCTTCAAATTATTTTTATGGGAATTCTTGTTTTCCCTTTCAGAAATTGTGGAGTATTGTGCTAAACGAAATGAAAATAGAGAAAAAGACTCAGGAGAAATGAAGACCAATTAATGAAGAACTGATCTACAATGACTGCTGTGTTTTTATGTGCCATTTATATCCATTAGTGCTTGCACTGCACTTTTTTAAATTATGATTAAAAAAAACACATCTGTAGAACAAATGATATTAGTTTTTTTTATAATTATCATTTGCAAACTACAAAAAATTATAAATTATGAGATAAATAAACAAAGCTAATGTTGACTTTTTCGATATACAAAGAGGAAAATAAGGGATTATGGACTAGATGTTTTTGAGGCTGGGCATCAGGTGAAGCACGGTTTGACGGAGCTTACAGGTGCGCTCTTCCTGCCTCTGTTTGGCCTGCTCCATTTCCAGCTGGCTCTTCTTTTTCTCCAGATTCTCCTCTTTGAGCATAGTCTTGAGCTGACTGGCCAGTCGACCGCTGGTACATCGATGGAGCTCCTTGGTCTCGTGTTCCTGCTTCTTGTGGTTCTCATCTATTATCTTGGCCATGGCCTCCTCCTGGGAGATTTTCAGAATGGTGTTCAGGGGGCCTTTTCGGAACCGCCTCGTGGCCCTGATCACGGTGGTGGCACGTTTGAAAGTTTTCATTGCCTTCATGGCGCGGCCAAAACCAGCTTTACCCAGGCCTGATTTAACAGGCTTTTCATCTTTAGGGGCAGTGTCTGAAATTGAAATTACATGAGTATCAACAAGTGTATTATTGGGCTATACATATAATTATACAGCAGTTGTTTATGAAGGTAAAAGCATAAAGCTACAGAATACAAACTTAAGATTGATACACCAATGTAGTGATTTGTTAGATAAGATAAATTTTGAGCCCCAAAAACGTAATTGTTTCACATTGTTGGTTTTTGTGGATTTTATGTTATCTGTTTCGTGGAAAAATACATCGCAATGATGCAAAGAAACCATTTCCCCACACATATATAACTTTAACGAACTCCGATCCTCAGCAATGTTCGATAACTCTAAATTATCCGGATTTTTTTTATTCGTACCGTAAATCCGCCTTTTATATAGGCAAATTTAATTAGTCTTGTACCGTAAAACCATAGCTATTCAACGAACTGCTTGGCTTAGTGGCTCCACGGAGACCTACTATATAAAGGTAAAGGGGTTCGATGCACCGGTACAACCGGGTTTTTTTTTCTAATTTGATCTCAACTTGTATATTTATTGTGGCCGAAAGTGCAATAACTTCGTAAAATGCATGGATACCATCAAAAAAATCTTCTTATTTTATTTCATTTATAAAGTTTGAAGGATAAATAACATTTTTATAATGAAAAAAATACTTTGAGGCTGAGGATCGGAGAACCTTAATACTCGAGAAAGATATAGATTGATCATTCCAGGAATAGACAGTTAGACATTCCCCCACCCCCTTAAAAGACTGGGGTTTCTAGAGCAAATGCTTACCAATATTGAGACCGAGCTGTTGGCTGATCTTCCTGCCAACTGGGCCTGCTACTCCAGTGATGGCGGCTACTGAGGCGGGCTTGATGACAGGTATGGCCTCCAAGTTGACTGTACTGGTACCAGAACTGAAATATGTGCCAAAATTCGGTGAATATTGAACATTAATTGATGAGATTAGTGGTTTAAAGGTAGATAAACATTTCACAGTAAATTTTTATGTTGGGTGGTTAAAATCAGAGACATAGTTATGTCTCTGTTAAAATGCAGAATGGGTTGGGGAATATAAAGGGTCTGCGCAAATCACTAAAAAAAATTAAAAAAAGAAAATGTGAATGATTTATCCTTTACCTACGAAAGCCTAGTGAGGTCAAATTGGAATGTTAAAAATAAAAATAAAAAGTCGTTATTACGAGATAAAAAGTCGTTATTACGAGATAAAAAATCGTTATTACGAGATAAAAAGTCGTTATAACGAGATAAAAAGTCTTTATTACGAGATAAAAAGTCGTTATTACGACTTTCAAAAGTCGTATTAACGAGATAAAAAGTCGTTATAACGAGATAAAAAGTCTTTATTACGAGATAAAAAGTCGTTATTACGACTTTCAAAAGTCGTATTAACGAGATAAAAAGTCGTTATAACGAGATAAAAAGTCGTTATTACGAGATAAA
>WFKH01007768.1:37970070-37984618 GCA_016163765.1 Magallana hongkongensis
ATCTCGTAATAACGACTTTTTATCTCGTTAATACGACTTTTTAAAGTTGTAATAACGACTTTTTATCTCGTAATAACGACTTTTTAACTCGTTAATACGACTTTTGAAAGTCGTAATAACGACTTTTTATCTCGTTATAACGACTTTTTATCTCGTAATAACGACTTTTTATCTCGTTAATACGACTTTTGAAAGTCGTAATAACGACTTTTTATCTCGTAATAACGACTTTTTATCTCGTTAATACGACTTTTGAAAGTCGTAATAACGACTTTTTATCTCGTAATAACGACTTTTGAAAGTCGTAATAACGACTTTTTATCTCGTTAAAACGACTTTTTATCTCGTAATAACGACTTTATATCTCGTAATAACGACTTTTTATCTCGTAATAACGACTTTATATCTCGTAATAACGACTTTTTATCTCGTTAATACGACTTTGTAAAGTCGTAATAACGACTTTTTATCTCGTTATAACGACTTTTTATCTCGTAATAACGACTTTTTATCTCGTTATAACGACTTTTATCTCGTTAATACGACTTTTGAAAGTCGTAATAACGACTTTTTATCTCGTAATTACGACTTTATATCTCGTTATAACGACTTTTTATCTCGTAATAACGACGGGTTTTTTTTTTAACATTCCAATTTGACCTCACTAGGCTTTCGTATTTACCTGTAAAGCAAAAAAAAAAAAAAAAGATCTACATGCAAAGTTTTATAAAATTGTGTTTAATTTTCCTTTGTTCAGAGGATGAGTATTAATTGTCTCTGAATTTAGCTTGGAACGGTATAATACCTGTGGTTCTCTGTCACACAGCGCAGCAGATCCGACACCTTCGTGGACTTAAATTTCTTGTCTCTTTGGTTGCAGGAAAAGCCGTGCTCGGCACTGGGATCAATTGTGACGTTCGGACACATCTCGGATGTCACTGAAATATGTACAAGATAAACTAAAATCTTGTTTAAAAATGTTAAAAAGGCCCAGTTTAAAAATTATAGTGTATTTTAGGAAAGAGTTTTATGAGAAATAATATGACTCGCTTGAATTCTTTTCTTGCTCAAACTACGATTCACAGCATGTAATAATGAGTTTGATAAAATTAAATGTTATAAATTAAAATGAAAATGTGCTTATCAGGCATGTACGTAATGTCGTTTTTTTAAAGAGGGGGGGTGCAGGACAACTCTTCCCTCCCTCCAAAATCTTTGATACTATCCCCCCCCCTTTTCTCATCCAAAAATTAAAAAAAAACCTTAACAAAAACCCTTAGAGCCCATTTCTCATTATCAAGTTTGAATATCATTATTAAATGCCGTCTCAAGAAAGGGGAAGGCGCAGTTGCTTAGTATTGGTGAGTAATCCAGTATTTGATGCATGTATATACCTGCAGCAACAGACAGGGAGGACACGGACGATTCGCCCACGTTTTTCATTGGTTTACACATCCAGTCGGTCTTCCTGATACCAGGTATGGACGGCCTGAGATCCGGCTCATAGCTCAACATCTTCCGCAATAAGTACCTACAGGCTGTAAGACAACAAGAAAAATGTTTTCTATGGTTAAAAAGCCAATTTAGATTTTTTTTAAGGGATCTAGAATTTTGTGTTTTGATTAGTTGGTATCTTTTTTGGCGGTTTCTCAACGTGACAATGATACAAACATGTATGTGGGGTAAATGAGTGAAACCCATTTATTACGAAACCAATCAACGGAATATACCGGTTATTCATCGTAATAGGAATGAAATTATTTTTTTCTCAGGTGGTTTGGGGTGCCTTTAAGTACCTTTTGAGACGTGGCGGTGGAAGTGTAGTCTGTCTTGCATTGCCAGCCTCAAGATGTCCACGTCATCATCACGAAAGGGCAGCTTCCCACACAGCATGGCGTACAGACATACACCTAGGGCGAAAATCAAACTATGTAACAGATATATTTTACATAGGAAAATAAATTTCCCTTGAAATACTTATTACCTTACCTGATTATTATGTAAGCATATAATAATAGCGCAGTTGTTGGAGGTTTTTTGAAAGCGCAAAAATTGAATGTCTCGAAAATAAACTATTTCGCGCTGATAACAACACTTTAACACATTTTTAAACAAAAGAAAATTTCCTCTGAATCATAATAAATCATTTTTAAAGAAAATTTTTGCCCCATTAAGAGTTTTCTACATCCAATGAAAAAGATGCGATAGTCTTAATATTCTTTTAGTATTATGAGGTGGTCAAGTATGGTCGTGGTGATCATATCCAAAAAAGCTCGAAGCGCTTTATTATAGATTAATAGAATGATTCCTTATTTCTTATATTTTTATAATTTTCACCAATTGTTTAATTTAATATTAAAATATTGACTATTTGTTACAAATTTGATTCGTAGTGTTATCAAAAACAAAGACACCGGAAAATGTAAATATTTGGTGTTATTACTATAAAGTGTTTTAGATTAAGTTAATCAATATTGTGATCATTTCCAGTATCGTTTAAATCCAGGTTACCATTCGTGGTTTATTAATTATTTAAGTTATTAGTGATTATGTTGTTATGTAACGATTTAGAATTTTATGGATACACCAGAACTACATAAAGTAGCTCAGAGGCAATCTTTACAAAAATTCCGATCGACTGCGAAAATTTACTTTATTAACAATAATAGCAAAGTTGTCATTATTATTATTTTTTTTTTAATAATTTTTTTTAAAATTCAGTTGTTTACTGATCTATTTTAAATTTAATTTTCGTGCAACCGCGACCAACCAAAAGTTTGAACACTAATTCAGAAGGGACAAACAAATATACAACTTTTTTTAAAGGTGGTCGTGTCGCGGAATGCGTCGAACAGTGACACTTGTACGACAGTCCCAGCAGCCTACCCATGCTCCAGATGTCTGCCTGTACCCCGTCATACTGCTTCCCTTCCATCACCTCTGGTGCCGTGTACACGTAGGAACCACAATTTGTGTTGAGAATTTCCGATTTCTTTACGTGTCGAGCAAAACCAAAGTCTGTCAAAAAGGGGATACCTTTATGTTACCATGTTATTACATTTTTCAACTTTGCAAATTCCAGCTGGAAGAGGGTGTGTCCGGACCCCCTAACTAGATCCGCGCATGTTATTCACATACAAAAAGTCTTCTCATATCAATTACCTATTAATTTAAGATTGAAGCAGGAATCCAGCATCAGATTCTCCAATTTGATGTCTCGGTGACAAATGTTTTCTGAGTGGAGGTAGGCGACAATGTCCAAAAGCTGATGGAAGAATCGCCTGGCGTCAGGCTCTATCAGATGACCCAGGTTGTTGACGAAATCCAGGAGGTTCCCGCGGGGAAAAAGTTCCATGACCAGGTAAAAACAGGAAGGAGACTCGAAGACGGCAAAAAGTTCCACCTGAGTGAAGGGGAAGATGTGAACATATATTAAAGCATATACGTGTATATTGAAGTTAAATGGGGATGAGGTGGACTGGGGGGAGGATTGTAACAGCAGCAACACACGTCGGCATAGTGTATTCAGTACTAAATTAATGCTATGCAGTTACATTTACTGACTGGGTATGAGGGCAACATATAATTTTGTTGGACCTGAAGTCAAGACAATGCCTTCGACCTTGGGCAACATTTGTGTCTTCAGGTCTAACAAATCAATTATTGGCCTCATACTTAGTCAATAATTGTGTATTAATTGTACATACAATATATTATTGTATCCTAGGCCTCTGATCACCGGACTTAGATATTTGCAAAATGTTTTTGTTAGATAATTTCTAATTTGAAGCAGCTTGTTTATCATTGTATTAATGCTTGTTAGATAATTTGATTGCTGATAAATCTCGGTTGCTGAAACTATCGCTTAAAATGCACACAAATATATTTGTTTTAAATCGGTTCGTTGTCCTTTTTTATACACACGTACACGATATGATATCTTTGTTTATTTAACAACAAGAATTTAAAATGTTTTAAAGGATGACTGCACTTCACACCGTATTTTGGGTCCTTTTTCGGTCACTATAATATTGTTACATTTATTCCTCGCTCAATTTTACTTCAAGTCATTTGTTATAGAGTTTGGTCAATTTCCTATTGAAATTTATTGTCATAATGGTTTTAAACTGCGTTGCAATAAAACAATTCGTTGTTTTCTCACCCTTACTGTCTGCTCTGCTATCTGGAATTTAGATTGTCTGCCCTTGATTGAAGATAAGATTCATAAATATATGCATAGCGGGTGGAACTAATATTGTAATGAGTGGTCTAAAATTAGAATAGCAGTACTATAATTGAACACCATCTCTCTCTCTCTCTCTCTCTCTCTCTCTCTCTCTCTCTCTCTGTGCATGTCGCCATCTTTTAAAGGTTTCAAAACAAAATATATAACATATAATATCGGCCGGTATAAGTAGCCATTGATGATCGTAAACCAGTGGCTGATGTCAACACATTACGTGTTCGAAAAGAATTAACTACATGTAGTAGATTAATCAGTAACGCACAGAACCGATAATCCGATAATATTGAGGCCCGGGATCGAGTCCTGTAAACCATGATATATTAACAATTTTTGTTGTTGTGATAATGAATCTTTTATTTTGCTTTAAAAAAAACTGAATACCATCACAATATATCTTAGTTTATTTTTTTTGGGGGGGGGGGGGTAGGGGTCAAATTTGTATTTCAACTGTAACATTTTTGTTCAATAAATTCCCCCTATATAATGTTTATGACAATTTCCACAATTGCAATCATTTTCCGTGACTTTCCTATCCAAAAACATTGACAAATCTTTCCTCTATGTAGCATATTTCACCCCAATGAAAAGTCAGCGATGTGGAGGAGTAGTTCGGTTGTTGTAGACAATGCAATCATATGACTGATTTCCTGTTAATTTATGTATAATATAGTACCGGTATCTTAATCCAGACTATTACTTACCACACTGAGAGTATCGCCTAAATAAAACTACCTGATCCTAGATAGCCACCCAAATACACCCAAAATTATACAGTTATAATGAAAATAATACGCTTTTGAGATAAGTATAATATTTTTCTTAAAGATATGTCAAAGAAATAAAGAAACCATCACTCATTTGGAATGATTTGAAATAGGTATGGACAAACAACATCGCCTAGCAGAATGTGTGCTATCTTACACGTCATGGCAAGTCTAGTATTCACTAAGTTACCTGGGGTTAGAAATCATGTGGTGAATTATAATATTCAACAGGTCAAAGTATACCGTTTACAACAGAGAACGCGAACGCAGTAAGAAACAGTTTTTTTCTCTGTTTTCAATGAGCGCATGTTTGTCTATTGATCTCCTTTTAGCATAAGCTAAATATATATATATATATACACACACACACACACACACAACTACCATTAAATAGAGAACAATAGACAAACATGCGCTGACTATGTATTAAGTCTGGAAAAAGGTGGGCGTCCTCATCATCCTATTCAAGATTCAAGAAAATGTAATTACCCCTACCTATGAAAACGACTTCGTACTTTGTAAATATGAACTTTATATTAATGTAATTACTAGTACATAAAGTAAGACATTGGCAAATCCTAAAACTAAAAGAAATATGCCCATTTTTAAAAGGAGGAGAACGTACAATGCCTGTCGAACCCCCGCACGTAGGATTTTTAAACGAATTATGTACATCTCATACATGTATAAAGGAATCTTACATTTGAAGGTGTGCATCAGTACATGTATCTTGAATATATAACTGCATCACCTGACCCTTAACAAACAAACATTTATGCTTAATACTTTTATCCTTCGTTTCATTTCTATGTTTATTTCCTTAACATTACAACGTGATCTCAAACAATTTCTGACTGTGCTAGCGCTATTGTTTATTTTACATTATTTGGACTGGGCAAGAACATTATGTATTTTCTGTAGTTATCTAAAGGGTTTTAAATATTTACCAAAATAATTCTATTGTATATAAGATTTGAAAAAAAGTGTTTTACCTAAAAGGAAGCAAAAGTGCAGAAATTAAAAAGAAAACGCCCACTATGATTCGAACACCCTCTCATCTGAGAGCTACTGTCAACTGTCATCCGCCTATCACACTGAGCTACGTTGACACATATTAATCACTGTGAATAACTTTTATAGTTTGAGAATTATAAATAAATTTTAAGTTTTTATGAAAACCACGAATTTTGACCCATAATGGGTCTGGACTCCACTTTAATAAATCAATAGTAAAAAATAATAAAAACTTATCCTTTTAATAAAAGTACTTTTAGGATGGAGTCTAGACCCATTTCATACCAAAAACTTGCAATTTAGCACAGAAAATGGTCAAGATTTAGATAAAAAAAACGTCGTGTGGCTTAATTTGGAAACCTATATTTCTTGTGTTTACAGAAGGAAAGCGCGTTATTAACATACATCGTGGAATTTAAAGTATAAACAATGTATACAAGCCAAAAATAAATATTTTAGCAACATTTGATCAAGTTCTTTTTTATTGCTCCAAGTGGGGGATATATAACGCCTTATATGTCCCTGTCCTTTATTTTGTCGCAATTTTTAAATGTCATTAAGTGCAGTTATCCTTTCCCCTCAATATACAAAGATCGGGATACAAATGGATTGCACAGATAGGAAATCAGGATAAAAAAACATAAAATATACTATTTTTAATAAAGAGGTATGATATTATTAATGGCATCTTCCTTTTGTATTTATACTTACAATCCCGGGGTGCTGGATCTGTTGAAGAATAGCTATTTCTCGGGGAACAAACTTTTTCAGAACTTCTTTTTGAAGTTTGCTCTTTTTGATAATCTTTACGGCAACATCGATGTTTTCTTTTTGCAGATGCGCAACCTTTGTTTTGGAGAATTCGCAGGTTGCTATTGTGTCTTTGAATTTGTATCCATGCTGTTCCAAGGAAGCTCGTGTCTTCTTATTTGGTTTCCATAATTCTCCTTTTGTGTTTAAATGAGTTTCTTCTTCAAGATGTATAATGCTGTTATTCGATTCCATGTTCACTATGTTTACATTAGTTAATCACGAGACGAACATTGTGACGTTGTCAGAATAGTTGATTGTGACGTCACGTGTTTATGTCATAATGATACCAGAAGTTATATCGAATTTGGGAAATAAAATATTTAATAATTTTAAAACAGAAACATAAATATTTAAATAAACATGTACATTTTGGTGAAAAGATTATAATTCAGTATAGACAACCGATCCAACTTTGATTAAATCAAATCCATCAAATTCAATATAATCTTCTAAAACAACAATTCCCCCATTTTTCATTGGTGAGGAACATTTCAAAAATTGATGCCCAATATTCTTTATCAGATTATAGACCTATTTCTATTAATTTAGAAATAAAATCTTCCTAATTAGAAGATCAATCTGATTGAAGGATCATTTATACACGCATACATGTATTTTACAGTTTACGTACAGTTCCTAATCTAACAGTGTGATGTAGTGTAAGATCCTTTTATGGGAATATCTTACACCGTATTTACATTGTTTTTTACAAAAAGGAGGTCATATGAGTAACAGAATGATTCACTGAGCCAACGCGAATGTCATTTGATCAAATTACTAAACATCTTTCTAAATTTAGTCAAAATGACGTCACAAGGTAGATCTCCGAACTAAAAATAGTAGCTACGGAAGGTAGCTCCACAAGATGGCGGAACACAAGAAGTTTCTTGAGGAATTGATTCGAAGACCAGGGAATGGTGTGTGTGCAGATTGTGGAAAAGAAAGTATGTATTAAACACTTGTTAGCATTGTTTTTATTATCCATAAAATCAATATAATCCAAAATACGAGTTTGACAGACATATTAAAAAAAAAGTTTTACCGCTTTTCTTTCAAAAACATCGCATCAGTATTATCTGGATAATTTTTGAATTGCATTCCCGAATGACTTTAACTGAAAAAAAAATTCAGTGTGTAAGGTCTAAGCCGTATTCAAATTTTGCAAGGGGTGGTGTCACTGGTTGTAACTTTCATTTTGACTGCACCTTTGTCGTGTTTTTTTTTTTTAATTCAACTCAAGCATACATTTTATTTATTAAATCCCAGTTGGCAATATGTACAGTTAAAACCACACAGATGGAATTGGATTAAGAGCATTTCTTGAATTATATATTTATGGACATATGTGCATATGTGCTTGACATATTGGCAATTTACTTTAGTGGAAGCTGTGTTCCTCCAAAAGTATTATAATGGGAATACATAGTCAAATGTATTACATTTACATATAACTTATAAGATATGGCCATCAGTTTTAAAGGGAACCTCTTCCAAAAATATTAACCTTCTACAGCATCCAAAACATATAAAACTTCAATATACATGAAAAACAAGGCAATAGTTTAAAATCAAATTTTTGAATTACATGTATGCCTTTCTGGGTCTAGCACATCACGTATCAGCTACTGATTGAGCTTACAGGGCCCTAGTAGAATGACCAAATACATTGCATTACATTTGTTCTGTAGCTGTCAGAGAAAATTGATCAGGGGCTCAAATCATGACAACCTTTCAAAAACAAACAACAGGAGGTGACATGGTCAGATTGCAAATAAATGATGTCAAAGAAATGACAGTGTAGCTTTCCTTTTCTCTTAACTCTTAGAATTTTAGATCAATTTGTTAAATGAAAAGTGAAAGTGAGAATTTAAGATTTAAGTTACTGACCAGGATTTAAAACAAGTATGGATTTACTTAATTGTTTATACAAGTGTATAATATGCACATTTCAATGAATTATCAACGTTGTTTTTATTATAATTAGATAAGCATACCATTCCCCCGCTAAAAAAATGAGTCATGAAGTTTTGATAGGCCTTGATAAACGTCTAGAAATGACCTTCATAAGCTCTCAGAATACAGAACTTTGCTCTTCCTTTTGATATCTCAAAATTTTTACAGGGTTAGCATGTGCGGATCTAGAGGGGGGGTTAGGGGGGTCCGGACTCTTCCTGCAAATTCAAATTTCTTTCAAATTTACATTATAAAATTACCAAAAATATGCCTCGGACCCCCCCTGGAAAACTCAAATAACTGTCGGACCCCCCTTTGAAAAATTTTCTGAATTTCCCCATTATATATAAAAAGGTTATAAGAACTGATATATAGATCCCTGCATTTAATATAGGTAAATTAGGTAATGTAATATCTTTGTTTACCTATTCTTCTCTTTTGGCATTTTTTAAAATGTAATGTTTAACTTGCAGGAGAGTGTAACATAAACAGAGAGAGAGAGAGAGAGAGAGAGAGAGAGAGAGAGATTTGTGTATTTTGATAGAATTATGACTGTTACCGTATAAGCAAATGCTTATTAAGAAAATGACAATACTCTATATTTGTAGTCACTGAGTGTGTATTACAGGATGTGTTAAAATAAATACACACACAGACATTTTATTATCTAACTTTGTATCTAAAAAAGATACTGCTAAATGCTAATAATTATATACATTTGTATGTACATCCATCAGATAATTGAAGTGCTAAATTAACATATAAATTAATAATAATTCTTGCACTTGTGTAAGCTTTCATTTTGTAATTGAAGTGCTAAATTACAAGTGTATAATTATAGTGTAGTGTGTAAGCTAGCTAGTGTAAGGAAATTTCTGTGGTTCATGTATTCCATATGATATAATGGACAAAACACAAACTTTCAACTCTAAATACATGTACTGTATTTTTTGGTGAATGCAATATATATTGAAGGTCAAAACCAGTGGTTTTGATTGTATAATATGAATTAAACCTACTCCAAAAAAGGTAAAAGGTTAGAATAAAGGAAATGAAGGGTATTCATATAGCACTGGAAATTAAGTGTTCCAAAGTTAAAAGTACGGCACACGTAAGTGATCAAATATCAAAATTAGTTTTGATGAAATACAGAAATGATTGATAAACAGTTTGAATGAATGCAAGTTTTGAGAAATAGTTTACATGTAAATATAAATACCGGTAGAATTAAGACAAGTTCAGTTTTTTAAATACAAAGAAAGTCGGAAGAAAATGAACAATGTATGCACATGCATGCAACAAAAAACACAGTAGTGACAGTTTCAGGGAACAAATACGGAGATTAAATGATATTCAAATAACAGTTGTAACTGGATTTGAGTTTGATTCCTATCAGATATTATTTATTTTTAGTTTATTAAGTTCACATTGATCAACATTGATCAATCAACAAGGAAGTGTTAATGATCAAATTGCACACACAGACTAGTATGTATCTCTGCTCCAAGTGAAGTGTTGTTCAAGAGCTAAGAGTGCATGCACCTTTGAATCTAAATATTTGTACCTAAAATAGAAAAGAGGAAACATGCACCATGTCGCATGCTTTGATCTTCTCAAGATCATGGTACCAATTTGTTGAATTCTTAAAAGTCTCTCAGAAAACATCTGTTAACAATATGTACTCTATACATTAAATTAATTACGAATATTGTCGTTTTTACCAAATACTACATGTAGTTATAATACTAGAAGATACAAATGTCACATGCTTATTTTCTTTTGGAAAGTTTCTTTAAAGATTAAAACTGTCAAATAATTTTGACCTCAGCGGGTGAAACTGTAAAATGATTTCATGCGATGGTCAATATGATAATGGAATCAAGCTATCCACCTATCTACTAGTACATTTTTTTAATCTCGCGTACACTTCCTGATGAAATTAATCCTAGATAATAGTCAGTAAATAACAACTAGATACAAGCTAGGGTGAAGGCCGGGTTATATACATGTATGCATTTACAGTATGGTAAATTTAGGTAAATTCATGCATATACAACCTTTAGTATAGGTTTAATGTGAGTTGTCCTTGTACATGTTCATTTTTGATGAAACTTGGAGTGCTTAGCTACAGTCAGACGAAAAACCCATATACAGACTTAAGGGTGAATAGTGGTACTAACTGTAAAAGTATACTTTTTACGATGTATACAAACTTTGAATAAGTACATGTACATCTATTGTTTTGGGAGAGTGGTCCCTTGTTTTATATGAAATATTAATTCTCAGTTTATAATTAGATCTTGTGTACACAGCACCTCATCTAAAATAACTACATGTAGATAAAAAACAGAAAGGAAAATAAACAACCTCCAACTAGGTCAAATGGTCTTCATCATACAATGTGCCTGGTATTAATGTGTGCAGGCATCACATTTAACACAGATATGTACTGTTTTGTGGGGGTTTCTTATATTATGTTATTAGGCATTTCTTTGTGACATAACGTAAATATTAATTCCTACCCAAGTGAAATACAGACCAAAGTCTTCACAAACCATGGTGAAGTGAACAATTCTTTCCTCCTAATAATTGCATGTAAAATTGACCACTAGACTGAAGACTGTACCCCTACTAAACATGTAGATATTGGAATTAAAGGGACATGGTCACAATTTTGGTCAAAATTTATATTTTCCATTTTTAATGTTTAAAATGGTCATTAAGGCATTTCTAATAATCAAACAAAATTTGAGTGTCAGTCTTTGAGTTATAAGCGAGATACAGAGCTGACAATTCTTTGTTATGTAAACAAAGTTCAGATCATGTTTTTCTTTACATTTTGAATGTTGAAAAGAAAATTCCAAGTTAGACCTAAAATGATTTGACAAACACTAGGATCTTTTTATTTATGTTCAAAACGAATTAGCAGATAAAAAATCAGCTTGAAAAAGAACTTTTACTGGTATATTGAACCAATGTAAACAAAAACATGGCACAGGCCTTGTTTACATAAAGATTTGTGAGCTCTGTAGCTTGCTTATTACTCCACGACTGACACTCAAATTTTGGTTGATCATTAGAAATGCATTACTAAAGTACTGTAAACAATAAAAATAGAAAAATAAAATTTGACCAAAATCGTGACCATGCCCTTTTAAAACCTGTCCTAAATTCAATCCACTTTTAATAAGTAAGTAAAGAAATTGTAAAATTAAACCTCCCCCCCCCCCAATGCCCCTTTGATTAAATTTTAGGATTTTAACTATAAAAACTCTGCAGAGCAGTCTTCTTATAATCCTGGCATCCTAAGCATTATTTGGTAGGTAAATAAGATGACCAAGGTTACTTTTACCAAAAGACGTTTCTGGCGTTTGATTATGTGTGGTTCTATTTATCATATAGTGAAAATGTATTTAATCCTCGAAATTTTTTTTCTATAGTTCTGGTCATCTAGCAGGAAAAGAACATGTTAAGATGAACAAGGAGGCTCCTAACAAAATTATGAAATTTATAACCCCTGGGTTAGAGATTTTGCTTTATAGATTATATAAAAAGGAAATGCTTTAATTCCTCATTTCTTGGGCATGTAGCCGACAAAATGCAATTAAATATAATGTTACCCATGTAGTATATAGTAATGATCAGCAAAGAAGCCTGTACCAAATTGTGTCATTTATGGATATAGGTTCTTGTCAAACAGTGCTCTTTTGATTTGATAAACTGGTTCATTTTAAAAACAATAAAAGGAGCAATATTAGGATCAAAAATGAAACTGTAAATTACAGTGTATTTGTCGTTACTGTTCCAAAAAAGTTTACAATTACATTAAATAAAGACCGAACTTCAGTACTCTCAATACATTGATTCATCATAGGTAGTGCTTTGACAACGCATCTGGTTGCAAAATAGTTTTGGTTACATGACATAAAGCGTTAAGCGTATATGGTAACCACTTAAAAATGCTCTCAAATGCATTTCTTAGCAAATTACTGTAAACCAACTTTTATTCACTTGCAAGAAATTTTCGCGAGGTTAGCTCGAGTTTGGTCGTCGCGTATATTTCTCGCCGCCACCCAGTCCTTGTCATATAGCTGTTATAATAACACGGGTCTGGATAAGGCCTTGACCTTGATCTTTGACCTTGACCTTTGACCTTTAAGAACTGATATCCTATAAGAAATTTTGCAACATATATCAGATTCACAATTAGAGCCCCCCTTCTTTTGTACAAGGATTGAATTCTTATATGAACTTGACCCTCGATATTTGAACTTGAAATTCAATATTTCTTTTTAAAATAACACCTAGCAAAGTGTTACGACCGTTTGTCAGAATTTTTTAAAAGTCTGAAACTCTGACTGCCATTTTACTCCAGACTGCGTTTTAGACTACGCCTCTGAATAAAAATTCCAGCTCCAGTAAAACTCTGTAGAACTTGGCGAAAATTCATGGGATTGTTCCTTACACCTGAATCTAATTGCCTACCAAATTTGAGTGGAAATGAACCATACTGAAGAAAGTTATCCACTCCAGTGGCATCAAACCATCCTCCTGAGATATGAAATTTCAACGCTATGATATTTGTTTCTAATAAATTCATGCTCAAATTTCACTGAAAATCTGTGTTTGCATTTTTATCAGCAACCTGTGACGGTATTTGTTGAAGTTCTACGAAAGATAACTCTTCCTTCCCAGACCCCGATTTTATATGAATTTAGTTTACATTTTCTCTTAGTTTGTTTTTTTCCCGACTTGGCTCAAATACATGACTGGCCTTAATTCATTTCAGATTTTCCGTACTTGTAATCCACAAATGCATGACAGTTAATAGATTTCTGAGCACATGCATTTCAAATCAACAGGAGAATGCACATCAGTTAATGCGAGGTGGCCTTCCCACACCTTCAAATAGCCGCTTGCGACAAGAGTTTGACCTGGCCCGTTTATTTCTTAGTCAACGCTATTCGGCCACATTGTTTACAAGCAGCACTGATTTTTATTAATAAACTGATGAACAAATACTGTCCTCTCAACCAATCGCTAAGCGCCTATCTATTCTAAAGGTTTCACAACATTGGGTATCAACTTCAGATGGATGGAAGAATGCTGGATCTCTTCTTTCTATCATCATCCAAATTGACTACACAACTCAACATCTTTTACCTTCTCTCAAGTAACAAGCGACATAGCATAGGGGTTCTCGGTTCGACACCGCATTGCGGAGAAATTTTTTTTTTTTTTTTCTAAATTTACCAATTTCCTGCAAATGATTTGAACAAAACAAGAGGACCAATTAATGGTGTAAAGACCTTCTAATTGTTCCATGAACAATTAGTCTAGTAGTTATCTTTGTATTGTGCAAGTTAAAACGGAGGGTGATTCTATAATTGAATTATTTATAGCAGGAGGGTTGGATGCCCCTATCTTTTGTGTAAACCGACTTACAAGATAATTTGATTTAATGTGGTCCTATACTCCGTACTAAGCGAGTTCAAACTTATAACATTTTTTTTTTTAGTTATACTTCCTGGCAATATATATATATATTAAGAATTTTTTTTAGAAAATACATACACTGGTATTACAGGAAGGGAAAGATATTGACTAGCCATTACATAAAAGGTTGATTTTTTTTTCAGATCTTGTACATGAACTCTTCATTAGTGTATGAAATCATATTGTTTTCCAAACAAGGAATATATAGAGTAAATCTTTAAAAATCTTCTTCTCAGAAACCAATCAGCCAGGAAAGCTGAAA
>WFKH01007768.1:38008817-38021661 GCA_016163765.1 Magallana hongkongensis
ACATACATCAACAACATTCTCAATGTTGATAAGCCAGCCATCAAACTGGAAGTATTTTGTTATCTCAACCAATTTATTTGCTGCCCTCTTCAACGACTCCTCAGATTCTATCACTTTATGACATCTAACTTTCCCTTCATCCCATTCAGTAATAAACGTTCCTGAAATTGAAAAGTAAAGATAAATATGTGTATATTACAGTATGTATACAAGTTTAATAATGGTGTAATTAACTGTTCTAAAGAATAACATCTTTTCTTTTGGTGAATACATCAATTCAATATATGCATTTAATGGTTTCCAGAAGAAATTATAAATATTACTTAATAAAATCCTAAATATAATTTCAAATATTCATTTCTTTTTTTTTATTTTGCCCAAAACCTAGCCCACTAGTTTTAAAAGTACAAAATTATCTACCTTAAAATACTTAATACACATGTATAGGTTTTCAAATCAAAAAATATATACAATCATATGATCTAGGTGTTTTTCAAAGTTTAAAATTGTTGCTGAGCTGAGTGATGTATTGAAATATATTGGAAAAATGGAGATTTGTGTAGAAATTCAGAAAGGCTTACTGGGGGTTTAAAGCCATGAACTTCTAACATGTAGAGATGTCACCCAAATTAATTAAGTTTCAAAATCATTACATGACATATCATGTTTTTCTGAATACCAGTAAGAAATTCATATACCATAACATTTAACTCCATGTTTGTGAGCTGCATTTATCCAAGTTACAGGTGGAATAGTGACAAAATTATGGCTGAAGTAGATAAACGAGTCAATGTACTGCCAGTGGTAAAACTGGTACGGTAGTGGATCCTCAGCACCTTGTACAAATCTAAAAATAAAAATTTAAAACTACATAAAATAAACTACATTAAATAAAATAACTTTTAAATAAAATAAACTACATTAAATTCTATTTATTTCATTTAATCTTAAATCTATATATTTCATTCTTTTATATACAAATAAACTAAAAAAAAAAAACCAGTTGATTCATAAAACTTGTAAAGGCCTGTGTGATTGAAAAAAAAAATGGTATATTACCATTGATATAGATATGTCCTTGATCAGATGATTCAAATTTTGTTAAGGTGTTGCAGGAATGTATACATACGTCCCTGTGTGGTGCATATATCAATAGTTTAGTGCATGTGTATTACCATATTAATTATTAGTTATGCATTAATTAATAATTATTACTTAAGCATTTTTTACAGGCATCAAATCTTTCATCACAGATTAAGTTTATAACTTTGACTTTTTGGCTACCAGTATTAATAAAAAACTTTTGCAATATCTTAAAGCTGCTTGGTCAGATTTAATATATTCAAATTTTATGTACGTTTTTAAACAATGGTTTTGTTTAGTATATGTATAATAATAGGCTTCAAAGTAGTTTTCCCAGTCATTTAAGCCATATTTCAATGGGTAAATGATAATATACAAAATTTGTTTACAAATCAAACTTTACATGAAAGGGTACCACGTTATTTCGCCCCTTATTAAGACTCGCCCCCCTAACATCAAGGCGGGTATGGCTATGCCTGTATTACAACTTTGACACTCACTATCAATAAAGAAAATAAGATTTCAGAAATCATTAAATCATTAGTGAAATCATTATTTCACTAATTCTTAGGAGTTTGTTGTGTTTACAATCCATGCATAATATGCAGGCTAAATAAACCAAATCTATCTGGGGACAAAACCAAACGGTTCCCTTTTCTTAACATGCTCCATGATGCAATTGCTTTGTTTCTTTGTGTTCCCATACAGAAATTATTTTCATTTACTTAGAATATTTCTGTCTTTGTCAGAAAGGAAATGAATTCCGCTGGTGTAAATAGGTGAAAATCTATAACTTTTTCAGATAATTGGTTTGTATGGAAAATTATTCGATACCATATAAGCCAAAAATATCAGACCAAGCAGCTTTAAAGAAATGTAACATACCTGTCTGTCAAATACCCTCCACACATGTCATGACATACTAGCGTCTTTGGTATTCCCTTTGGTCTCCCTTTTCTGTTTGCTAATGGAACTGTGCCAACCCTGCAGTCTATTAAGTCACCAGAACTCCAGGAATCTAGCTCTTCAAAGGTTTTAAGTGGCAGACACTCCATATCAAAAATCAATCCTACAAAGGTAATTCCATGACATAAAATTGAAATGACATTACGTGTTTAAATTCTGGTCGTCAAATCATATGTTTCCGAGTCAACTTTCGTTGCATCATACTATCAGCATTGTATAGATATTACATTTATTTTCATTGGTCGAATGCGGCATCCCTTTTATTTATAGGTAGAAATTGCACTTTCTGATCACAGGGGCTCGATTGTCAGATAGTGGAGTTCTTTATAGCTTTATTATTTGTTCCTGAAGACAAAAATGATTAAAATCTAATGTGTATTTCTGTGTATTGCAATAAAAACATTAACTGAAAACCCCCGTTTCAATCATGTTAAAAAAGCGTACTTCGGGAACAAATAAAGAACTCCACTATCCGACAACCAAGCCCCTGTGTTTCTGATTCGGTATCGACTGTCGATGTTATATCTAAGGTAAAACAGTAATTTAGTCATTAGTGGAAGCGTTTAGTGTTTGACTATCGGAAACCTATGACGACAGGGTATTATTGAGAAATTATATTGAGAAATTAGCGATATCAGTGGCTGATTAGGCCTATAAAAAATGTAAAAAAATTTAAAGTGTTTTAGTTTATTATACAATAGAGAACTTACGATACCAAGCTTAAATTAGAATAAACCACGCACAATGCCGGTATTGGGAGAATGTTTATTTTTTGTTCAATGTCATTTCACGTCTTCACGTGAGACTGATTTTTAACACTGCAGAACAAACTCACTTACGATATAGATTAGCTTGAGAAACATTTTTCACCAAGTTGTACGTTTATCATTTCGTGTTTCCGGATTTAGATCAACTTTGATACCTTACTTTGAAGTGTCTTTTGTGTGTTTTCTATGATGATTGCTTTAGATATTTTCAATCCTTTTTCTTCTTCTTCCAATATAGTTCATCCCTTGGTTGACCGAGTATTGTCGAACTCTTGTTTCAGCTTTGGTTCTCTTCCCTAAAACAGCATTTAAGGTATCCGACCCATATTAGGACCTAATTTTTCTAACCCTGAATACCAATCATGTACTAAATACTCTGATATTAATTTAAAGCATTTTAGAGTAGAAAAAGATTTACCGAGAGAAATTTTCAAAAATATTATTAACTAAGCAGTAATTAATTAATGAAAATTGCATTAATGTCTATGGGGACATGCATATTTTTTAAAATAAAAAATTAAATATTAAAAATATCAATAAATGCTTCGGTGGAAAGATGCATTTCATCATTAGGAATACAAAAACTATTGAAAGTAAATTTTATACTGTATATATCTTTTAAAAATTAATTTTCATAAATTAAAGCAAAGGGGAGCAACTCTTCAAAAAAAGGAAAAGGTCAATTATTAGGACACATTCTGCTCTTACATACTGACACTTAAACATGAAAATTATGTCCAAGTATACTAAGTATGAAGCCCATATATATCTGTTATGCATCCAGATTCAATGAATCTGGGGCTATTATGGATCGGATACCTTAATCCGAGACCTGAGTGATGATAAATCTAATGAGGAAAAGGCAACACAACAAAACCCCTTAAAATATTACTTTGCAAAACTAATTTGGCATTATATTGACAATTGTAGTTAATAAATAACGTTTCCAATCACTGTGATATTTTCTAAATTCTGTGATCAATATCACATTTCAAATATATGTAGAGTAAATAATTTATTGGTATTTATTGCTCATTTTCTTAATCCTGTCATCCATTTCACCTTTCAAATCACGTATATCATATTTATTACTTAGTAAGTACTCAATTACTATATTATAAATCATTATCATAGTAACAATAATTATAAATCATATCAATATAATTTATTTAACATTTATTTTGTTGATAATTTAATTGTTTATTTATTTATATTTTTATGTTTATTTGTTTGTCACATTTATTGCAGTTAACAAAAAGATAGAAAAAATAAAATTAAAATCATGCATGCGTTTAAACTGAAATAAACCGTGGTTGTACTCCTAAACGGTACAAGTATTCAGATACGATCACTGCAAAACTTGTTAAGACACAGTAGTCTGAAATTAAAGCAACATTTATTTGCTTTGCATTTAATAAGTAAACAAATTGTCAGAATTTAATTTGGCAGATAATGGTTTGTCGCCTAAGTGTGTTGGTGCATTGATAAGGAAAAGGCAGAAAATTAAAATTAAAATTTAAAATTTTTGACTAATTTTCCTTATTATATCATACATAACATGATTAAATTCTGTAAAGGAAAATCATGTTTATATTTGAATAAATACACATAACGTTAAAGAGTATATAGAGAATAATAAAAATTCAGGTATGTATCATATGGCATAGTTTTATCAAGAACAAGAAAAAGAGGGGAAAGGATCGAGAAATACCATGTACAATATCTTTATACCAAAATCATTTTATCAAGAAGAAGAAGCAGAAGATGAAGAAGAAGACGGGAAATTGAGAAAGCTGGATAGATTCCAAATTATGAATGTGTCTCGTTTTGTAAATCTTTTATTTAAGGAAGGAGTCTTGTCTGGTTTTCGACTTATCAAACTATCAACGGTATATTTTAACCAAATGTCCGTTCAACTAGTCAGCTAGTTCAACTAAATCTAAAGGAAATTAAAGATCATCAGTTGGTTATATTGTCTGTTTGACTGTGTAAAGAACGTGGGGGAATAAGCCGAGGCATAAAACAACTTAAGTCCATTTGAAAAAACCAACAATTTTTTTTCTTACAAATATCACTTTTATTACATATATTAAACATATGTAATCATTTGCATTCAGTATTGCCAAAACCTTCAAAAATTGACTTCAAATTTAATTGAAATTAAGACATCAAAATATGTATATGCTCATTGAGCAACAAAATGCTAATGAAATCGGATGTACAGACTATAGTTTTTATAGAGTGGGTCATCATACCATTTTTTAAAGGACGTGTACTGATAAAACATGTTAATTAAATGTCTATCTTTTTCAATTTTCAAAAAAATGGTACCAAGACCCACTCTATGGCAAGTAATAAGCAATTTTCTTCGTTCAATTTTCAAGATGATCAATCATCAAATGGCCAAGACCGAATTATGTTTGCGCAATACTAAATTGAGATCGTTATTTAGATGGATTAAACATGCGATTCCATGGTGTAGCGGTTAGCGAGGAGTTCTTGGAATGTAGGTATGTTGAAGTAGGTGTTCGATTCTAGATAATGAATCGTGTAGGAAATATTTTTTTTAATTCTTTGTTTACTTTGTTTAAATTCAATTTTATAGTTTTTTAGTTAACTGCTAAATAGGTTATCTTTAGTATTATTTTTTAAAATAAACATGTTACTTTGTTGAGGGGGTACAAATTATGGACTTTAAGACAAAAGATTTGAATTCTTTATTCTATGTACACGCACATAATAAATTCTCTGGCGATATGTAAGCACAGGAATAAAGATATTTGAAGTTAAAACACATATTATACCAAAAGCGTGATTGTCATTTGAAACATACTAGTGATAGGGTTGTGGCCACTTGTGGGCAATATGCCTCGGCTTAAACCCCCAGGTTCCTTCATGCATATCTGAATATAAGAAGTATGAGAAGACTCCTTCCTTAAAGAGCGCAACGTGTTTGTTTTGACAAATTGAAACACGAGTAAGCTGGTGCCTGTTCGTTTGAACTGTTTAAACCTCCCCTTAGTTAAAGTGTTTCACAAACCAGCCTCGAGGTTCATTGAACGTGACAGCAGTTTTGGTGATATCGTGACCCCATTTATTACCATAGTATTCAAAACACTTGTCTCTATTCTACTATTGTATGTATTCAAATACAGCGTAACGACGCAAGGATGGAATATTTTCATCTTGGCATCCAAAAATTTTGCAATCACGCTTTATTTAAATTAAAAAAAAAAAAATCATTATTTGAAGTTAAATCGTAAATAACTATTAGTCACATTCATTTTTTTTTAAACTTATAATAGTGATTTTTAACACAGCACTTTTGTCATATTGGAAATTTTTGTATTTACAGCCCTAGCCAGCCAGTACATTTTAGGCTAAAAAGCTATTTGACAAAGTAATAAAATCAAATATAGGTACATGTACCTACCAGATTATTTTAAAAGTAGTCATATCTGTAATGCGTTCTATTACTTTACAGCTCGATTCCATTCGTTTATTCTCCTTTACCATTCACACAATGATATACACGAAATAAAAAATTATGTTTAATTCGCCTAACAGTATTGGGAAGGGTTGTGATGCAAAATTGGCTTATCAGATACTATTTGTCATGGAATTCCATACACGACAGCCAACTTTCATCTGTTTTCTTCCATCGGCGTAATTCTTAATGCTTACTGCTACTTGTAGTAATTTACTGCTTACTGCCAAGCGTGTTTTTGCTTCTGTACATATGCGAAAAAGGCAGTAACAATGTATATTCAAACTGCAATTGAGTTTATGTTGATACACCACAGAAACTGTGTGCTCAAAAACTATATAATACAGCTTTTGATATAGATCGATGATAAAGAATCCTAACCTTAACATAATCTTAAATCTTACAGACACATAAAAGTTGTCTCAAAATGCAAATCAATGAAACTGTTTATTGATGAGCAAAAGTCACGAAGAATTGAGGCTGGTTTATTAAATATTGGTTAAATCTAAACAACTCAGATATTTTTCACCCACTTCTGTCTCCATTGTCCATATGTTTGAAAGAGGTTGTGGATTAGAGACAGAAATTGTAATTAAGACCTTAAAAAGGATGTTCGTTCCAATATCCCAAAAGATTAAAGTGAATTATTATGCATAGACTTGTTCATGCTCTAGACACAATACTGTGTTGCTGTATTGTTATCAAATTTTAAATACAGTACTTCATTGCAATTTTGTGTGTGTGTGTGTGTGTGTGTGTGTGTGTGTGTGTTGGGGTGGGGACTGGGGAGGGGGGGTTCGCAGTATATTTTATTATGTTTTCGTTATGTAGGTTGCTGACAAAAACGACAGTGATTTCTGACACATTTTCTTGAAATACATGCATTTCTTAAGCATAGTTTCTTTTTGTCATCTCTGAATGCGTGAGAACCCATGCCGCCATCCATAATTTGTACTAACACAGGATTCTAGTTGTTGAAAGATATACATAAAAAGGTTTTTGAATTTTGGGCGGTTAGTTTTTTTCTTTTTCGGAAGTAAAGTACTTTAATAAATTTGTTAAATTTCAGTGCATGTATTTCGTACAGAACAATATTGAGAAGCAAGAATCTTTTAATAAAGTGGAAGAGAGCTTTTTACACAACTTTGGAATTCCATATACGTCATCCAACATTAGATGCCAACTGCTTACTCATCTGTTTACAGCTTATTGCTATTAACGAAATATTTCAAATTGCAAATTTGCATGTTTTACTCTGGGGCGATAGTCAACTAAGTTTTAATGATAGCAATCATTTATTTTCATTAGTTCTTCGCTATATTAAATATAGTGGAAGATTAACCTTATCTACAATTATATGCACACCTTTGAAATCACAACTGTTTACTATGCTAAATGTAATTCAATTTGCCCTGTAAATTTCATTGACTTCTTTATGTTGTGGTATCAATAATTATATTGTATCATATATTTGTACAGGGAGAGGGCGATCTAAGTTACAGAACTGTTGCCCAATCCCAATTGTAAATTAGTACAATAAAAATATGTTCAAACCAAATCAATCAAATCACTGCTATTTGATTGATGGGTTCTACGCGGGTGAAAAGATGACCTAAAAGATGACATTTTAAATATTTACTAGTATTAGATGTAAATTATTTACTGAGTTGGAGAACCATGTTTTTTGTTGGGTTTTTTTTTCATTTTTGCTAACAAGCATTTTACTGAAAATAAAGATAAAATGTTCACCCCCTCTCCCACCACAAAAATACTCATTATTGTTTTGGTTGTTAAACATTTGATGGCACAAAAGAAATACTATAATAAATCAATTTATTAATTAGAGTTTGTAAATAAAACCAATATCAATTCACATCTACATGTATGTTTCTAAAGATGTTTTAAAAAAAAACACACTAACACAACCATGGGTTAGCGATTATTCGAATGGTTTTGCATAAGAACGCTGCAGAATGCAGCAGGATTAAAACCTCCTAGTTTAGTGTAATGCATATAGCAAATCAAGTAATCAAGAACTGTAATCTAAAACTGTAATAAGTTGACAAAATTATAACCACAGAGTTTTTATCTAGAGCATAATAAAATATTTGCATGATATTTCACCTACTTATTTTCAGCTTTTGGAACATCCTTTTTCGGGTCTTAGCTCATATTTGAAATATAATTGCAGTTCTATTAAATGTGTTTAATATACATCTTCTCTCAAACCTAAGAATAGGAAAACGATTTAAAACATCTGCGTTATTAAAATTGAATCCATAATTATTGGATCATGCAACCTTTTGTCCCCATGGGTTTTGCTAATCAATAACCTGTTGGACTGATATGCATGCTGAAACTTATCTACATGTTGCTTTTTAGAAGTTTTATGTTCTATATCATCTATATATGCAACAAAGTTGTGGAGCAGTTTCGGTGGTGTATCATCATAACTTCAATAGCTTTTTTAAACGCACAGTGGCACTGCTTATTTAGACTTTGGACATGCACTTGCGGAGAAGCAAGAGCACGGTTAGCAGTAAGCATAAATTACTACCAAATTAGCATTAAGTAGCTGGCAGTGAGCAGTCAGCAGTTAGCAGCTGACAGTTAGATGCAATCGCAACTTCTCGGGCCTTTCCGGCAGAAGTCGGAAAAACACCTCGAATGTATTAACATTACCGAATGTTAGAATGTATTACAAAAAGGAGTCGCTTCCCATCAATTTAATTATCGGCTAGGCAACCTTGTACGTCTCTTCTGTGGGATATTTTAGGGTATATCATTGAATTTAATGCAGTTTAGCTCACATCTCAACAGATCGTAAACGTGTTGTATTTATATCAAGTTTTATAAAAAAGGGGGTTGTCATGGACGCCTATACATTCAAGGTGTTTTTCCGAGCTCTGCCAGAAAGGCCCGAGAAGCTGCAATTGAGTTAGATGTTGTATGTGGAACTCCATACTCATCGAACCTGAACATGCACATGTACAGGGAATGAAAATTCCATAAATTAAGGTGGTATTCACCGTACACACTTTTTTTGAAACTATGATCGAGGTTCTGAAAAAGAGAAATCCTAAAACTACTAGTGATGGACAGTTCAACAATTGAAGGCAATGACCCATGCTCTATCTATAACTGAAGTTTATAAACAAATGCACATAAAACGATCGTATTTATCTACTGGGAGTTAAACATTATTGCATATTCAAAATTAGAGACAGCATTTCTTTAAAATCGGCACGGTTGTTCGTCAGCAAATTTTTCATCTTTTTTTTAATTGATGGTTTTTCTAAAATTATTGGGCAATTTTAACACAAGTATAGGTTCACATATACTTTGTGCAAGTATTTCTGATACAGATAATATTTCGGATACAAATATCTGGGTTGTTTAGATTTAACCCTTATTTAATAAACCAGCCTCAATTCTTCGTGACTTTTGCTCATCAATAAACAGTTCCATTGATTTGCATTTTGAGACAACTACAGTTTTACTAATTTTATGTGTCTGTAAGATTTAAGATTAGGTTAAGGTTAGGATTCTTTAGCATCGATCTATATCAAAAGCTGTATTATATAGTTTTTGAGCACACAGTTTCTGTGGTATATCAACATAAACTCAATTACAGTTTGAATACACGTTGTTACTGCCTTTTTCGCATATATACAGAAGCAAAAACACGCTTGGCAGTAAGCAGTAAATTACTACAAGTAGCAGTAAGCATTAAGAATTACGACGATGGAAGAAAACAGCTGACAGTTGGCTGTCGTATATGGAATTTCATGACAAATAGTATCTGATAAGCCAATTTTGTTTCAATACCCTTGCCAATACTGTTATATGAATTACCCGTAAACATATTTTTTTTATTTCGTGTTTACCATTGTGTGAATGGTAAAGGAGAATAAACGAATTACAGATATGACTAGTTCTAAAATAATCTGTAGTTACCTATATTTGATTTTATTACTTTGTCAAATAGCTTTTTAGCTTAAAATGTACTGCCTGGCTAGGGCTGTAAATACAAAAATTTCCAGTATGACAAAAGTGCTGTGTTAAAAATCACTATATAAATTTTAAAAAAAATGAATGTGACTAATAGTTAATTACGATTTATCTTCAAATAATGATTTTTTATTTAAATAAAGCGTGATTGCAAAAATTTTGGACGCCAAGTTGAAAATATTTCATCCTTGCGTCGTGGCGTTATAATTTTTCCGCGAAGATTTATTTTGAATACGTAAAATAGTAGAATAGGGACAAGTGTTCTTAATTAATACTATGGTAATAAATGGGGTCACGATATCACCAAAACTTCCGTCATGTTCAATGAACCTCGAGGCTGGTTTCTGAAACACTTTAACTAAGGGGAGGTTTAAACAGTTCAAACGAACAGGCACCAGCTTACTCGTGTTTCAATTTGTTAAAACAAACATGTTGCGCTCTTTAAGGAAGGAGTCTTCTTATGCTTCTTATATTCAGATATGCATGACATTTTTACACAGTCAAACAGACAATATAACCAAGTGATGGCATCAGTTTAAACAAATTTGACCATCTTGTTTTCGCAGCAAGGTCAGGTCAAGGTCATAATCTTTTCCTTCAGCTTAAAGGATGATAAAAATAGATTTAGTTATTCTCATGTGGCACTGATATATATTATAAGATATTAAGTTTCTATTCTACTACATATAATGTCTATCAGTTTATACTAATAAGTTGAAATAAATATTTAAACAAAAATTGATATTGCTTAGCCCATACTTCCTCTAATTTTTTTAAATTAAATTTTTTTTAAAGATATTTAGATTATTTTTCTATGCTTTCAATATTGATATATTTCTGGGGCCCGTTTCACAAAACTATCTTATGACTAAGATCTATCTTAAGACCAAACTTTGTCATAAGACCTCATCATAGCTGTTTCACAAAACTGTCATATCTTATGATTATCTTAAGATCTGTCATAATCTTAAGACGACCAAATACATGTCTTAACCACCTTTAACTTGGCGAGAGCCTATATTTTGGTTCACAACCAAAGGCCGAGTATAATTCGAGTGCGCGCGATTTTCCACAGTCTTCTATTTTCATGCTGCCGTTGGTGCAACGTTAAAAATTTCTTTAGTATTGTGTGTTTTTAATCAAAATAAACATTATCCCTAACATTTATGTGTTAAAGATAGTTTATTTTTAGACATCAATTGGGTAAAATGCTAATGTGGTATTAGCTTTTAAAGACAGCATTTATTAACGAACGTCAATATATACTGCACTACTCCAAATTAAGAGTGATAGGGCGCTGAAAAAAATTAACTTTGAGATAATCAAAGTTTTAGCCAGATGATCGACATTTTTAAAAGTTTTCCATTTTGGACTTTTTACAATAGTTTTCATATATGTGAAAGAAAAAACAGAACCCTTGGACAGAAATACAAAATCTAATAATTTATTTGTAGATGATAGTAATGCTTTTTCGACCGTGTTCGAGCGCTTAAGACTTCAGTGCACCTCTTCCCTCTCAATTCCTGATGCTTTCTTTATCATGATTTCTGTCTTCTTCTTCGGAGCATTTGCATCTGCATTGAAACTATATTTCAACTGTGTCTGTTCAATTGGACACAACTCATCGTAGACATTTTCAAATGGATGTTTCTGAGTCCACTTTCATGTCCGTACCCGCTTTACAGTCAAAACTGCGTGCATTCAAACAACATCTATTGTGTGTACAGGCGCAAATGCAGCGGTGAATCAAATAAAATATTTCTAGGACTGCAGTATACTTAATGAAAATACCTTTTATTCCGTAAGTTATCTGTACAGTTTTTAGATCACCTGAGCCAAAGGCTCAAGTGATCTTTTCTGATCACAATTTGTCCGTTGTCTGTCGTTGTCGTCGTCGTCGTTGTCGTCGTCGTTGTCGTCGTTGTAAACTTTTCACATTTTCATCTTCTTCTCCAGAACCACTGGGCAGATTTCAACCAAACTTGGCACAAAGCATCACTGGGTGAAGGGGATTCAAGTTTGTTCAAATGAAGGGCCACGCCCTCTTTAAAGGGGAGATAATTTAGAATAATTAAAAAATTGTAGGTATTTTTCAAAAATCTTCTTCTCAAAAACTATTAGGCCAGAAAAACTGTAACTTGTATGGAAGCATCCTCAGGTAGTGTAGATTCAAGTTTGTTCAAATCATGGTCCCCAGGGGTAGGGTGGGGCCACAATGGGGGGATGAATTTTACATAGGAATATATAGAGAAAATCTTTAAAAATCTTCTTCTCAAAAACTATTAGGCCAGAAAAGCTCAAATTGGAGTGGAAGCATTCTCAGATAGTGAAGATTCAAGTTTGTTCCAATCATGCTCCCCGGGGGTAGGATGGGGCCCCAATGGGGCGGGGGATGAATTTTTACATAGGAATATATAGAGAAAATCTTAAAAAATCTTCTTCTTTTAAAAAACTATTAGGCCAGGAAAGATGTAACTTGTATGGAAGCATCCTCAGGTAGTGTAGATTCAAGTTTGTTCAAATCATGGTC
>WFKH01007768.1:38021761-38033610 GCA_016163765.1 Magallana hongkongensis
CAAATTGGAGTGGAAGCATTCTCAGATAGTGAAGATTCAAGTATGTTTCAATCATGCTCCCCTGGGTAGGGTGGGGGCCCCAATGGAGGGGATGAATTTTTACATAGGAATATATAGAGAAAATCTTTAAAAATCTTGTTCTCAAAAAGTATTAGGCCAGGAAAGCTGTAACTTGTATGGATGCATCCTAAGGTAGTGTAGATTCAAGTTTGTTCAAATCATGGTCCCCGGAAGTAGGGTGGGGCCACAATTGGGGGGGGGTGGATTTTTACATAGGAATGTATAGAGAAAATCTTTTTAAAAAAATCTTCTCAAAAATGCTCCAATTTGAGTGGAAGCATCCTCAGATAGTGCAGATTCAGGATTGTTTAAATCATGGTCCCCTGGGATAGGGAGGGGCCACAATGGGGGGCCACAAATAGGGGGGGGGGTATATAGGAATAGAGAAAAATCTTCTTACAAATACAAGAAAAGGGGCTTGGTATTTACCATAAAAATATGTGGATAAAAATCGGCAGATATTTTAAATTTTTTAGCAAGATCTACTGTACTTAGTTGCCAAGATATTTTGATTTTGTTACTGTAATGATAATTTGATCAGAGTTAAGGTTATTGTTGCTCAGGTGAGCGATGTGGCCCCTGGGCCTCTTGTTTTAATAAATAGTTTTAAATCAATGTTTCAGTAACCAAATTTTATCATACTTTAGACAGCTCAGTTAAGTTATCCCCCCCCCCCCGTAAAAGATATTCATTTGATGCAGGTTTCAGAACATAAAAAAAGCTCAATGTAAAATATAAGCAAAATGAAAACAGCCTCCGCGCAAGTACAGTATTTTTGATACAAATAATACTTTTTTAGTATATTCAAGAATGAAGTTTGTCTTAAGAACTGTCTTAAGATTTTTAACACTTAAGATAGTTTTGTGAAACGGAACTAATATATCTTATGATTGTTATAAGTCAGATCTTATGACAATCTTAAGATATGTCTTATGATAAATCTTACGATAGTTTTGTGAAACCCAGCCCTGATTTTTACGTATTATGCAGACTTTATATAGCGATATAAAATGACAGAAAATCTAATGTATTGACAATTTAGTAAGAAAGAAAATCCGGTTTTATGATTTTTTTAACACAAATCTATTTATAGAATGAACGCTTAAAAATGCTAATAAAATTGTAATTTGTTTGGAAAATCATTTTTTTAAAACACGTTCTGAAACCCGAGTTTCCTATTATTAGTTAATATTAGTAATTTTGTTGCAAATCTGGCATTGTTGTTATTGTGTAAAAAATGTTTCTTAAGTTAATAAATCTATGGTAATTTTGAATTACAAAAACATGTTATATTTTCCTACGCCAGTGTTTCGTTAAAATATAGTCCTTGTTAGATTCTAAACTTTGATTACTATTTCCATACCAAGCAGTACAACTGTAAAAACAGATATGATCATTTAATTTCCTTACATCTTGATTTAGTAGAAAATTGGTAAAATATACTGTCGTTAGTTTGATAAGTAAAAAAACCCCCAAAAAACCAAACTGACAAGACTTCTTCCTCAAATAAAACATTTTTTAAGAGAGACACATTCATAATTTGGAATCTATCCAGCTTTCCTCTTCTTCTTCATCTTCTGTATCTTCTTCTTGATAAAATGATCTTCATGTGATGTCATTGTTACAGACTTTAAGTAAAATGTAGAGTTTTAAATTTGTATTTTATGGTTATGTTCGGGACCAGATACAAAGACCCATATGTTACATTCATTATACAGCTACACTGGCATAAGTATACTCTATGTGTGTTTTTATTCAAATATATACATTATTTTCCTTTACAGAACTTAATCATGTTATGTATGATATAATAAGGAAAACTAGTCATAAATTCTAATTGTAAGTTTCTGCCTTTTCCTTATCAATACACCAACACACTTAGGCGACAAACCATTATCTGCCAAATTAAATTCTGACAATTTGTTTGTTTTTTATGAAAATGCAAAGCAAATTTAATGTTGCTTTTATTTCAGATAAGTGTGCCTTAACAAGTTTTGCAGTGATCGTATCTGAATACTTGTACCGTTTAGGAGTACAACCACGGTTTATTTCAGTTTAAACACATGATTTTATCGTTTTAAAAAAATAATAAAATGTACTTAAGTCAAATATGACATTGTGGATTTTTTTGGCGGATTGTTTGTTGTATCTATATTAAATTGTATTTTTTTCTAGATTTTATTTTTTTGTTCACTGCAATAAATGAGCAAATAAACACAAAAAGGTAAATAAATGAATAAATAAACAATTAAATTATTAAATGTTAAATAAAATATATTGATAATGATTTATAATTACAGTTACTTTGATAATTATGATTTATTAATATAGTTACTGAGTACTTACTAAGCAAATAAATATGGTATACGTGATTTGAAAGGTGAAATGGATGACAGGATTTAGAAAATGACCACTAAATACCAGTAACTAGAGTATTATTCTAATTATTTACATATCAATAAGGTAAACTATTTGAAATGTGATATTGATGACAGAATTTAGAAAATATCACAAGATGGGAAACGCTATTTATTAACTACAGCTGACAATATAATGCCAAATTAGTTTTGCAAAGTAAATATTTTAGCGGGCTTTTTTGTTGTTGCTTTTTCCTCTTTAGATTTATCCAGTGTTCGAAAAAGGCAAGCATCACTCAGGTCCTCTCGGACTAAATGCTGTTTTAGGGAAGTGAACAAAAGCTGAAACAAGGAAAAACGAAGTTCCCGGAAGGAAATGTTACATACACGTAGTAATTATTCTGGGAAATATATTGTTAGAACGTGCGGAGCCGGGTTAAACCGTGACGTTTCAATTGGCAAGGTAAGGTATTGCCTTGGTACGGATCGCTTAATGATTAAATTTAAAGTGAAAATAAATATGGGAAATTCTTGATAAATTCGACATTGAATATACTTTTTGATATGCTATGCCGTTTTGAATTTGAAGGTAAAACACACTCATGAAAATTATTGTTTTCCTTTTTACTAGGAAAAATGTGAAGCATGAATTTGTAATTCATAAAATTAAATCTACATTCATATAATTAAACAAATCACAATTTAAAAAAAATTGTCAAAGCGAGAGTGAATATTTCTCATTCTCGGTTTACTTCATTGGGTTTAATATCTACTCAACGCACAGCAATATCCCTTTTTTTAAAATATCTTTTTTTTTTTTACATGTCTATTCTTTTAAATATATCAACGATCTTGCAACAATGGTCTTTTCGGCATCCATTAGCTATAAATTATAAAATGGTATGCATACATTGCAAACTTATCCTCCATTGCTTGTAATCTGAGAAACCTTTTGCAATTTTGTAAACTTTTCAAAGTTTGAAATCATTGACTTCGTTCACAAAGACTCATAACACGATACAATTTTGCAAGGACAACCATGATTAAAGTTTCAAAATCCTTGAACCCTTTTCAAAAGCGCAAAATTTATTTTAGTAAAATTTACTCCAAATCCATATTAATTGTATTTTCTTTTTTTTTTTTTTTTTACCAACACTCAAAATCTTTAGGATTATCATGTGCAATTTGCATTTTTTTTTTACATTGGCATTATATGTAAGAAGTTGTAGAACTAAGAGTAAATAAAAAGGTAATTTGATAAGTGTCACGGAATTCAAGGGTGATGTTCAGCAAAATAATTGTAGGTCATACAAAATAAAATAGAACTGGATTTTTCCAGATCTTTTTCAGGTTATGAAGGAGAATTGCTTTAAATATCAAGTGGATATTTTAACAGAAACTCTTACGTTTATGCAACCATTTGTGATTTGAATTTGTGATTTTCTTTCGTATAAAACACAAATACATGTAAAAGGAATAAAATGTTGTGTCTGTAAAAACTCGAAAATGCATGTTTCAACAAATCTTGTGTATCTGTTATGAATATTAAAATGTAGTAAAAATATGCAAAATTTGCAAAATTATGTCTGATTTTTTTTCTTGTCGATCGTCTTTATCATCAAATTATTCCCATTGAGCTGTATATAACAATACTTGCTATAAAATTGCTTTAACAACCAGCAGTTATTTAAAATCTTCACAATTATAGAGCTGTTTGTATCTGAATAATTAAATGCCTTTAACACAACTTTGGCAAGTTAAAGTTTGTAGGTCAATAGATTTTCAGAAAACATCGTACAATGTACAACGTAATTTACCACCAATCCCTTTATATTATTAGCATAACCCTCTATCACATTTCTTATCGCACGCTCTCTGTACCAGCCAATGAAATTTAAATAAATTGACCAATCGGCATTGTTGCATGTTAGTGGAACGCGGAAGTTTTAGTGGTATACGTTTAACAGTGCTTCAGCACCTCAACAGTTTTACAAATTGCATAGTATGTCGAATTTTTTTTCTCGGAGAGTACAGCATGAAAACTTAAGAAATAATTCAAGCCCATTTTAATTTAAGAAAATTTATTTTCATTCAGTCTTTTGAAATGTAGAAGTACATTTTTTTGAGACGGGAAAAATCTACATTAATATCAATTATTTTTTCAATACATACCTTCCTTTAAATGTATTTTTTTGCATCACAAATTTCAGAGAAAATCCGAAGCATAAAACGAAACGAGATTGTAACTCACCTCCATTTATTACACGCTCAGTTTACGTCATGAATCCATTATTGAGCACATCAAGAGAGAACCAATCGAGAAAAGAAATAAAAGCACAAGAAACGCCCATCACAGAAATTAATTAGATGACTTGGATACAAAATTTTTAGGATTTCTGGGGGCATTTTCATAAACAATAGAAAATAATGCGCCTAGAAACCCACAAACTGCGTACCCGGTCGTCCTAATTCCACAGTCATACAAGACCGGACATGCTGTTACGTAATCGTCGTTTTCTCCGAAAACCATGGACAGTTCAAAGAAAAACCACACACCCGTATATAGAGTATGAATGAGCGTTATTTCAATCTACTACGAACCCAGTGAACTAGATAATAGATAACCCAGAACGACCTTTAACAAAAATCATACTTAAACCCTTGTTTGCTAATCAAGAAAGGTGCATTTCTAAAGCGAGCATAAGTGTTGTTTCATTTTATTTTGCAGTTCAAACAGAAATCGTTTGTGCAGGCTATGTAAATAAAAAGCCTTTGGTTAGATAAAATGAAAATCAATCGGTTCGATAGAAGCTACCGGGAGCCATATTTTCAACACATGAGCTATTATATGTAAATTATCGATGAAAAAAAATAAAATAAAAAAATAAATAAAACATGAAATGAAGATACACAACGAGACAATTTTCTTTAAAGTGAAAGTACGTGTAAAGTTGAGTCACATCTGTACATTTCAATTCTTGCGTGCAGAAACAACTACACATGTACTAAAAGCAAGGATCAATGAACATCCGGATAGACAACAGACGCAACAAAAAGGTCAAAGTTCATTCAAGACAAAGCATCTTCAAGAAAGATCACTTATGGCTCATCGGAAATCTGCATATGAATGAAACAATTGTAAAACAATTCATAATGAAAGTAAGTAAATGTCTCTACTAGAAAAAGCTAATAACGATTCAGCCATCGTTGACAAACAAAAAACAAAGGGAAGGAAAAAAATACAGACACAAGCAAAGAACAACTTAGTCAGCAGGCAGACAAAACATACCGAAAAAAGATATTTTAACAAAGTGATCCATTAGTACTGGGCAACTGGCACGAGTTCCATATCCCACACTTGTTGAAGAGAATCTGGGCATCTGCAAAAGTCTGCATCTGAAATATATAAAAGGGAAATGCAGGCAAACTTCAAACTAAGGGTAAAATAGGGAAGTATTTTTTGGTTTGTTGTAAACCAGGAAACTGAGCTAAAACGGACGTTGGTACATCGACTCTTATATGTGTCTATTTTTGGCTGTATGTAGGAAGATGTCCCCAAATCATCCATGATTTTATCGAGAGATTGAATGATTAGATTTAGTCACAGTTAAGCATTTTCATCCCAGAGATGTAGAAGAGTTTTGCTAGATAAAAGCTACACGATCAGAACTCTTTTTCCCCTAATATTCAAAGATGAAAATATATGTAATGTGTATATAAGAAGTCGAGGACACTCAAATTGTGAGTAACAATCACCTAGCACATGTATGCATATCAAGTGTATATGCTTGTGCAACCAATCACTTTTAAAAATGTTTTTCACCATCCACCAATTTATCCCACTATCACGACACAAGACCCTGTCCCTTTTATTGTTAATCAGAATTTCACAGTTAAGATATTGCTTAACATTATGTTCACTTAAATTATATGGTTATGTATTTATTACTTCATTCTTTCAGAATTAATAGCCAGTTAGAGGATATACAGTCCTAATATGTTATGTTATAACGTTTTTGACAGCAACCTCTTTGTGTGAAAAAACAGCATACTATCCACTTTTTAATGTCTTCAAATGAGACGTTGCACTGTACATGTGAGCTATAAGAAATACTTGAATTTGGTTTAGCATTCCATGGATTAACGTTCTATCAGCTGCATTTTTTGTCGGAAAATTATATTCTAAAATTGTAATTTGACTTTTATAAAAATGTGATTTGTAAACTTATTGTAGTTTTTGTTTGAAAGAAAGTTATCATTGCCAGCCTGTTCATAAAGCGGTTAGCTATATTTGATGAAAATTAGAGATTTGTTTTTAGCTTATTTATCATCTTGATTTCACTTCCGAGCACCATCATATAATAGCACATCAGCAAGGTAAAATTCTCAAAAATATGCTCATGTTGCTATATCTTTCATAACCATTGCAAAAAATTAAAAAAACAAAAACAAAGGGAATTATATAAAAAAAAAGCAAACCCCAAAACAACAACAACAAAACAACAACAAACTAAAGTTATTGCTTTAACAATATAAATGTTGTGTTAGATTATATAAATATTTTAAATATAGACATACAATTATTTGAATTCTCATACGTTTTCAAATATTAAGTTATATACTTACACTCTTTGGTGATGTCGGTCTGTCTGCAGCATGTGGAACTGTCGGATAAATGCTGGCCAATCTGGACCTTTTATTCCTCGATGCGGAATTAGTTCAACTTAATGAGGATATGGGCAATACCATTTCCCTATTACAGAGGAAATATATTCGATATATAGTTTTCAAATAATTAATAGGCACTTCTAAATATTCACATAATTTAATGAGAATTCCGAATTTAGAATTGTTGGATTAAGTATGTTCAAAGCACATCCTTTAAGTACATGAATAGAGACAGCCTGTTTTGAGTAATACTTCATGAAGTACTTTTTTGAAATTAAAATCATTTTTTTATTTCCTTTTTTCTGTAATAACTTTTCTCATTTTGAAACAAAATGTGATTTATCTTGAATTTATTTTTGAAGTTTGTGTATGTGTGTTTCGATTTTTTTCTTTTCTCATTTTGAAACAAAATGTGATTTATCTTGAATTTATTTTTGAAGTTTGTGTATGTGTGTTTCGATTTTACACTGTATTCGATCATTTTCATTTTGGGCATTATTTCTCAAAAATATATAATATGAATAATATATGAATGAGCTTTTATTTAAAGATACTGTGGTAACAGACTATTTTTAAACTTCAAATATACAAATAACACTTTATCAAGCCAATGAAAGCAACTTCAATTTCAAGCAATATCCGTTGTTTTCATTATCAAGTACATGTAAGGATGCATCATGAATGAAAGAAGTGGTTGTTAATTGTTAACAACAGTCTAGTAATCGTTCTATGAGAAGGTATTGTTGAAATACAAAAGGAAGAGTGATTTAGAGGTGATAGGGTTTACAGCAATGATCAACATTTCTGAAGACTGAATTCCACGTGATACAGTGTACCTGGTGGCCAGCTGTGAGAACTTCAAGTAGAATTGGACAACAAAAACATTAACAGCAACAACAACATCTTGTTATATTCAGGTCAATTGACCATACATCTACGTGTATTTTATTGATGTAATTATTGTACTTGCATTCATTGAGGAAGTTAACAAAATTAAGCAGAAATTGTATTCATATTCAATTACATGATGTTAATAGACACCGAAATGTTGTACAGGCCCTGGACAGCTTTCAAATGGTTTGAAATAAAGAGGATTTTGATATTGTATTATCGAATCAAATAGAAGAAACATGTTATTTATAGTTAGAGATCACAACGATCTGATTTTGCAATTCTGTTTTAAGGTTAATACCTTTATTTTTTGCTGTTAGATCTTCCTGATGGTTGTGTAAAAGCTAATATGTATGTTGAATTGTGATTATTTTGCAATTGTTACATAATGTACATAATGATATTAGTACCATTAATGATTGACGAGGCTTATTAAGGGCACTTGCACAAGTTCAAAGTGGAAAAAATAGTATCAATATGTTGTTCCTGGTGAATTCAATTTTCGATAATAAATATTGGAACGGATCAAGATTTGTCAAGATTTGTTTTTGGCGTTCAAAAGAATGTTTCAGACAACATCAATCTTTTCTTTCAAGTAAATTTTGTAGTTGACATTTTTCTCGCTTCCCATTCTAGTTAAAGATGTATTTAAGTGTTTTCATATATGAATCCTTAACCAAAAATTAAGTCTTTGTAGTATAAAAAAACTAAAGTATTGTGTTAGTTAGAATATCTTCCTACGTTTCACAGTTTCCTGTTGTGAATTCGACAAGTTTGTAAAGGCTTGTTTGTTCAATGACATAACATTTATAATGACTTTATAAAGAAAGAGTTGACGTTGAAAATAATGTTCATATCAAAGTGTTCAGTTAGAATGAAATAACGGCTCATATATTGTTAAAAGAAATCGTCATTTCTAATTATAGATGTTAGTCAAGAGTCAAAGGTTTGATTTTCCTTTACATATTTTTTTTCTCTTTTGCCAGAGTTCTATTTTGAATTCCGTCCAAATTTTCCTTAATTTCATTCAATGAAATTAATTAAAATTATTTGTATTATTACTTTGTTACGTAAAATTTCAATTTATACATGTATGTACCTGTTAAATATTATTTAAAAGTGATTTTGTATTCTAATGGTCGTTTTATTCAAATAAATGTAAATAATAGATAATAAAAAATAATGATGAAACAGAAGAAAGACATAGTAGAGGTACATACTTCGTAAAAATTAAATTTTCTTAATTATGAAAAATATTTAGTTTGATCAAAAAGGGGAACACAAATGTAAATGAGGCATTTCCCTTTACCCTCACTCAATATTGGTACCGCTTTTCCCTCAAACCATATGTTAGCTTTAAAGGATTTCGTGAATATTTCCTTGTTAAACAATTATATCTGATTTGCTCCGAGTATAATTACATAGGGGAAACAGACTGACTTATTCTGCTGTATGTAGCACTTTAAAGCTATACATGCATATGCACAAAACACTATCCATTGATATGCCTACATGGAGGATTTGCAGAAATCAATTATTCAATTATTTGGAGACATCTCATTCGGCTCACTCCGGACGATTCGTACCTCATTATAATGTAGGCGATTATATAAGCCGAGGTTTGCCAAATCTGAGATATCTGTCAAAACAGCCAATGTCAGGAAGAAAATGGTAAAACATTTTTGGAGAATTTTTAAAGCACAATTCCTTCCTTCTATTCTTTTCTGATTGTCAAAGCGGCAATATCGTCGATAGAAATAGCTTGAGCTGATTTGTATTTACTTCCAAGTTAAGATTTCCGAGAACACACGCTATAAATATAATATCCGTTCCAAATTAACAAAAGAACTTGAAGATTCTTCAGTGGTTTGTTAAAATCTAGTAACACCCTTTTTATATATTTATCAAAGAGTTCATCATTGAATCTTGGACAACTAAAAAATAAATTACTCTTTCGTGAAATGTCTTTTTCGTAAAGTATTCTCACACATAAACTCATTTTTGACAAAAACTAAAAGCAATTGGAGTTTTATTTGTTGTCAAAATGCGTGATTCATGATAATTCTGCGCGTTATTAAATTCTTCTAGGAAAAAAATAACTAAGACTAAAACTACATTTTGAGCATAAAATGTTATCAGAATATATTTGTGTAATTTGGAATATGTAGCTTTGTGTACGGAATTGATTTATACCGATAGAAAACTTCATCTCCATCATAGTTTTGCTCCATGCACAGACATTTTAGCATACACAAATATTGATAACAGAAGATTTATATAAATTTAACTTTTTTTTCGCTGAAATAGTAAATTAAATTTATTACAAAAATTTTAGACACGAAAATTGGACAAAAAGTGGTACCTGTCTGTGTAATGATCTCACTAAACCAACCAAGCCTTTTATTTCCCAGCGCATATTTCTTAAACAAAATAGATTTTTCTAAGAAAAATATACCTTCATGGAAATTCGTCATGCCTTTTGTGTATGGCGTAATTGGAATGGTATGTTTTCTTATATCTAAGTAGGGGAGGGATGGCTGTATGATATTAATTGTTTTATAGCAAAGCTCTCAGAATTCATCGTAAAATAGCAGGGAACATTAAGATTAAGATGAGTGAATAAAAGTAGAAGAGGGGATGGGTGTGTAAGGTAATAAATTCTTGCTCCGAACTGCACATTTATCGAATGAATGAAAATCGATTAAGTATCCAACTCTACTTTTAACAGAATCATCATTAGCAAATTAAACCTAAAAGATACTTAAAGAATTATTCATATATTCACAATATACTGTACTTACACACGGTAATTTTCAATGATATACAATTTCTATGTTCATAATACACGGTAACTGTGTTTATATGTTAAGCAACATTTCTATTAAATCCTCAGCAGTGGTAAATTTGTTTTAATATCTGCAATATTTGATTTGACCCGTCCATTCATAAACAGTTTAAATTATATAGCAAGTTATAAACTTATTTACTTCTCAACGGATTGTAGTAATAATTATGTCACTCAAAAAATTAACTTGTTGATTTCATTGGTTTGTAGATCCTCCTATTAAAACAAAAAATAAATAGCGACTGAATTTCATTGGTTTTATAGTTTAGCGTTCATAATTTGAAAAATAATATAATTAAACTTCATATTCTTCCTGCATCTATAACGAAATTTATTATAGGATACTCAAATATATACGAGTGTCTACATTTGATATAGTTAATGTACCATGTTAATTGGCTTTTTTCTATTTCTACCATGGAAATAAGAAAAAAATCCTAAATATAACTTATACACGGAAGATGAAATATTTCCATTTTGAAATTAAAGAATGCCATTTCGTAGAATCTTATTAATATATAAATAAAGGACTTAATGACAACTTTATTCAAACGTTGTATAGCAAGATACAAATAGAAACAAAATGTTTTATTTACAAGCAATTAGTTGATAATTTTTGCTTACAGTTTATTTAGAAAAATCAATACCAAAGTTGTACAAAAAATGTATTTCCAAAATGAGGTTGTCCTCGCATAATCTGATTATTGAAACGGGTCGACATAAAACTATACCAAAAGACAAAATATTTTGTGAAACTTGTATTACAGAAATTGAAGACGATGATCATTTTATACTTGTATGCCGAATGTATTTAGCATTACGATCAAACCTAATAAAAAGTATTATTGGTGTAAACCATCCATGTACAAATAAATACAGTTACTAAGTGTAAACAATATCAAAGAATTGTGTAATTTAGGGAAATTCATTTATAAAGCCCTTACATTCAGAATGGTTTGAACTACATTGTGCCATTCGCTGATTTAAATTGTTATATATATATATATATATATATATATATATATATA
>WFKH01007768.1:38049892-38066218 GCA_016163765.1 Magallana hongkongensis
CCCCCCCCTACCCCCGGGGGTCATGATTTTTACAACTTTGAATCTTCTCTACCTCGGGATGCTTCCACACAAGTTTCAGCTTTCCTGGCCAAATGGTTTCTTAGAAGAAGATTTTTAAAGATTTATTCTATATACATGTATTCCTATGTAAAAATTCGACCCACCCCCATTGTGGCCCCACCCTACCCTCAGGAGTCATGATTTTCACAACTCTGAATCTACACTACCTGAGGATGCTTCCACATAGGTTTCGGCTTTTCTGGCCAAATGGTACTTGAGAAGAAGATTTTTAAAGATTTACTCTATATATTCCTATGTTAAAAATCGACCCGCCATTGTAGCCCCACCCTACCCCCCAAGGAATCATGATTTTCACAACTTGGAATCTACACTACCTGAGGATGCTTCCACACAAGTTTCAGCTTTCCTGGCCAAATGGTTCTTGATAAGACGATTTTTAAAGATTTACGCTATATATTCCTATGTAAAAAGTTGAACCCCCATTGTGGCCCCATCCTTCCCCCGGGGGTCATGATTTTCACAACTTTGAATCTACACTACCTGAGGATGCTTCCATATAAGTGTCAGCTTTCCTGGCCAAATGGTTCTTGAGGAGAAGATTTTTAAAGATTTACTCTATATATACCTATGTATAAATTCGACCCACCCCCATTGTGGCCCCACCCTACCCCCGGAGGTCATGATTTTCACAACTTTGAATCTACATTACCTGAGAATGCTTCCACATAAGTTTCGACTTTCCTGGCATAACGGTTTGTGAGAAGAAGATTTTTAAAAAGATTTACTCTATATATATTTCTATGTAAAAAGTCGAACCCCCATTGTGGCCCCATCCTTACCCTGGGGGTCATGATTTTCATAACTTTGAATCTATATTAACTGAGAATGCTTCCACATAAGTTTCAGCTCTTCTAGCCAAATGGTTCTTGGGAAGAAGATTTTTAAAGATTTACTCTATATATTCCTATGTAAAAAATCGACCCCCCATTGTGGCCCCACCCTACCCCGGGGGTCATGATTCTCACAACTTCGAATCTACACTACCTGAAGAAGCTTCCACATAAGTGTCAGCTTTTCTGGCCTAACGGTTTTTGAGAAGATTTTAAAAGATTTACTCTATATATTCCTATGTGAAAAGACGACCCCCATTGTGGCCCCACCCTACCCCCGGGGGTCATGATTTTCACAACTTTGAATCTACACTACCTGAGGATGCTTCCACATAAGTGTCAGCTTTTCTGGCCAAATGGTTCTTGAGAAGAAGATTTTAAAAAAGATTTACTCTATATATTCTTATGTATAAATTCGACCCCCCATTAGGCCCAACCCTACCCCCGGAGGTCATTATTCACAACTTTGAATCTACATTACCTGAGAATGCTTCCACATAAGTTTCGACTTTCCTGGCCTAACGGTTTGTGAGAAGAAGATTTTTAAAGATTTACTCTATATATTCGTAATTCCTATGTAAAAAGTCGAACCCCCATTGTGGCCCCATCCTATCCCCGGGGTTCATGATTTTCACAACTTGGAATCTACACTACCTGAGGATGCTTTCACGTAAGTGTCAGCTTTCCTGGCCTAACGGTTTTTGAGAAGGTTTTTAAAGATTTACTCTATATATTCGTATGTAAAAGGTCGACCCCCATTGTGGCCCCACCCTACCCCGGGGGTCATGATTTTCACAACTTTGAATCTAAGCTACCTGAGGATGCTTCCACATAAGTGTCAGCTTCTCTGGCCTAACGGTTTCTGAGAAGAAGATTTTAAAGATTTACTCTATATATTTCTATGTAAAAAGTCGAATCCCCATTGTGGCCCCATCCTAACCCTGGGGGTCATGATTTTCACAATTTTGAATCTTCACTACCTGAGGATGCTTCCACACAAGTTTCAGCTTTCCGGGCCAAATGATTCGCGAGAAAAAGATTTTTGAAAATTTCTCGAAAATTTTCATTAATTCTTAATTATCTCCCCTTGTAAGAGGGCTTGATCCTTAATTTTCACAACTTTGAATCCCCTTAGGCTAAGGATGCTTTGTGCCAAGTTTGGTTGAAATTGGCTCGGTGGTTCGTGAGAAGACGTTGAAAATGTGAAAAGTTTGCAGACAGACAGACAGACAGACGGACGACAGGCAAAATGTGATCAGAATAGCTCACTTGAGCTTTCAGTAGCTCAGGGGAGCTAAAAAATGTAGAACTGAAAAAGTTTGAACTGCTGATAGCTTACTATAATTGAAAAGTGTGTAATTTAATTATTTTTCCCTTAGGTATAATTGGATTAAAATCGACGATATGATTAAATGTGCTAAAGAAATTCAAACCAATAGAGAGAAGATTGGAACATGTTGTCAACCGATGCTGCAGAGTTTGATTTTGAGTGGAAACCGGTTAAAACCGATGCACTTTGAAACTATAAGAAATCTGTTCATGTCCTTAGTGGTGGAATTGGAGATCAACAGCATTGATATTTCTGCACCATCTGACCACGTAGCCCAGATGTAAACATGCAAGTGAAGAAGGAAGATTCTAATAATTAGAAATGGTAAAATTTCAACATGTCTAGCTCTCCTAGGAAGCCGCCATTGTTATGTTCTTTATTAACGGATATTAATAAAAATATCTTCTCAAAAAAATAGCTTTTTTGTTAAAGCATAGCAATAATGAGAGAGAGAGAGAGAGAGAGAGAGAGAGAGAGAGAGAGAGATTAAATATTAGAGCAACGTTATGTGGTATTACTGGAGCGGCTTTTGACATGAAAAAAAATAAGTTTATCTTTTAGAACTGCTCTCGAACAAATTCATTACGAGAATAGGGTTCTTAAAATGTCTAAACCTAGAATAGAACATCCGGATGATTTTATTTTATGTTGTCAATAAAATCCTAAAATAGCTAAAACTACTTTGCCTATTTGTAGTAGACTTTATCTTGGAAATAAGTCATACTTAAAATTCGATTAATTTCTTTACAATGATTAAAACCGTTCAATAAGGTGGAATTTTTATTGATAATGAACAAAGGTCTAATTAAAATTGAAATTTGATGTAATCAATATGCATCTCTCTGAAGCGTTAAATGTGTCTTCAATTCGAAACTGCATTGACTTAAATGAACACTACCAGGTACGTTTGAACTTACCTGAGCTATAAGATTCTTACGAATCACCCTTAGTTCAACTGTCTGACTATCAATTTTTTGTAAGCTTCTCATTATTTACTTTTTATTTAGAACCACATGCACAAGGCCCATTTCAAATAAACTTCTCAAAAGCATTCGTAAGTGAAGCGGATTCAAAGTTGTTAAAACCGTGATCTCTGGACCAGAAGAACGTCCTAAGAGGACTCCAAAGGTCAAGATAGGATAATGTTACAAAAACTACGATATTTGTGTTATTAATATATAAAGAACCGGAGATAATGTTCGAACCATGTCTCCTAATCAATTGTAAGGTTTAAGTTCTTTAATAATTATCTACAAAAAAAGATAAGAAAAGTCTTTAAAATCTCTTCAAAATATGCGATCTACAGTTAGAAGTTTTACTTTAATAGCATCCTCAGAGGATGCAATTTCAAATTTGTTTAAATCATGACATATTGGCCAAAATTTGGGTTTCTGGGAGGATAAAAGATTAACATTAGAATAAATAAAGAACGATCTTCAGATAAAAAGTTCTTAAGATTTATAATACCACAACTTTTATTATTTTTAAAACAGTTACCGTTAAACCCCTTTGCCCTTACACACTTAAGGGTTGTTAAGACAAGGAAATCTAACAAAGCATGCACCCCCCCCCCCAAAAAAAAAAAATCACTTGGGATTTATAACTCATGTGAGCGATGAGGCCCATTAGCCTTTTATTTAGTTGTGTATCGTTTTCTTCCGTGGTCTTATGTAATATCCCTTTTTCCGTTGTCGTAGTCTTTTATTATGTAATATCCCTTTTTCCGGTGTATTGAAATTAAAAACAAACCAGATTCCTTTTTTTTTTTGAAAAATAAGCAGCTTATGAAAAAAAAACCCTCCTTTCTTCATAAAATTACTTAAAATATCAAAGAAATTAAGTAGATGCTTATTTTAGAACAAAACTAAGCTTGTATTGATATTTTGACTTTTTTCTCATGACAATATTAAAATTCATGAAGTTTATATCACATATTTCATATCGTCTTATCGTGCTCATATTCCCCAATTACACACATTCACAAGTCAATGAATTTCGTCCATTTCCCTTTCTATTGATGTATATCGGCTACCAAGACATTTATTTAAGAAAGACTTTAGAAAGAACACAAGGATATTAAACAGGAGATTAACTCATATAAAAATTTATCATTCGCATTTACTGTTTGATTTATTTAATATGTATATTATACACATGTATAAAGAAATCAGCATAAACTTTTTCTACATAGAAAAATGCAAATTTGAATTAATAAATATGGTGTTAAGAAAAACATTAAAATATGAAATAAAGGTAGGTGGTTTCGATTGTTTATTTTAATATACAAGTAGTCGGGCACATGATTGCGTTAACATCAGGTGAAAAGCATCCATTGGATTGCACGTGATTTTATCGTGTGATTTTCATTTTCATACTCATGAAGTTCACGTGATATTAGAAACCAAAACAAGAATCATGTGTGAATTTTCACATCGGCTATTTAAGAACGTCTTCTTACATGAAATAAAGGTATAAATGTTTGCTTAACATGATTAATAATCAATAACACCGATTTATAGTATGATATGCCAAAGTTAAAGATACACTAATTGTGATTTAAAAAGTAAAAACTAAAATTTAATCTCAGAACAATTATTTTCATTGCAAAGGTAAATTTTTTCGCTTTTCTGGCTCTTCAGGCAGTTATGTACAAAAATTAATATATCTAAATAACACCCCAAATTACATAAAATACAAATGACATAAACTTCTAGTACTATCTCTACATAAGAGTTACCCCTCTTTCTGTTTTCTAATTAAATCAGTTAATATTCACGATTTACAAAAGTGAAAATAAAACTTTTTCTAACGTAAACCTAATTATGCAACTTTCTAAGAAAAACACCACAAACCTAATATTAGAAGCTTAAAGGACAAACAACAATTAAATAAATAAAAATACATTGTAGGACCAAAGGGTGGGTCCTTCCTTGAAAAGCATCTGACTCATGACTGCTGCATTTCTTTCGATATTAGCTCACCAGTATCTCAGGTGTCATGGCTTCCTAAATATTCTCCGCAGCATACGATGGCTCAGACTAATTGATCACTTGTTTCCCACATGTATGATTAATAACAATGAAACCAGTCTTATCCTTTAATGAACAACGCAAAAATAAAAAATCAATTAAAATGAAATAAAAAATCAGACATAATTATACTATTGTAGGTCTGAAATTTACGTGAATATTATTGGAATGCTGTAATTTCGATGACAATTTAAAATCCATCCTTTTAACATCCAGCCAGGTAAAACATGACATGAGAGAAAAAAAATACATTTTGAATGCACTAGGAAGTATCCAACGTGAATTTACAAAATACCGAGAAAGACTAAAATGGTAATGGATTCGTTCCAACATGTAAACATTAAAAAATAAATTCTGACGTAAACTAGAGGGAATCACAATGAGTCTCCTTATCACTAGAACGGAAAGTTAGATTTACGATGGGATTTAGTCAATCTTATTGTATAAAGACGTATTTGTTCAACGATAGCTTATAAAAGGTCAAGATTGGACTATATAGTTAATTATATTTTACAACTGAAGTAACGAAATCTTTATAAATATATATAGGGAAAAAAGAAGCTAATCGTTAAATCGCTAAAAATGAAACTTCTTTCAAAGTAGAAACTTTTTAAGAATCAATATGACTTTAATTAAACTTGATAATGTCTACAGAAATTTAATTTTTTGATTGCCAAAAAAAATTAAAATAAATAAATAAAATAAAAATAAATAAATCTTTTACACACGCATAAGAAAAAATATAATTATGTATATGTATCATAAACATTTGTTAACCGCTTTACATGTAAACAAATACTTTGAAATGGTTAACAGTATTAATAAATATAAATCAATAATTGAATGTAACAGAATGCTGATACAATTAAAGCACATAACACTAGATCAACAGGAAATGGTAGACAAATTACAGAAATATGTTTAAATCAAGTTATAGATTTTGGCATTAGTGATATCTATTTACCCCGGTATTTACTAGATTAACTTTACGTGAAGTGGATGCATTATTTTTCTTAGCTGGAATGAGGTTATACTCCCATGCATCTAACTATGGAAAACCCATTTAATCGAGTAACACGTAAGATGCTATACACTTGAAATTTGTGACGAAGTTCCGTAGGAAAAATCTAAATAAATCTTATTTTACCAAGGGTTTTCCATACATCCCAGTTCATATTGGGTCAGTTTCTAGGTCCATGCAAGTTTTCGTGACATCATTGTGCACGAATTGGAACACAGATAGCATTTTAATTTATTTTGTAAATAATTTAATTTCAAACGTGACTTTCATAAGAGATTTTGATCGACGGTACCCTCTTAACCAAGGTCCAATCGATATATTTCACTGTACAGATATAGAGTCAATTTCCAGGACGTATAAAATACCGTGTATGATTGAGATATCAGGTGTATTTCAAATACCTAATTCATTTTTCAATATCACGTTCATTTGTAGTGTTGCCATAAAAACCACACTGACACGTGTACACAAATCTTTAGTATTTTTACGTTAGAAAATTTGATACAGGTAATTCCTTAAGGTTTTGATACCACAAATTTAATCATCCAACTGAATAAACGCGATCTTGCATATTGCAAATCAAATTCAATCTTCCATAGATATGGGTAGTTCATATTTATTTTTATACATGACGTATGCATTAACAAACATTTGCATATTATTAAGATAAATAAAAAAAGTTGTTGAAAAGGTTTAACCTTAACTTTAGACGAGACTTGAATAGGTGTTTAAATAACAACTGTTTTAAATGGCTTAAATCTTCTGTGGTAAGGTGTTCAAGGGTAATAAATATTTATTCTAGAACAAGTAATCTAAATAGAAGTAATGACTCATGAAACCTCCTGATCATTAACCACACAATGTGCATGCATAGTTTTTTTTTCTGAGGGATTTGAAATTGAAGCGATTATGATATAGAGCATATTTGATCTTGACGTCAAATTGAGCTATGTTGTCACGATCATGCATAAATAAAAGCACAACTTACTCGTGGCCATAACACTGTATGGTGATGCAAGCAAAATAAACACGGGTCACTATGGTCTCTATGTTTAGAACGACAAATACATAATAACCAATGACCTAGGTCCCTCTTTCATTAATTCTTCTTCACAATGAAAAAAAATCCTAACATTTTGTGTCCATATAGAACGTTTCTAAAACGACTTTTAAATGTAACCCAAACAACCGTAAAAACACGAGGTAAAATCGATTTTCGGTAGAATTGATTCTCGAGCGTGTACGAGTGTGTACTGAAATATTAATGATCTCTATGTAGTTTATCGGGAAAACAAAACGATTGCTGAAGATTCTACAAACGAAATATAGTTACCATGCTGCGGAGGACATATATCAATTAATCTCCACTCCTTCATAAAAAATAAAAATAATCAAAATAATAATCAAATAATGTTTACACGTGGCATGGCAGTGCTATTATTTTTTTCATGTTGACAAGTATTTTAATAGTTAAAAAAGTTTACTTACGAATATGTTTCTATTATATTGTTCCATTACACTGCTGAGAACGTTTCCACTCCATTTGGGATTTTGCAGGCCAGTACGATTAAATCAAGTACACACTGTCGCGCAAACTCCCCAACGAGTGAATGAAGGTTTTTTCTTTCTCTTCTTGATCCTGTCAATGTTGTACATAATTCTCAAATTGACGAATACTAGTTTTTCCTAAATCCGGTTTCCAGAAAAATAAAAAATTCAGTAAGGCAGGATACTATATAAAGTGCATGACAATTTCACATATACAAACACAAATTGATAAATCTGTTGCACTTGGTGAAATCAAACTTTTGCTTATTGCCAGAGTTTAAATGCTCAAGTTTTCATTTTAATTTCTTTAAAGAAATTTTAAGCGCCAGATTTTACAGGAATGTAAAGCGAAATGCGTTTACTCCCACGCTCGGGATTTCACAATTCATAAATAGAAAAACTACCTAGATACTACGGTGCAGTTACAAAGTGGAAAGTGATAGACTAAAGAAAATGAAGGTGGAACAAGAAATTAATCCCCTGAAAGAAAAATCATGACGTGAAAAAAGTTGTTTCTTACCTTGTCCCAAGTTCCATGTACTCATAAGTACAATCGATATGCCCTACGTACTATTTCCCGCCTCGGCTTAGAAGTCATTGATAGATTCCATGAGTAGGTGTGTCTAAGTGACGTCAGAGATAAAATTTCTATCAGGTCACAATTACTATTGACACGTTTTATGAATGAAACCGAATTTTGAGCCATTCAATGGGATCTATTTTCCTAGCATGCTGAGGACTGCAAAGAAACTGCATCTATGGGTAAAATAGTTTTATCAAGACGAATGAGATTTGTTTAAAAATAGATATTCGTCACGGAAAATCCCTCTGCATTCTTTTGAGCTGTGTGTGTTTCATTGGTTAATGGTTTACAAGTAGACGACGCAGTACCTATTTGTAATGAATATGCAATATGGAACGGTCGTTAAGGATCTTTATCTTTCACATAAAGAAAGCATCTATGATAAATTTAAAAAAAGAAAGAATAATAAATGTTTCCATAACTAGGCTAATAATACTTCAATAATGTTAAAAAAATATTGATTTAAGGTTAACTGAATTCAATCATTGATTCGATATTAATGATTTAATAATTGATGTTTTTGTTTAATATTTTGGAATTATATTTTAAGATTGGGAAATATGTATCAATCTCATAGCAACACGAATAAAGTACTACCAATACAGACTTGTTATTATGTCATTTATTTATCCTCATTTTTAGAAAATACCTTAGGAATATTGTCAGAAAACAAACATGTGGCATATGTTTTTATTAATGAATATAAAAAACTATCTTTAAAAAATTACAGCCTAGAACATTCTGATTTCATATATCTATAACTATTGCATCTGATATCTATAAAAATATAGCAATATCAGTTTAATCAATGCCACTGAAGATAAAACGATAAAAAATGTATCGTTTTTATAATCAAAGTTATTATTATTTTTTTTTTAAATAGGATGACACTAGTATTCTCTATTCATATAATATCATTGTATATACATAAAAAAAAATAGAATGCTTGTATGAAGAGTTTTAAATTTAAAAAAACCCTCATAAACATATGCATATTGTAGTTAATGTATATAAATTGAGTAACATCCCATTTATAAAAATGAAAGCGTACACAACAATTATCACCAAGTTTAACAACATATATTTTTTACTTACCACTTGTAGGCTCATTCTATTCATAATGGTCTTCTCCCCATACACATGGCACCCAAATTGCTGAGCCATTTCCGGCGTTCTTATAGCTGGTTTTCCCGCGTTTTCCATTGATATTATTTAGGAGAGACCTTTCAACTTTAATCTAAGTACTTGTTGAATATTCATATTACCATTGGCGGTAGAACCAGTTTCTAAATGAAAAATAACATTTTATTTAAAAAAAAAAATCTCATTAACAAGCATTTTCAAAGAATCATCCTCACCTAAATTTGATTCAGAGGCAATCCTTATTATGTTAATTTACATGGTATTAATTCAAAGCGAGTCTCATCACTTCATCCCAACATATAGAAATACATATGATTAAATTTTCGAAGCAAAAATGCCTTACTCTACCAAATCCTTTAAATCATAAAACATGCTCATATTCAGTATTCTGTTCGTACATTTAATAAGATAAAAGATATGAAATTAAACAAACACATGACGACCTTGAATTGTCTCTAATACTTGACCCTTGTTTTGAGAGGACGATGTTGCGCAATTTAGTCTGTCTTGTGAGTTACGTAACTGCTTGGTCTGCAGGTTTTAAACAATCTTCGATCGTAAATCTTTTGTAATACGGTTTGTTAGGTCATTTGTTTTAAATACACAGTTTTGATACTAAAATGAGCAAACCTGAAATCTTTATTATGAATTAAACCCATCTGGAATGTAAGCCGACACAAAAGAGGAACATTTTTTTTTTACCGATTTGGAATTTGAGTTGGCAGACTGAGAAAGATATATATACATGTTGTTTTTTTTTTTAAATTCTCATGAGTCAACAATGAAATCTTTTGATGTAAACTTTGACGATAAGGAAAAAAATCTCAATTTTTAAAAAGAGATATGTTACTTCTGATAAAAATATGTTTTTAAAAATCAACATTTATATCAATTACTATGTATTGACAATTGTATGCTTTGTCGTTTATGCGAAGAAATATGGCTGTTATATATTGTCTCTGATTTTGAATGAATTAATATCAGTTGTTTGTTATGAAAAATACTTTTGTTTTCCACATGTTTATTCTCGTATTAAATTGATGCAGTTTACTCAATTACGTGAATGAAAATATGCTGTTAAATGTTTTTAAAAGAGTGTTCAAAACATGCAACTTACCCAAAATTTAAGGGGTTTTGCTTATGGGTTATAAAATCTAGTTATTTCAAAATTCATAAATATTGAACCACTGTTGCACAAGTATATATAGATATTGTGCACTTTCTGATCATAAATTAAGTTGCTACTTTATCCACCTTCAAACCTGATATGTGAAAAAATTACTCAAACACATAATGGCGGAACCGTCATGGCTTTTTACTCATATCAACATTCACAGTTAACATGCCACTCGCATGTTCATACCCTATGCGCCAATCTTACCACTTGTAAGCTTTGGGCAGCATAGCATTCACAAAACATTCATTCAACAAACCATATCAGAGCTGGGGGACCTGGAGGCAATAGCATCCCTCAGCAAATGGTTGTACGTCGAAATTTAAGGGTTTTTGCTTATGGGTTATAAAATCTAGTTCTATATAATCTCATCAAACTTTTCTCTGAAATGTATATGTATTGTTATATCATAATTTTGTAATTAATTATTAAAATTTTTGAGGGATAGTGTAAAATCATTTTTACATATATTTTTGAATTTTTAAAATCTAATACTATATGTACGAAAGTAAATTTTACAGATATTATTTTTTTGGTTAAGAATTCGTTTATTACATGCGGTTTTATCCGTTCGGGAAGTTTGGATTTGATGTTTTAAGCATCAGTTCAATTCAACATTCTTTGATATCATCTTTCAAAATACCTTTCCTACACAAAAATACATGATATAACACCCACAGACAAGAGATAGCAGCAGTATACAGGTACGAAAAGTCAGCTCTTGTTCAAGTCAGGTATGTTGCAGCTCATTCAGTCTTAATTCTTACTTCGCCTACTTCAAGGAATATATGAAGATATGACATGAAGAATAGAAGTGTCAATTGGAAGTACAAAAATCATAAATTTAAATTTAAAATATAAATGTAACATGCACTCCAAACCTTGTTTCAACACCCAAAAGTTTTTTTTAAATAAACAATTGGAGTCATATATTGTTCAGTAGGGTAACATATTTATTTTTTTTTTTATCTTCAAAACTGACAATTTTTGTATGACAATTTGTAGAATGTAATAGGTTTGGGTATTGTATTTTTGTAACTTCAATTGAACTAGATTCAATCCATCTCACTTAACATTGTATATTCATAACATTGTCTAATTATATATACAGAAAAAAAAAAGCCTGGCTATTTTTCTAGCTTGCTTAATTTAAAATTTTTTAAACATTATAATTCCATGTGAGGGCCTCTCTAAAATATCCATTACAAAGCAAAGAAAAAGTATCAAACATAGAAAGTAAATTTCTGCTCTAATTGTGCTCTAATAAAGCAAGAACTGGTTCATCAAAATAGATTCAAGTTCTATGAAATGGTTTAAATCTATTACTTATCTTGCAGTGACCAGAGTACTCTACGGTTTACAAATAATAAAAGTGTTTTTGAATTGGTTTAAGTATAATTATTTTTATTGAATAAATTGAACAAGGATTGGTAAACGAATCATAGTATATTTATATACCATCTTCATGTATAAGAAGATCAAGATAACGATAATTCGTATGTGATCATTATTACATTCAATAAAGTACTTGATAACAAAATAAGTATTTTCGTGAATTTTTTGACCATCCAAAAATGTAAACAACAATTATGGTTCAGTGTCAAGGCAAGACAAAAATATACAAATACTGATAATTGAAAGGGATTATTTGACTCTATTAATATGAATTTGTTACAGTAAAATAAAATATACTCAAATTGCCCGTGGCTCAATATTTCAAGGGGTTGGTTATTCTATGAAATTGTTCCTATATAGTATGTCTCAAAAAGAAAAGTATATGCAAGATGTACGGTTTTTGTAAATAAAATATGATTGTTAAGATAGTAAATGAATTTTTTGGCTTACAATGGTACTATGGTACTGTTTTAATCAAAATATAAATTTTAAGGTAAAATTTATTTTGACCGTGTTTGATTTTGCAACACAAAAGATTAACGGCCAAAATAAGTGTAAGTCAAAATAGATGTTTGTTAATAATTCCAGGCATACCTGTTCATTCTGAAGATGTACCTTTACATAAACCAGTTTTATATACAAAACATTGTTACTAAAAAAAATTGTATAATATCTATTTTGAAGACTTAACCAGATATCATTACCAAAGATAATATTTGTATCCAGTTTTTGCAGGGCAGTGGCTGCAATTTATAATTCTCTAATGAAAATCTCCTATTTTATTTTACTTTTGAATAATGATATCTATAATTTTATGGGGGGTCTAATAACAAAGACAGTTTTTTGCATTTTGTTGTATTTTACATCCTTTTTGGTTTCAATTTAGTATGTAAATAACTATATCTATGATAAAACTTCAAAAAGAATATAGTGAATATTTATTGGCGTGTCCATTGTTACATGAAGATTTCAGCAAATTGAGGAAGTTTATTATTTCATTCTAAAAGCAGAATCTATATTTATGTAACAAACAAAATAGAAAGATTAATCTTTTATATTATAAAACTTAATATACTTTATATTACTTTCGACGTATGAATATCTTTTGTAAGTTTTGTATCCTATTAAAAAATGCAAATAATCGGAAATTAAGTAATAAACCTTATCATTTGTTCAATGATTCGCGTCCTGAAAGTAGTGTCCTTTCAAATAAAATATACAACATGACTACTTATATCGGAAAGGACAGCAGGAACGATCAAAATAGATTTTATGAACATCACACAGAAACTATTGTAAAAAGTTAAGTGTTAAGAGGTTAGGTTTACAAATAATTAGTATAATACACTTTCAGAAATCATCGGTCTTAAATCAAATGTGCGTTACATGTTTGGGTTTTTTCCCCTATGATTTAAAACTTAAACAAATTTGTATAATAAATGGTGTATGCAACATTTATACATTGCTTTCCAGAACTCGTGATACACTTACTATTTTTAATCTCAGCAATAAGTGGTCTTACACTAAATATTAAATTGCAGAAAACATGCAAAATACATATACGGTTATTTGCCCTGAATCGTGATACATGTACATATGTCAGGATTCTTCAGATATATTGAAAATGAATCAAAATGATACATTCAGTAAATTGGAATAGTGTGATACAAGCAGAACACCTTTGATGCCTACAGTGAGTATAGAAATTATATTCGATACTTATATACTCAGTGAATAAACCATGCAGGATTAGCATGAAACAGGTAGCGTGATACAGCCAGGCAGTATAGTATAGTTGTTTAACTTATAATACATCATATGACAATAGCAATCATATAATTATACCTAATTTACAAAAACCTGTCGAAGACATAACTTGTTTATTATTTCTAAACATGCAACTGCATAATCTTTACATTAATCAATTAAAAAGAATTTACAATAATTGCAAGAAGAAAAACAGTATTGATATGTCTATTTCTACGCGAAAACATGACAAATTGTTTATTATATCATGCAGTCTATTAAAAACAGGTTTTACTTACAGTATGCTGGAAGAAGGAATCTTGGATAGTAGCAGAATATGAAAAACGTAGGGGGAACCTCGGACCCACGCGGTTGTATAAAAAAACGACCACAGTTTTATGGGTCAATATAGGAATGAATATTTCGAAATTTCAAGGGATGGGTCTGTTCATTTCATTTATTGGCAATGTTTGTTCTTAAAAGTTGGGGGTTGTCGTGACAATCGTTCGCATTCTAGGGCCAGTACCAATGTCTATATATACTCGACTGTATCAAAGATATAATTAGCAATATGACGACTATTAGGCGTTACGCAATTTCTCCCAATGAGTCATTGAATAAACATCTTTTTTCTCGATGGATCTCTGTAAACATGTAAACCATCACCGGATATGCCCATAATGAAACTGTTGGTTTGTTTGTTTGTTTGTTAACCATACTTGTATGGTCCAAAGTTCCAAAGTTTTGGACAGCAAAGGAAAATAATTTGCTATTGCCTGTACTTGTTTGTTTTTAAAGGGACTTGGACACGATTTGAGTTCAAAATTTTATTTTTTGTTTTTTATGAATAAACTGGTTTACTTGTGCATTTTGAATGATTGACCAGAATTTGAATGTTTGAAGTCAAGTCATAAGAGAGATACAGAGGTAAGAATTCATTGTTATGTAAACAAAGCTCGAGTCTTATATTTGTTTACAAATAATGATAAGTAATGAATTACCATTTATTTGACAAAATGACTCGTGGCAAACAAAATAAACTGATTCAATGTGTTCATAAATAATATTAACAACAGAAAAAAGCAACATTTGATTTAAACTTATACCAGTACAACACACATGTAAACAATAACAAGACTCTGGCTTTATTTACAAAACAAAGGATTTCAAACTCTGTATCTTGCTTATAGCTCAATATTTGACTTTCAATTTTTGACAAAGCATTAAATATACCCATATTAACCATTCTAAACAAAAAATAATGGAAAAATAAAATTTAAAATGTTAAGCTCAAATCGTGTCCAAGTCCCTTTAACCTTACTTATATGGTTCAAAGTTCCAAGATTTGGACAGCAAAGGGAAATAATTTACTATTGCCTAGACTTATTGATTACTTTTGTTTCAGTTCGGATTGGGGTTATGCGGGTTTGGGCATTTTCGAGTTTCTTTTTTATTAACTTGCCAAATTCTGAATATACATGCATAGATATTGAAAGAAGAGCAAGAACTATAATGTATATATTAAAAGTTTCATTTACTTGATTTAACTATATCTTATAAGTTTATTCACAGGGTTTCCCCCTATGACATCATGGCGATTTTTTTACCCCGTCTCACTTAAATAAGTATATATGCACCAATGCTGAACATTAATCTCTCACTCCCCTATTTTCCCTTCTATAGTTATTTTGTCCAATATGCAAAGATGCGGACCTGAATGATCCTATTTACAGTAAAAAAAACCCAGATGTTGAAAATACTGGAGAAAACAGAAACATGATTACAAACATTTCTTTACTTTTTAATTTTTTCTCTCTTTCATTTACAGTTCTTAAAAACACTGGTTTTTTGGTGAGTTCAAAATGCCGAAAAATCTAACCTTTCTTTCTGATATATCACTTTTAACATCCTATCAGAAGACACCCCCCCCTCCCACCACCACGTCCCAAATTATACTAAGATTCTTTTCAAGAGTAGTCAACTTTTGCAATGGTCATTTAAACCTAAGGTGGATTTGTATTCGTTTTCTTATAAAAGTTAAAGGTGAAAATATAGTTCGGTCAGGGGATTAAAAGAATTCCTAAATTCTAAAATTAAACCCTCACCATGTTCAGAAAAGAACATCCAAGACCTATATATGGGGGCATTGAATGAGAATAGGCAAACCAGGCACGTAGCATCGTTTTTGAAAGTGGGGGGGCCAGACTCATCCCAAAAAATCTTGACAAGCAAAAAAAAAAAAAAGAAAAAAAGGGAAAAAGGGAAAAAGGCAGCTTCTCAAAATCATGAAAATCCTAATCGGGGGGGGGGGGGGGGGGGGGAGAGGATATCCTCAAAACTTCAATTTCACTCTTCATTTCCTTATTTTAATTCAATTTTTTCCATGGTCCCAACAAAGTGGGGGGGGGGGGGCAACTCCTTCATAATTCAATTTTTTATATATAAA
>WFKH01007768.1:38066318-38083129 GCA_016163765.1 Magallana hongkongensis
CCCCCCCCTGGCCCCCCCTGATGCTACGTCCCTGCAAACCAAATTTTGAAACTGAAACTATAAAAGTGGGCAAATGTAGCAATTTTATCAAAAAGAGAAATTTATACCTGCTCGTTCGTTTTGAGGATGGGTCCGAATAAACATTTTTGACGGATTATTTCGCATATCAAAGGATCCTGATTCAGGTTTATTACAATTGACCTTGGTTTCATGTGAACATATTTTTCACAGCTGCTTTTTTTTCTTCCTCTTAGCTTCCACGTCATGGTTCAATTATTTGCAGTTAAGGAGGTTTTTCAAGTTGCATTTTTAAGGTCTCGCCTCGTGTAATTGAAAAAAAATAATCCCCTCCTTAAGATGACTAGAAATATTATTTTTAAAAAGTTTTAGACTGCTAATTGTTTCGCGTATAGGCATGTAAATATCAGGCACTTACATATGCAGGTATCCAGATCAGAGGGGGAAAAGATTTAAAGCCACCCAAACCATATTGTGACTTGGCAATAAAATATGTGAAAAAGACTGGGTTTTCCCCATAAAAATACATAAAACATTTGTCATTTTATGTATATATGTAAAGATACAAATGCAACAGTTGGACATCGCGACTGATAAGAAAATAGAACTTCCAGATGTTGTATTGTGTGACGTACGTGTCTATTACCTATATCGGGTTAAAATCGAGAAAAAAAGGCTTCTATTAGAGATCTCTAAATCAAGTTAATAGAGATAGTTTCTTGGAAATAAGGCAAAAATAAAAAATAATCTCCCACGTCTTGTGGTTTATGGGTATGGACAGTTACATTTTTAAATTGAATAGGATGGGTTTATGGGGGAGTACAATGCACGCTGACAACATAATCTGAACAGATGGAACAAAGATTCGTATTGCGGCAAGTAAAGGCCGCGATTTAGAAAATTAATGAGAATAAAAAGGTACATGTAATATCTTGTTTTTCGTCAAGAGGCTCCAGAGCCATTACACTTAAAACAGGCTCACTTTTGACCCCAGTCTGATTTTTTATTATTATATACATGCATTGCTTTTGAAATATTTAGACTGAGATAAAACGTGAGCTCATTTAGGTTGAATGGTCCCGGGGACAGAACTAAGCAGGTTATTACAATGTACTCTTATAAATATCACTAAAGGTTAAGGTTCCATGACGATGCCGGATTGTCATAAATTGCCCTTCGAAACAAAAGAGACCCAAACGATACGTCCTTTTTTGTTTCACGGGATAATGAAATGTCCATCATTTTAAGCAATGCATATGGGGATTTTCATGTAATAACAGTGGCCTCTCAGGCCAGCAAACGTAATTTACAATCTAAATTTTATGAAGCAAATCAATTTTGTACTTCCCGTTTTGTACAGATCCTAATTTTAGCAACGCAGTATTGTATGTTTGATCAAAAACATTTCATGTTTGCAAGTTTTAAGTATAAGTTAGTCTCCGTCTAAAAACAGTCAATTGAAGAAATTTTCAATTTTTTATTAAAAAAAAAAATAAACTCTCATCTCACAATGGGTGAAAATTAGTGTTTTTTCATAATCTATTTTAAAATTACAATTAGACGATATACATCGTAAGCATTTGATATTTTGTTGACAAAAACAAAAGATGTAAATTGTGAATAAACCCCTAAAATATCCCCTTTTCATTCTTAAAATGGGTTCCGCATCTAGTCTAATTTGGCACACCTATACAGTTATTCGCAAATTGTACATGTACTTGGTGTCATGCACTCGATTTTAGTGTTATATATCTATCGAGATGTACCAATGAGTTGCGTACACATCTGAGAACTCGTCAATTGAATTTTTTTTCATCAAGGAAACGAAATAACCTAGTGACCTGTAAATGTTTTTAAAAATAGCATAAACACACTATATAAGCATCCGCATTGCAATTTGCTTAAAAAGTTTGAACTAATCAGTAAGGGATACATAGGTACACGATTTTTATCCTGAAATACGTCTCGTCATAGTAGTGTTTGCGCACAAAAAAAGGGCAAAACTTACTTGTATTTTATGCAAATGTATCTCCAGAGACCAACATGCCATTAGATAATCAATCAAATTTATGTCATATATAGGGTCTTTCTACTTACTAATACTAAGTTCCATTTTTCAAATTAAAGAGAAAAATTCAATATAATGTGATAAATATTTTATTGACATGGATTTTCTTCAGTGAACTTGCTGCGCGTGACTATTTGGTCGGTGTTTAACCGATTTTCAATTGCATCTAAAGTCTGATGTGATTGAATGCTTTGAAAACTAAATCTGATAAAAATGAAAATATTTAAATCAAATTGATGTTAAATATTCCGTGAAAAGCCACCCAGCCACTAAAATTGCGAATTTTCACCCACTTTACATTTGATTGCAATGCATTTTGGGCAAGGGTTAAACGTCCGTAAAAGTATATAAACACCATTTTCATTATTTTTCCATTTATTTCTATTATTATTTGCATATTTAGCGTTGAAATAATCTTTTAAAATCTCGGTTTAGTCGGCGTCTCTATGAAATATTACAAAGAGATTACTGAGTAGTCTTTACACCGAAACTGGCAAAGAACTTTTGAAACTAAACCATTAACACTAGACTTTCGGCAAAAGACCTATCATAAACCAATTTTGAAAACTGCTCACGTGTCCGTAAAAATGCGCCATACTCTTTTTTATCAATGAACTTCAAAACATGTCGAGTAAGGATTTTTAAGTCGTACGGAATGCAATTAATTGGCATAGCACAAAGAACATGTCTCCATAACACAACCGAGATACCTTATTGTTTCGAATACCTTGCAATTGCTGCATTTCCAATAACGCTTTTGTTCTAAGTGTTACGGGATATCTTTCATTGATCGCTACCGGCCACCCTGTTCAAGGCACAGGATCCGTAATGTATTTTCGGCAAATAAAAGGGTTTTTCCCAGCAAAATAATACAGCTTGGGTCCAGGGATAGCGGCGCGAGATTTTATCTATAACATTCAAGAACACAACCAATAGAAATAAAGGTATCAGCCCTGTTTTTAAGCGTGATTATCTTTAAACAATGTGTAGAAAAATATTGATTAGAATCTGTCAGAATTGCAAACACCTTACAGAGGAATAAATATCTTTTATGGACATTTCAAGTTGATTGATTGCAAAGTGCCCTCGCACAAAAATGTGTCACTACCATATACATATTCTTAAAAAAAAAAATACTAAAAATATTTCGAATTTGTGTTGGAACACACAAATATCCTAGCGATCGATAAACAATTTCACAAAACATTTAAACATCTATCTTGTGACGTTGTGTCATAAAAAGTATAATTCAGATGTAGTTAACTACATTAAACTGTTCCGACTGGATTTACTAATACACTTGTCTTGACAGACGGAACAAAATTTAAAAAAAATGCATTTTAATTTGAAAAAAAAATAATACAATGCATATGGTATTAAATTGGGAATCCCTATCGGTTTCACCATTTCAAGACGTACAGGTCACGTCTGCTCCACCGAGAGGGGACTTATCCTTACTTTTTCACAAGAGACAAAAAGTGACCAGGTATCTCAAACATTTTTCAAGCATAAAAAACCCCCACTAAAACAGAAAAGGTCCATTTGAAAAAAATATCACTAGGTGCCTTTAATACAGAGAAGTTTTTGCAATGCTTTTTAAAAAGGTCCATACTGAGGTATCAATCTACTAAAATACATATACAAAATGTACATGTACGAAAATATCTCCACTTGAAATCCATCCAGGAAGAAATGCTTTATCTTACACTTGTATCTGTAAATATACTTCACCTTTAAGCAATACAGAAAGCAGTTGACCTTTGAAACTCACTCCGGAAGTATCCCTATAATTAAGGTGATAAAAAATTACCTGAATACACAATATGTACAAGTATATGGCTGGTGTTATCTGAAGAATCCCAAAATGCCTTTTTCATAAGCTTACCTGAAAATACTTGGGAGTTTTGATGTATATCAACCTCACAAAAATGTAAATTACGTGCAAATTGTTAATGTTCATGATTCTCCATTCACTGCATTTCTTTATGTAAATGGGGTATGGCTATATACACAGGTATTCTACCCTGAGGCACAAACTGATATGCACACTTGAATTTTCACCTATTCGGAGCAATAAACATTTTCCCACTCTTACAGGTACCTACGATTACAAATGTACAGAAAAAGTGCAAGAAAATATTGCTGTCTGAGCTATATTTATTTGATAAATATTTTCTATAAAATGTGCATGTTTTTTTTTTATCTGTGACACAGATACAAGTTACAAAATGTCTCATATTGAAAGACTCAATTTACTCTTATTACTCTTGAACTTAAATGTTTACATAATTCTAATGCGAAAACTTCAAATTCAAAGCACTTTTTTTTATACAACTATAAGCATCGTCATCAGAGTTTTATCTCAATCAAACTATCACTTTTTCCTAGTTGATGATGATTTGAATGTTCTTTATTTTTGAACAGTTGGTGACAACTTGAATGAGAGAGTAGCTAAGTGCAGCTAAGTGGGATTTTCAATGAGATCCTGCCAAAATTAACGCTACATCACAACTCCATCATGTGTCACCATGCTGGCACTTCAAACAGTTTCTGTTCATTTGATTGTTCTGCAATTGAAATACAAAATCAACATTAATAGTTTTAACCCTAAGACACAAAATGTGTGCATTATCCTCTTTCTCCAAATTTCATAAAATTACTATAATATATGCTGCTGCTAATAATATTCGTTCATTTTATAAAATGTCTAACATGAGATCTGTATTACTCCATTTTTTTTCTCAGCAGGAGATAAAACACTTTCTTGAAATACTCAAAGCAACTAGCACTAAAATTCATTCAATACTTCTGTTCAATTTGATACATATCTTTCCAATAAAAATATGTTAATTCAACAAATTTAAGCTAGCTTTTGTAATTTCATATTAAATTACATGTACACTACATTCTATATCAATTTTTAAGAAAGGGGGGGATACCCCCCACAAAAACAAATAGGCTTACCACTTGTGCTGTCTGGTTCCTCTTCTTTGTTTTCATTCTCTTCAGGCATTGGTGGTGTAATTGACCTTGACCTAGAGACAAAAACTGGAGCACTGGAAAGAAATAAAAAATTGATATCTAACTATGTATTTATGAGTAAAATCTGGTGAGTAAAATACAGACATGAATTATTTAATACCACTGTAGAGTCAGTACTTTGGGTAAATCATTATAATTGAGTAATAGAGAATTTAAATCTTTTAAAGTGGTTAGGGAGGACATCTCCATATGGTGACGAACTTTCTATTGAAATAAACAATAAAATCAAGTATAATTTTATAATTTTTTTCTTTCTCAGAATTGTTACCTAACAGCATAGCGCAATCGGTTAGAGCAGAAAGAACGAATCTGTAAGTCATGAGTTCGAATCCCACTGGGGCTTTTATAACTTTTACCTGTCCAAAACTTTTTAAAACATATTTTTTTCAAATAAAATTGTAAAATTTGAAAGTTTTATAACGGTGAAAGTATTTTGATAATAATGTATTTTTATCCACATTAATATTGACAGGTTTCCCATACACCTTAAAACTGTTTTTCTTATAGATGATGATTCACTATCAAAGGGAAAGACTTCATTTCATTTTGTTCTGAACATAAACTTTCTTCTTGTACAAAAACTTTGAAAAGCCAAAAAAAAAACCCAACAAAAAAAACCAACAATATTTCCACCTTACTGCATCAGACACTCACTCCACATTTAGGTGCTTTTTCTTCTTTGGCTCCTCCTCTTCCGTGGATTCTGCCGAGTGTGGGCGTTTCCTCGATTCTTTGTCCGGTAGTCCGTTCTTAAACAACTCGTATGTCATGATTTTGTAGCGAGTATCTCTCTTGCAGAGAGTAGACATGACTGGAAAACAGAACATGGCAGAAAAACGTCATTTTGCTGTCAAACACTGGGCAATTTTTTTTACATTGGAATATTTAGAGAAAAATCTTTAAAAATCTATTTGCTTAGAAAAGCTGTTAATTGCAAAATTGGAATACAGAATTATTATAATTCAACTATTAGGTTAACACAAATCAATTTCATTTTAATGTCTGATCTCTGAATTACAAAATGAGCAAAAGAGCAATGAGAGAAAACAAACTAATAAACAGTCAGTTTAACCCCCCTCCTTTCAAGTTTATTTTAATACAAGTACATGTAGTACATGTATATATACCTGTAGCTGATTGGTCTTTCTTATACAGTGACACAAATGCAGAGATATCATCTAACCATGTGATATAAACATTCCCTGTCAACAAAAGAAGAAAGGTTATACATGTCACATAAAAAACACTCAGTGATTTAAAAGAAAAAGAATTTTGAATATACAGCAAGTTTTCAGCTTACCAAAGGGAGAGAAGAGCTGATAAAGATCTGGTGCTTTCCATTCCTTTGGAAATGTGACATGAAACACATGATCCCTGCTTGGAAGAACTGCACCGAGGAAAAAAATAAAGGTAAAATTCTAACAATGTACATGTCAAAATATATCAAAATATACAAATATTTTAATTGAGTTGTATTTTTCTTTGACATACCATCATCTCCTGCAAGATCTAAATAAGGAATATCTGATATCCTCATTAGAAATAGCCTGAAAAAAAAACATATTTGCCAGTTTTAGATAATGAATAAATAAAAAATAACACATCAATATTAATACCAATTTCAAATAAAACAACCCAAAAAACAAAAACACTACAAGTATCAACACATGAACATATACAATGATAAGGCCATCAAAAATTAATTCCTTGGTTCTCAGGCCCGCCCGCATCTGATTTAACATTGAGCATTGCTCATTTTTATCAGTAAATGAATAAAATAAAATTTCTCCAGTGTGCTTGGGACTTCCAGAAAAAAAATTCCGGATTTAGGACCGCATTTTAGATTCTCAAGTCAGTAAAACGCTTGACTTTGATAAAGGACATAATTGCAAACATCGCAATGATCCAGACAAAATTATAACAAATGCAAATGGCTGCCGAATCTAGATATGAGACGCTGTGTTCACATTATGATCGCGACAGCAGTGATCTTAGTTTAGATATGATGAAGGATCTTGTTTAACTTCAAATGCATGGAGGAGGAGAGTTCCTGCAGCTTGTACTATACTAAATATTTCATAATGCTTAAACACAGGACTTTCTCAAGCCTTGTTGTCGAAGCTGTGATGTTTCCCAAAGAACATGATGATTTGTTTATTTCATTTAGTTCGAGTTAATAAATCTAAGACCAATAAATTCATTGCAAGGTAACTATTTATTTGCTTTAAAAGATCGCTTTTTCTGGATTTTGATAAGAATTGCACTTTGTTAAAATAAAAGAAAAAATCCCACATCCTTTTCTTATGAAATAAAAAGAAAAATATACCACGGCCCGGTCGCATCTGTTTTTGAAAATATTAGCCTGAAAACCAAGTGATTAATTTGTTATGGCCTAACTTACTTATTTGTGAAGGGTTTTATAATCGCAGCATCAGGTAATACATTAGGTAAAGGTGGATTCTGCAGACCTCCTACAGTGGTAAGCAAACAACAAATGAAATTTAACAATCATCAAATATACTAAAAGGATTGCAATTTTCAAAATAAAACTTTAAAGAAAAAAAAAGATCAACAAGACACCAACACTACCTAGAAAATTAGACATTGCTGTGAAACATATTCCTGTGATGTAGGCATCATATGCTGCCTCATGCAGATTGCTGTCATCTAATTTGTACTGAGGGAAGTTCTCAGGAATTACTGCAGAATTGTTATATCGAGAGATTCTTTACACATAAAAAATCCATATATAAAAATATCACATTTACATAAAGTTTAAAATCATTAATTTGTTATTTTCATAAAATTACCAAAGCTGAAAACTAATATTTCTGATAAAGCTGAATGGCCTAAGGAAAAGATCATTTTTATATAAATAACAAATAAGAATTATGGATACCCTAAAAATTCAACTGCAATATCATTGTTAACAACCTTACATTACTTACCGATCTCTGGAGTATTAAACGGTGTACAATTTACGTGGTTTAAGAGATCCCCCAAAACTGAGCTAGGCAGCAAGTCCTACAATGCGAAAGTAAAACAAGATATCATTGTCAAACAAATTGCCCCTAAATGTAGACATTTTGGAACGGAAATAAATCTAAACATTACCATACTGTTGAGTTTAATAAATTACCTTGAATATTACCAATTATTTAACAATACCCTTGACCTTTCAGGTCATCATGTACATCAGAAGTCTTTTTCCTGTATATAGTATATGTATGGTTCATAACTTGAGAGGAAGGTCACACAAAGTAAGTCTATGTGATTGTATATTGTTTATTTAATTGTATCATACTCACCTTACAAGGTGCTGTGTTTGCCATAAGCTTTGTATCTAGAATTCTGGAAAAAAATAAAATAAATTGTCAGATTTTAAATTCAAAGTATTCTCTTGCATACATGTAGATATAGACACCAGTATTTACATGTAACTAATGAAAATATTATTACTTTTAAAAGTTTAAGTGCTGTGTATAAGCCAATCATTAGACAAATAATATGTAATGCTCTATATTCAAACTTACTTGGGAAAAACACATTTTGCCATTGCCTTGAATTCTTGGTAATTCTAAAAATAATACAGATATGATAGATAGACTCGTGATTAGTCTGGATCATTCTGGACAGATGAATTGCAAGTATATGTATCAACAGATTATCCTTTTAATAAACAAACATATAAAGATCTCCATTCATAACAAATTGTGAATAATAATGCAGAGATTGCTGGGGGAAATACAAGTACATTGTATAAGGCTTGGCACATATCTTCAGTGACAGCAAACGGAGCACACAACTCACCTCCGGAAGCTGAGAGCAGAACCTATGCAGCAGGTGCACCAGATCCATAAACATGTTATGGCCCACCATCAACTTTCCCTACAGAAAGACAAACCACACAATAATATATTGCTACAGAAAGACAACCCACACAATTATATATATACACAGTGATGTTTGGAGTAGATTAAAAATGACTTGGGGTACACTGTTTAGCATAAGCTATGGTGATATCGTAATGAAAAGTTTTGACTTACACTTTGAGATATCAACCTGATAACTTTGGTGAATCCTACAGCTTCTTCCAGCTCAGCCTACAAAGAGAAGACATTATAAATAACAAAACAAAGGAGGCAATCAAAAATGCAAGTAATCATTCATACAGGTCTTTACTCAGAATTATCCATTTTAAGTGCACAGCAAGGTCATGTAAATGTTTTTAACCATTCCACCATAGTATCAATATCAACAGAAATGTTTTTTCTTTAATTACTTCAATCATTACTCAACTTTAGAAAAGGGTATTCTCCTACATACGAATAATTCTAAACCTCATTACCTAAAGATTGTTCGTGAAATGTTTGGTGGAAATTTGCCCATTTCCAAATTAGTCCAGTTTTAGAGAAGAAGTTGAAAATGTAAAAAGTTTAGAAACCAATGGACTGATGGCAGACATAAGATGATCAGAAAAGTTCTTTTGAAATCATAGCTCAGGTGAGCTAAAAAATGAAACTAAAGTGTCATTTTTTAAACACTCACCAGTTCTGCAGACTGTTTTTCCTGTTCTTTCATTTTCATTTCGTCCTCTGTTTTGATGCGGGTGACCTGGATATACCTCTGTTTCTTCTCATCTGTCTTGGCGCCCAGGTGAACCCCAGACTGAAACCTTAACAAAGAACACCCTATAAATAATGCAAAATTTCAGCTTACTGACTTCTGAATTTTTTTTAATTTTTCTTATCATGTACATAAAGTACAGTTATCTAAATATTAATATTTAATCATTTCACACTTGTTTGATCAAACTCTAAACTCATTTAATGCATCAGTAATTTTTCCAAAACTAAAAACAAAACCCATGTATTCTAAGTTTAATAAATACAAATGTTCATAATTTTGAGAAACACAATAAGGGATGCGACATTACACTTTTAATTAATTCATTCTACCAGGTTATACCTTTGCCTGACTGTCTGGTATATGAGCTTTCTTACAAATCCATTACATGGTGGTAATGACAGATTTTCTTCTCCATCCTTATCCAAAAACTCTTCAACACTCTTGCTGTAAAGAAAATATTTATATCTGTTTAGATTTAGTGAAAATTTCAGCTAAAACTCTGTGTTTTAAATACAATTTACCGATTCTTTTCAATGTACTGTCAATGTATAATTTCATTCAATATACAATGTACATTGTGTACTTATTATATTTTGGCTGTGTATTTTTGTACCATTTTGGCAGAGAGCAGCTTCTCACTACATCAAGTATATGTACATTGTTAAATGCCCTGCATATACATGTATACACACTCGCAAGAATAAATACATTTACAAATGAACTGAACAAGATATCTGTGAGCCAATGCTCACTAGTGATACCCCCGCTCTGATGTGAATATACAATATAAGCAAAGTCAACATTTAAAGGAAGTTAACACATACATGTGATATGTACCGGCGGTACGCCAAATGTACCGTTTTATCGACCCCATTCAATGTGTACCGGCGGGACACCAAAATTCACGGAATATGAAAATTTGTACAGTTTTTTGAATTTCTCGCTAAATGCCGCCATTTTCCTCTCATTCTCGCTCGCGAGACACTGGAAAACATCACCTGTGTTTGACACATGACCTACCGATACTTGTTGTGGTGTACACAAACCGTCGCGTGTGAAGGTGTGAACTGCCAATTGGGATAATCATCCGTATCAAAATGCTCTTTTAGGTAGCTTTGTTTTTAAAGGGGTATTTAATTATAACTTTTTTAAAATATTTCGTAACTTGATCGAAAAACTTTTAGCCAACTTTAGAAATATACATGAATCTGAACCAGCTCTCCGTACGTAATGTATACGATGAATAAACGTGTTTATTATCATGCTTACGCTGAAATAAAGGATTTTTTATGTGCAGAAATTTATGTAAGGTTGCATTTGCTGCTGTTATTTACATTGCTGGTGTATATATCAGTAATACATTCATGAACAAGATGTAAATTGGAGACATCGACTCTCATGTTGTACTATATAAAGTTGGTGAACAAACTATCATCTATACTTGCTCAATTTTATATGATTCGTGAAAAAATTGTGATTATAAAATACAATATGAAATTTTAAAGCATAGAAAACTTTATTAAAACATTTAAAATAAGGCATTTTCGACAATATACATTTGTTGGTTTAGAAATAAGGTGCTTTACCAAAAGAATTTAAGCGATATTTTGTACCGTTTTTGTACCGTTTTTTGATGGGCAGTTTTTTCCACCCAAAATCCAGTTTTGTGTACAGTTTTGTGGTCTTCAACTTATCACATGTATGTTAACATCAAATTTGTTCAAAAATAAAATACCACCATATGGCATGCCTAAACAAAGAGTGTGATAAAATTTCAACAATCTGTGATGAATAGTTGCTCAGAAATCCTTGTCGAGAATTTGTTTGAAAATTTACAAAGTTGTCATTTAACAGGAAGTTGCTGTCTGATTGGAACAAAAATGGATCCCACCTTATAACATACCTAAACAAAAAGTGTGTTAAAATTTCAAGCAACTGCGATTAATAGTTGCTGAGAAAAATGTGACAGAAATTTGTTACAGACACACAATGGTAAAATAGTTTACCCCCCTCTCCTTCGGATTGAAGATATCATAAAATTCTAGATGTACTAGAATTAAGATTTATAAAGTTCAAATACAAACCAAATGCCCTCGATGAAATCCTTATGTTCCTCCGGTACATTTATGGGTCCTTTTGTTGTGACAGCCTCTGCTCCACTGTCAGGGGTCACAAAGGCCGGAGAGGAAAACTGCTTGTACTGTTTATGTCTCTCCTCCATTAAATCCCTCAACTCACTCTCTTGTGTAGAAGTTAAATAGGGTATACCTGAAATAATATAATAATGAATTAGATTAATAAGATTTTTATAGTTAACTTATAAACATTAATCTGTAGGTCTTTGATGTTCTTCAAAACAAAAACTATATGCACCAATTCATGAATGAACAAGATAAAACATCCATTACACAGTATACATTTGTACAATAATAGCTACAGAGAAGTTTATATTTCATTTCAGCTCTAAAAAAAATGATCTGTTATCATCTCATTTGTAATTGTTTTAATTTTTACATATAAGTGTTGTGTTCCTAACAATAAGAACAAAACTTTTACCTTCTTTGAATACTTTGTTAAAGTCAAAACCTTGAGATGCAAGGAAATCAATGCTTGAACTCTGCAAAAGATACATATACCTTACATGTAGCTGAATAATACAATAACAAATATTCAATACCGGTATGCTGGATATCATACACTGTATATTTCCAATTTTTTTTTACACTGCTATTCAACACATTTATTTATTTATTTCAATACAATATAAATGACAGGCTGTTGAAAAGATATACTAAAGACTTTTTAAAAAGAATACATTATAGACAAAGAGATTATCTAAATAAGCATGCACAAAAATAAAGTTGTATAACTAATCCATAGCACACCTTTTAAGGTATGACTGCTGCCTCACCATCAATCTTTTTTGACACACCAGATATGAAGTACGTACCTGACACAAAAATCTGCAATCTGGGGCTCCCCTTGAATATGGCTTTGGGAAAACATAAAAGTTAAATGGTCTTGCTTCATATCTGAAATTAAATAAATTGGATTAAAAAAAAATAGATAATATTTTTAGGAAATTAATGATTTCAAATAAAAAAGAAAGTTGATATCTTTATCATACATACTTTTTATCTTCTTCATTATAATGAAATGTACAAAGCCCCACTTGAAACACCAAAAAATCACAGGATCCCTGAAAAATTGAAATGTAATTCAAGACTCAAGCAGTGAACAGTCAGGGGTGAGATTGAAATCCATCATATTGAAAAATAACTGATTATTGTTACACGTATTTCTACTAACTACGTAATGTACACATCTTTATCATTTTTGTTAATATGACTTGTTTTCATCATATTTCTATTCCCAAGTTAATTCTTCAAACCCATTTTCTTCATTAATGAGATATAGTACACTATCCTGTCACGGTCCCATGTAAAAAGAAACATCTTGATCCACAGTTGAAACCAAAATGAAGTAGTGCATCCCGTAAAACAAATGAGATAATTAAGTGCACCCAGACTTACCAATTTGATAAAAAATGATGAAATACAGTCATATTTATTTTCAGAGGTCACTCTATATTTTAAACTAAACTTCAAATAGTTATGACTGTTTTTCATCATTATTCTAAAAATGATGAAATTCAGTCATTACTAAAAATCAGTTTTATGATTAGAAATCATCACTTTCAAAAATGATGAAATTCAGTCTCACCCCTGACTGGTGAAGAGTTTAATAGCTCCATGTAATTATACATCAAAAAGAGTTTCTAAAACAATATACAAAATTGTCAAAAAAGAACAATTATATCAAACAACTACACAGATTTCACTATAAAGATGTTGGAAGAAATAACAGTATTTAGTATAATTAAAATAAAATATATTATATCGGTACCACACACCTCGTCGAAAGACAACTCATCGAATGCGACAACTCATCGAAAGTCAACTAATCGAAAGTAAAACTCACCAACATGACATCTCAAAGAAAGACAACTCGTAGATGACGACAACTTATCAATAAAAATTGGAAAAAAAAATCTTTGAAAAATCTTGGTCAATACATGAGCATGTGTTAGCAAAAGATGGTTTTTGTGTGTTGTTAGTGTCTCACACCCTTAGTTATATTTAAAAGTTACTCGCTTTGCTGAAAGGAGAGCAAGCCAGAACCGAAATGATCATCGGTGCCGTAACTCGAGGTGAGGAACTTGATAGGCCGCGCTGAAAGGAATAAATAAACCCCAAAAATATTTATACAATCGTGTCAATTGTCGTGGAACGAATCGGTAATGGCAACTATTTATATTACCTTGAGGGGCTTGCCCACAATATTAGGTACTAATACAAATTTAATGTTAATGTGAATAAAAATAAAAATCTTGATACTTATTAGTTATTGTATTATTTTATAAATTTCATTTTCGATAATTGTCGATGAGTATCGATGTGTTGTCGCATCCATGAGTTGTCTATTCCATGACTTGTCCTTTCTATGAGCTGTCCATTCTGTGAGTTGTTGCATCGATGATTTTTTCCGATGAGTTGTCTTTCGACGAGATGTCATAGATCCATATTATATACTAATTGTATTCTATAATTAAACATGTGTAAAAGAAGAGAAGGAATGACCATACCTAGGCTCAAAAGTGAGACCCTTCAGTTTAAAAACCATCGCTCTACCGACTAAGCTAAAGGGTTTACCCACTAGCTAGTGCTAGTAAAAGCATGGTAGTACTGAACCATACGCCTATTATCAGGGACATGCATTATATATCTCTGCCTTCTATTCACACTATCATTCATGTATTAAACATGTTAAATACCTAATAAAAAGAAATAACAGCACTTAAAAAGTATATATGTGTCAATTTAATGAATGTCTTGGATAAATGATCAAGATCATAAATTCATTACTGAATTGAGTCATGTATTATAATTGTCTCACAGTGACACCTAGGTCTATAATTAATACATTATTAAAAAATATCCAGTTCAAATAAGTTAAGAAGATATTTACTTTTCTCAGTTTGTGGTATCTTTCCTCTGGTGTATCAAGTGATGATATGTGAAAAGAACTGGATGCATGAAGACCTATTAAAAGGACAAGAGATGACAAAAATTAATTTATAAAATTATTATCAATAGTCTAATAAATTTTTTAAAGTAGATCTACAGTGTTGTCAAACCGCATGGAAAAGGAATGAAGCTTACTTCTCTTAAACCTGAATTAAAATCTACAGAATGTATAGATTTATAATTTTTTGTGAATTTATATTTACCTGAAAATTCTGTGTCAACACATAGAAAATCGGCTTCGTTGATAGCCTTCTCCACTTCCGGAAGGACAGATGAAAAATCTAGAAAAAATCATACAAGTGATTAACTTTAATACATTCTTTAAATCAAATAACTCATTTCATCAATCAGTTTTTCACGCACTCTTTCTTGTAACTTCCATGACGAGACGAAAGTGCGGCAAATTCTAAGGCCGCATAGAGATCATCTTCATTAATTCATTAAACTGTACATCATTTCCAAAACCATGCCGTAAATCTGAAATATAGAAAAAATATAATTAAATTCAGATTACGATTTAGAGTTTTATCTAAGGCATAATTGTATAAATATTTTTTTAAACAGGATCTAAGCGGTATATATCACTAAAATGAAAGTAGAAACCCAAACAAAATAAAAGTGACGCAGTGGTAACGAGCAGAGACAAGATTTTTAGATGAGTTGTAATGTAAGCTATGAGTTTTGATTGTTTTCATAATATAGATACATTTTCTAGATAACTTTTGCAAGTCACGTTGTACTTTGTTAAAAGTAGATGAAAGTGTTTGGTCTGTATAAAAAACAAGATAAATACAGGAAAAAAATAAGATGTGTCTTAAACCGTTGTGCCAAAAATGCTAATGTGGTGGTGTAAGTGATACTTGACGAGCTAGTTGGTTTCACTATATAATGCTGGATAAGAATGTGCAAACTGTAGAACATACCTGGCTAATTCAAACCATTAGCAGAGGCTATATCTGCAGCAAGTGGCTGTTACATAGCTAACTATACTATACTGCACCAATACATTCCAAGGACTCTATTGTCCTTCATTTAAGTCTCTGGAAAATCTATCACTGAACAAATATATTGGTGATGTCAGGTCTGTTTTGTCAGCAAATTAAAACTTTTAAAATGAAAGTTAAAGCAGGGATTTTTCCCAATTTTGTTCAGAGTGTGCATCAAACAGTGTCATATGTCTTCTCCTAAACTGGTTATTGAAATTCAAAAAATTGCATTTGAAATCAGGAAATGGCCATTCCTGTTTAATTTTTTTACAAGTCAAACAGTTTGATGTCAATTAATAGCAAGCGCAGCGAGCTCTAAGAACCAGTGTGCGCTGGAAAAAGAACGAGCTAAACCTACGGATTCATCAAACAAAATTTTTTGTCTTGGTCCCATAATGCTCTCTAATATTTTCACCCGTGGTGCTATGCCAAAAATGGCTGACATTTAACTCATAATTTACGGTGCCTTGAGGTTTGAAGACACGTTTTGAGTACCACACAAGCTTTGGTGAGACCCAAGAGATTTTTTACATGCTTCCATTCCATCGTATTGAGTTGAGATACGTAAACAAATGATTATGGAATTTAACGTATGACGTCACAGTGATCTTGCGCTATATTTCCCGCGATAAATTTAGAGGTGGATCAAACATATGTAACGCTTGCACTAGCTATTTCAGTATAGAATGCGATACCTGCCTCATTGACATATGATTTGTTTTTAATTTTTTTTTTTGATAGAGAGATTATATACATACTAGCAAGAGCCACACTTTACTGTCATATCGATCCAATTTTAAGCTAATTTTGCATGCATGTACAGTAAGTATGAGTAGGGAGGAAGTTAAAAAAATAGGACATTTTGAACTAAATAAAAAAAAAATAAAGAGAAAAAATAAACAGTTAAAAAAATTATGCAGATATTGCATATAGTCAAACCATTAAATTAGAAAATGGGAAATTACACACCTACAAACAGGG
>WFKH01007768.1:38083139-38106332 GCA_016163765.1 Magallana hongkongensis
TGCATCAGATTAACAAGAAATGATGAATTACTTCCCCTTGTAGAATCATGAAATATTCTAAACCACAAGAGTTTATAAAATGAAGTTTTAACTTTAGTACTTACTTAACTATCTTTATGCTAAATGCTCCACTCACAGTTTTACTTACAATCCAAGTAGATTAAAGAAAGAATGAGTCAATTAAGGTGGTATGGGACATCTGTCGATATTAACGTAGATAAAAGTACATTATAACCGAAATACTTTCACCGGTTTAGAATTTTCAAATTTTATAATATTTGACCAAAAAATATGTTTTAAAATTTTTGGGAAGGTAAAAATTATAAAAGCCCCAGTGGGATTCGAACTCATGACTTACATAGTCGTAGTGAACGCTCTTACCCGTTGCACTACACTGTTAGGTAACAATTTTGGCAAAGAAAATATTTGTAAAATTGTACTTGATTTTATTGTTTATTTCGATAAGAAATATGTCACAATATGGAGGTGTCCCATACCACCTTAAACTTGTTGCTCAGATTAAATGCATGCATGCTCAAGCATCTGTGTTTGTTCCTATGATCTATCTAAAAAAGGCTTGATCTTTATATTAATTTAAAAGCAAAAATTTCTTCTTTATTTTTGGCAGATATTAAGGCACATTACAAACTTTCATTTGTCATATTTTTATGTTGTGCCAATAATATAATCCACAGATGGAAAGAAAACAATGCATAAATTGAGATTTAATTAATTAATACTTTTTCTTTAAACATTTCATCAATTTAGTTTCATGAATCTAGCATGCAGAATACTTGCATGTTGCTGAACATTTTGTGTATGACTTGTTTTCAGAGTAGGTAAGTGTCCTTTGACTATAGAGAACAAAACTGAGTTTTATACATGTAGTGCAGACATCAATTGACTTACTTTTGACAGATTGTTGGCTTTAGCTTAATGCAAGTTTTCTTTAGGTGTCATTCCCACTATGCTTTGAGCTGATTTTTATTTTGGTACATACATGTACAGATTCATATTTGAAGACTTACTCTTTTACTGTCATACTTGCCAACCTCCAACATGTGAAAATCTGGTCATGACCAGATTTGGAAAGTAAAAAATCTGGTCATAGCGCGTAACGACATTCACGACATATTTACCATGCATTTCAAAGGTATATACAACAGAAATGTGTGTTAAAATGTATGTGTAATATTTTGATGCAAAGAAGCATTGTTACTAACAGTTGCTGATTTTGAATTGTTTAATACTTCCTATGTTGCTATGTACTCAAAGCAATCAACAGACTAGTTAAATTTACAAGACAGTTGCATGGGCATTCAATGCAATTTTCATTGTTAAGTTCCAAGCGAAATTCAGTGTAATTTTTTAACAATGCTAAAAGCTCTTTCTGAATCAGTATTATGTTTGGCAGCACAACAAGAGTCTTTGCTAATTTGGCAAGTATGTTAAATTTTGGCTTCTGAGTGCAAGTTTTTTGGGTTTTTTTTTTATTGTTTCTAAAAGCACAGGAGTTTCTAAGATCACACTTCTTCAAAATGTTACTTTTCAAAAAGCTTCGGTCATCAGATTATTTTATGACGTTACACTGTATGGTAAAAAAGTCGTTTTTGGTTTTGATTCCGCTGGCCCCGATAAAGATATCTTCCTTTTGGAAGCCATCGCACTTAATGATTTAAACCCTCGGTTTGTCAAAACAACTCATGATAATAATTAAGCCTAACAATTACTTAGCTGTAATAGCCATCGGCATTGTTTACTCAGCTTGGGTTCATAACTGGAAGTCCAAAGCGCAACCTAATTTACGAACCAAATCCGGAAATCGGGAGATTTTCGGGTTGTTCGACAAAAATCGGGTGAAAAGCATGACCCGCCGGGTCATAAAAAATTATCGGGTGGAAGGTTGAAAAATCGGGTGTGACCCGACGAAATCGGGTCAGTTGGCAAGTATGTTTACTGTACATGTTGTACAATTAACTGCACTTTTTGATATACTTTTTTCTGTAAATTACATATAACAGTTTTTATATTACCTTTTCAACACAAAAAACCTCAAAATAATTATCTACACACACACACACACACACACAAAAATACACCAAGCTTACACCCCCTCCAAAAAGACAAAATTAAAACTGACACTGCATTGTAAACAGCTTGTATTGTTTGAAATATTTATGTATATGAATATGCTTCAGATTCTTTGAGGTAGCTTAATCAATATTAAAATCATTGATGTATTGGGTCTGTATAACACAAAAGACTCGGATAACTGAGTAAAAGTTTTGTGTTGCAGAAGCAGGAAAGACTGTATCTTAATTATGTGAATTCATGTAAATTAAATAATGTACAGGTGTACTTGTTTTTGTGTCTGAAATCAATTCACTGTAAATAAGTATGTTCATAGCCCTGTAAGAAGAGATTAAGTGTCAGATAACAATTTTATGGGAATATGAATTCCTAACTAGATCCATATACAATTTGCTATTGAAACTTTTGTTCATGAGTTTCCATATGCATGATCAATGAAATTTAAAGAATAATGTTGCAGACCCACTGTGATAAAATGAGTTTTATTGGGGTTTTTTATGACTATTTGCTTGATCAACTTTGATTTATATTTTATATGATTTTCCCTTGTTTATCACCAGGGCAGAAAAAATTGTCCAAATTTTTTAACAATTATATAGGATAGGAATTGAGAACTTCCATGATTTGCAGTTGTGCATTTTATTTTAAAAGCATTCTAACCTATAAGTGGACTGTATTTGAAAGCATTGAATTTCTGTAGTTTCTAATAGAATTATATTTACCGTATGTCTTTTACTTCATTGCGATGGGCAACAATATGTGTGACCTTAAGCTTAAGGATACCAGTGTTGGAAATTATTTATTAGCTAGACGTTTGTCAGTTGGGTTAAAACAATATTCTATTCTATAAAGCTATTATTGGCTTATACCCATAACATGTATTTGTATGTCCATATAATCTCAGAGAACGGTTATTGGTAAATGGCAACTGCAGCCTGCGATTGCAGACATTGTTGCATCGACATTTTGACAGAAATTGATTTAATGTAGAGCTGTAATTGAAATATCGGCCCACCTGCTAATGGCACCTTGTAAGTTTGTTTGTGCTGATTTTCCAGTGGTTAATGAAGTGTGTAAACATCTTTCAATGTGTATCAACAGACCACTTAAGAGGGGGCAGAGAAAAGATGTGAGCTGTGTAATTTTTTCCAATTGTATTCTCTAATCCAGAAGTCTTTATGAGGATTAATTATCTTTAGGGTATTAAAAGCAATATAACTTGTGAAGCATTGAGGATGTTCTGTGGTTGATGTGTACAGATTTTTTTTATCAGGTCACCAGAATCACTCAGGTGACCTATTGCAATAGGTCTCTGTCCATCATCGTGCGTCGTCCATTATATGTTAATAATTTTACATTTTTAACTTCTGCTTAACAACTACAAGGCCAATTATTACCATTTTAGTTTGAAGCATTTCAAGGATAAGAGGAATATAAATTGTGAAATTTAAGATCATACTGTATACCCCCGAGGCCTCATTGGCTGCGCCAAATAAGCAAAAAAGGACCAAATTTTCAAAATCTTCTTCTCTACTCTAATTATGAATTGTCTATGAAGCCTTCTACCAAATTTTTGAAATTTATGGCCCCTCAGGGTCAAGGGGTTCAGGCCCAAGGGCGGGACCAATATGATCATATAGTGAAAGTGAATTAAATCTTAGAAAATCTTCTTCTCTACTCTCGTATATATTTGAGAAAATCTAAATGAATGGTTATGATGTCCATTAGGCCTTCTACTGAAATTGTGAAATTCATGGTCCCTGGGTCATATATAGACATATAGTGAAAATGTGTTAAATCTTAGAAAATCTTCTACTTCACTCCCTTATAAAATTTGAAAAAAAACCTAAATGCATGGTATGATGTCATTGAAGCCTTCTACCGAAATTGTGAAATTCATGGTCCATGGGTGGGGTTAAGGTCATAGGGTGCAGCCAATATGGTCATAAAGTGAAATTGTATTCAATATTAGAAAATCTTTTTCTATACTCTTATATATATTTGAGATAAACTAAATGCATGATTATGATATTCATTAGGCCTTCTACCTAAATTATGAAATTCATTGCCCCTGTCAGGGGTTCAGGCACTAGGGCGGGGCCAATATGCCCAAATAGTGAAAATGTATTAAATCTTATAATATCTTCTTCTCTTTATCCACAGCAGGGGAGATTAAAATGAATGCATGAATCTGATGTTCATGAAGCCCTCCACCAAAATTGTGAAATTCATGGCCCCTGTGTTGGGGGTTCAGGCTCAGAGCGGGGCAAATATGGCCATATAGTGAAAATGGCATGTTCCCATTTTGCACACATTTGATAATTGGGTTTAGAACAATAGGTGTGATTTGTGTTGTGATAGCAGTTATAGTCTGCTTTCAATCCAAGATTTTACCTAGATTTTACCTGGATTGTTATCTTTGTTTTACCAGCGCATTAACAATGAAACAAGAAGAATATAGATATTTTGTTGTGTTTTAATTAATAAGAAATAACTATCAGCAATTTTTTTTTCAATTGATAAAATTTTTATTCTTAAATTTTCCGCTCATTGATAAGAAAAATAATGATAGATGATTTAACTTTTACATTTTTATCCATTTACGTTAAATATGAAACTGAATGAATTGAGGAAAAATTTTCTGTCCCAAGCCAATTGAAAGCTGATTCAATAGATAATTATAGGATGAAAGGGAAAACTACAGTCATTTGGGGTACTCCAAATCTCTTTTTACAACTTGATTGCAAAATATGTAAAATGCATGTTTATAATTGGTTGTTTGGTATAACAGAAAGGAGATTATGTAAGGAAACAGATCTTTGTCACAAAATATTTCAATCTTTGAGATAGCAACTTTGACAGTAGTTCTTATGACATCAACGCTTTAGTATATTGCGAGTCACTTTCAAATCAGTAGCTGAACTGGTGCCGGCACAAAACAAAAATAACAATTCTAATATTGATTCAATATACCCCAAACTGAAGAGGGTTGAAAATGCATGAATAGGGGTCTACATTTGATAGGTTTTGTGAAAAAATCTTTACAGTTCTTGAAGCATATATAATTGCCGATTTATCATCATACAGTTTGTCAATTTTCTTTGATTATTTAAGCCACAGCATAAATGAAAAATATTTAACAGCGTTTTCACTAGACAAATTTCTTCCATTAATGTCAGCAAAAACATTAATTAAATATTAACATATGATATTTTCTCTTCAAACTTGTAACAGATAACTAATCTTATAACTGTTTGGTTGTTTCATCTTTTAATGTTTTCAAAATGCATGAATTAGGTCTACATTTGTTAGGCTTTGTGAAAAAATCTTTACAGTTCTTGAAGCATATATAATTGCCGATTTATCATCATACAGTTTGTCAATTTTCTTCAATTATTTAAGCCACAGCATAAATGAAAAATATTTAACAGCATTTTCACTTGACAAATTTCCTCCATTAATGTTAGCAAAAACATTAATTAAATATTAACGGATGATATTTTCTCTTCAAACTTGTAACAGACAACTTCTGACTGTAGGGTTGTTTCATTTGTTAATGTTTTATACATTGCATAGCAACACTTCAAACGTCCACAAACACAAAACGCTATGCGATTCAAAATAGCAACAATTGACTGTAACTCATTGAAGATTACTCCTCATCCAAGCTTGACATATTATCCTGTATAGAGTGTCCATCCAAATGTAAATTATCATAATATTATTTATTTTTTGTATCAAGTATTATGGTGACTATATTTTGTAATATAAACAACATTCAGTATACAACAGTGTTAAAGTCTTCAAACTCATCACTCGATCACACTTAGTGGTTCATCATGGCTAATGCTTTGCTTGCTGTTACTTTCTTGCCCAACAAGTTCGGCAGTTTACATCTTGAATGCAGCGGTTATCGAATACATGGTATCATATTTCACAAACATTTATATCTACTTCCTAAAGGCAGTAAGTTGAACAAAATCACTACATGTACAAAATTTTCGCAATAATCTTCATTGTTTAAAGAAATATATGAAAATGTTCATCACCAATTTGATGTTTGAAATTAAATTCAAGAACCATGGATGTCAATTATTTTGGAAATGTGCTTTTATGCAACCTATATTGTAACATAAAATAAATGTAAATATCAATTGCGAGTAGAAATGTAAACCTAACCAGCCACAAGAGTCAGGAACTCTGCCCAGTATTTGGCTAAACAGTGCATATAGCATAAAGTGGTACAATATTTACTCCTGTCTTTGATTTCCAGCCTGATTTTTTATAAATGGCCCACCACAATGATTGGGGCAATTAATTCAATTAAACCCTGTATGACCATACCAAGCATCAGTGTTCAAACAAAAGTCCTCATATTTTGTACCCTTTGTTACTTCTTTAAGAGAAAATTTGAAACTTGTTTGGTGACAAAGAAAAAAAAAATCCCAACCATTTTTATTCTCTCTCTTGTTTTTTTTTGCAGATGGAAGACTCCTTATTGCTGCAGACAATGCAAGTCTTGAGACCATTTTAAATGTGACCAACGTTCTTCATAAAAAAGCCATTTCCAATGCTATTTGGCAGCTGAAGGAGTTTAATATGAAGCTCCCGGCTTCACTCTGGGAGTACAAGGTGATAGAGAGCCTCCATAATACAAAACCATCAGCCATGTCGTAAACTGTTATAGAGCAATAATTAGCAATTACATATTTAACAAAAGAGCAAGAGAAAACAAGACTATAAACCATCAGTGTGAAATACTGTATGTTTTATTATTTATTCAAATATTTCTCATTTTGTGAAATTTGTTCTGTATGGTTGACTAAATAATTCATAAATCAAGCATTATTTTTCATCTATACATGGTTTTGATGAATATACCAATACTGTAAATTATGTCCCAAAACAAGTTATTTCAATTCCCATCAGTAATCAGTATAATAGTAACTCCAGGACTAGGATGTGAAGTGTTCAGTTTGTTTTTTTTGGATAGCTTTGTTTTTTAGCACCTAGCTACGATGTAGCATGCAGATTGATGATTTATACTTATAGATTAAATTATGATTTAATTTTGGCAGTTGGATGTGATTTCATTAACATTCTGAAGCAAACTCTTACAGATTTTTGTCATATATGAGCCAGTGGTGAATCAGAAGAAAGTCTGTTGATTGCCTTAATAATTAACTTTCTCTGTTGATGATGCAAATGAAGCCTATTTTACTGCATCTTCAATTTTTTTTTTGTCTAAGAAATTGAAGTTCTGAAACATAGGCTGTGTGCACATGTATGTGCATATGTAACAGCTATTTTATATAGTCCTGGTATATTTGTGATGTAAGCTTCAGCAGGTCTGAATGTTTCATGCAAGCATGTTATGAATTTTTATATCTATTTAAATGCTAAAGATTGAAGATTAAATATGATGTTATATGACAACTTACTAGTATTTAGGTGCAACTATAAACTGTATCTCTAGGTTTTCATTGAATTTCATTAGATGCATGTTTTGAGAAATGAATCGTCTCTGAAATTTCAAGTTGCAGAATGTTACTGATATTATTGACATTTTTCTTTGTACAGTTGATATTATGTAAAAACTCCCCTATTATTAAACAAATTTTATTCTACTAACTAAAAATAACTACATGTAAGTTTTTAAGTTGACTTATTCTTGCAATGTTTATTTCTATAAAAAAATGTTTTAAATTAAAATGAATTCATGTGACTAATGATTGAAGTGAGGATGAGCCCTTAAGTAGCTTCCAGTTGTGAAATTTGAAAGCTTTCATGTAGGGCATTGGCTTCCAAGTGACTTGTCTGCACCAGTTAATTAGCATGTGTCTTAATAATGTTCAGTTACAAGAGATACAGAGCATCCATTATGAAATTATGTAACAGGAGTGGGGGGGGGGGGGGGGGGTGGGGGGGACCTTGAATCAGCTGTGAAGCTCCAACCTGGTTTTCGGGTGGTGTTCTCTTAAACTCTATATCATCTCTTACAAAACAGTGCAAATTTTGTGAGAATCTCCAAAAATCACAGTCTAGCAGTTGCTAATACCTTGAGTTAGCTGTGAAGCTCCAACCTGGTTTTTGGGTGGTGTTCTCTTAAACCCTATATCATCTCTTAAAAACAATGCAAATTTTGTTAGAATCTCCAAAAATCACAGTCTAGCAGTTGCAAAATCCAGAATGAAGCCAACTGATGATGTTTTTGAACTTGCTCATGTACATAGTCTGCCTTTAATCATAAAGAACATTGTTGGGGATCTTTTGTCTCCAGGTTTCCTGGCCTGATGATTTTGATATAATTTGGACCAAAGACAATTAGATATAAGTTGTAAGATTAAAATTTGAAGCACATTAATTTCTCCTATAAAGAGAGGATTTATTTTAGAAAATTAAATATTAAAAAATAACCTTTTTTTTGATTGAGCATCCTTGTATCGTTTAGTATCTGTCCTTTTCTGTTTGTCTTATGTCTGTCAAATGGCTGTCACTGTGCTTGTCAGTCCTTTCTAGCTAGTGCTGGTCATATGATTCTCAAGGTTGAGGCTACAATGGATTGTTATTTTACCAGCTTATATTTTAATTTTCAAGTTTACAGTATTGTATATCGTATTTTTATTTTACAGGCATTGCATCCTGGCCGATCACTGTTCCTTGTGTATGGCATGAAAGATTTTCCAAGAACTACTCTCCTCTATGTGTATTTCTTTGAATATGATGAGATATTTCTGCCATTCCTACATACCACATATCCAGAAAACACAGACATCCCCAGTATCCATTTGGTAAGTAATGAATTGTAGTGCATGCAGTCATGTTTATTATGGATATTGCAAACTTTCAGCTGAAGACAATTGGACAAACTGCATAGGAAGTTCACTTCATTTTGTTTTTATAGTCTGCCCCAAGATATTTATGCAGCACATTTGAACGATTTTTAATAGAATTTCACATACCTGTGAAAGAAGTGCAATTGAAAATGATGAAAAGGAAAATATCCAAGATATTTTCATTGACACATCATTTTGTCACTCGGAAAAAATCACAGGAACATAAACAGATTTCTTACAGAGATTTATAATGGGAAATGTTGACATCTTTTCTCCATTCAGAAGTCACTCAGAATACCTTGCACACAATTTCAACATTATCATCCGGGTATTTTCATCTCCATTGCAATCCAAATTCCCTGTAGACTTTTTATTTTTAGCCTTGTATTGAAACTTGACAAGCTAGAAGGGGCGTTCAAAGGGGAAATATTGGGATTTTTTCATACTATTGAATGAACATCGTTTGAAACCAGAGGTATTTATAAATATAAAATAATTTAAGAAAATGTGCGGGATAAATATCTTGGGACAGACTATAGGTCTTTCCACCTTTTAGATATATTGAAATAAATTTTTCTTTACCTAAATGGCCGTTAAAAGTTCTGGCACCAAACGACCCTTTGCCTGATATAACTTCAAGAACTTACAAAATTATTGCCCTTTGTGAAGGAAATGCTTGTTATCGCTACTCCTTTGAAACAACAACAGATAGAGACTTGGAACTTTTACCAATGTCTTTAGTTTACATAGAGGCTTCTTCAATCTATTCATACCGAAAGGATCTGATGTCTCCTTTAAGCAGTTATTGCCCCTTAAAGTTTCTTAATTTCGTTGAAAACACAACTTTTAAACCATTCATCATAGAGACATCAGACCACTTAAAAAAGAAGAGTTGACCATGACCGATCAAAATGACATAAAGGTCAAGGTCAAATAAAAAAAGTATACTAAATCTTTACCATTATTATATTTTAAATTAATGTATGGAAAGCACTTCATCAAATCTAATGAAAAAATTTGAAACAGAAATGTTTTAAACTTAAAAAATGATAAGGTGGAAAGACCTCTAACTGTTCAAGAACAGTTTATCTACTAGTTTCATAACTTTTCTTTGTAATTATATATTGATTTAAACAAGTCTAGACTGGAGTAAAAGACTAGAAGACCACAGCAGCTGAACATATTTTCATCATCACTTTCTTGGGAAAAATCTCTATGAATGGGATAAGAAAACAATTTTTTATTAGCAATCTTTAATCGTTAAGACCCAACTGTAGGAATGAGATAAGAAAACAAACACTCATTGGCAAGTTGTTAAGATTGACCAGTGTGAAATAAGACTGAAATATATATAATAAACAAAACCACACAATTCTTTGCCAAACAACAAAAGTTATAATTTTTCATTGCTTCGTGATGTCCGGTGACGTCATAAGTTTTAGTGAATTTTAAAGAGGTAGTCTGTCTTAATTTAGTTTACTCCGTAATAATTAGGTACATAGAATGGCAGTACTAAATTTAAGGTTTCAGTATTATTATACCCCCACAAACGAAGTTTAGGGGGGTATATTGGTTTCACCCTGTCTGTCTGTCCATCTGTCTGTCCATCCGTCCGTCTGTAGACGCAGTTTTGTCCCCCCTATAGAATTTTTTACTACGGTATGGAACAGTCTGAAAATTTGTACATATGTTGAACACCATCTGAAGATGTGCACCTGCAATTTTTATTAAGATCAGACAAGATTTAATGATTTTATGACAGTTTTCATTTTGCTTATCCTATATATTGTACACTGATGTTGAAAAGTAAGGGAGGTAATCCTTACAGATTTTATTAATTAATTAATAGTAAACACTCTAAAATATATTTATATAAATACATCCAGATGGAGGTTTTTTGTCTTTATTTCTTAACTAAATTTATGTTTTATAAGTATTCTATCAACTGACAGTGCAAACTTTTTGTTTGTCAATGATAAATTCTTAGGAGCTAATAAGAACATCAAAGACAAGAGTGGCTGAATTCATTTGTCCCAAGGGGGCCATTATCTGAGCCATGGTTTTAGATGGAGCATGTGTTCTGGGAAAATTGATAATCTGTAAAATGGCAGTGGTTTTTGGGTTATTTTAATACTGTTTCATATAAACCAAAAGTTTCTATCATTATACGGAAATAAATTATATCATTATTAATAAAGAATTTAATAACTTTTTTTAAAAGCTGTTTAAATTTGTTAGTCAAGTAAATTGATGAAGTGACCCTATAGGGCATTAATGTAAATGAAATTCAAAATTATTGATATGATTGTAGTGTTTGGGCAATTTTAAAATTGTTTGTAATATTAAATTTCCCTTTTTACATATTTTTACATAGTATGCTATGATAATGTTTTGGGAGTTTATCCAAGTTTAACAAGCTCATCAAAGAAAATCATAGTCCTATGGTATGGAGTTGCATGTACCATAGGAGAAAGTGAGGAAAATTTGAAACAACTAATTGCATCTGTCAATACTCCGATTAGAATCATATTCAAGGTTTTATCCACAGAGGAGCATTGCTTGACTATTTTCATTTACTGAAAAGGGAGGGGTTATTGTCACTTTGTTGTTTTTTCTTTAAAACAATTAAATAAAAAAATATCATCGGATACAGAAATTTGTAAATGTATTACACATGTATTTACATTGAAGTTCTGACAACTTTGATTTTTTCTTTGTTAACTAATTTTTTTTTTTTTTACAATTCTAGAATTTTTTTTTTTTATGTGTCGCAAACATTTATTATTCAATTCAATTATTTGTCCCATTTGAAATTAGCCTTGTGGGGGTATTAGTCCCATTAGGACAGTTCTAGTTTGGTTTTATGCCCAATTTGTAGAAACATTATTTCAACACTAGATCTCGTTATGAGTAACGAGTAGGTCTTCCGTTTGATTTGTTTTATATGATACGATGAATTATCGATGCTCTCTGCCATATCTGAGATCACGTTGAAACTACGTTTTTTGTCTCGGGACCGGAAACGGACGAACGGAAGTGATTAATGAAAATAAAGGCTGGTATTTCTTGTACATTTGCCTTGTGTACATCACTGTTTATCAGGCTAAATGAAACACCTAAGAAAGTCTGTTAAACTTGTTAAAAACATGAAATGTTTGAACCCTTCCGGTAAGTACCGGAAGTGACGGTTGACAAAATAAAACCGGTTAAACACATTTTCAATCAAATCATTCATAAAGTTCCATGTCTCAATTGCTTACAGTGACTAAATCTCGCGGGTATCAAATCTGTAAAAAGGAAAGCTACTTAAGATATTTGATATATCTCACTGGAAGTAGAATATGTTTGCTTATTTAACATTGTATAGATAACATATATAAGAATTTATACTGATATATTCATTCCATATAAAATAAAAAAAATGGGAGAAAAAAATTTTGAAGCGCTTCCGGTGACGACCGGAAGTTACGACGAATCAAACAAAATAATGTAAAATCAGATACATAAATAAGGCTATCGTCCCACAAAGTTTGATTGTTCAAGTCGTCACCGTTTTTGAGATCTCGTGGAGTCAATGTTTTTTGTCTCTGGACAGGAAACGGACAAACGAAAGTGCTCAGTGAAAATAAAAGTCAAGTTTTTTTTAAAAATAGACAACTGTACTTTATTGTTTATCAATTTTACTAATATTGTCAAAGAAAAACAATTCAACTTTCAAAAAACTTGATTTGTTTGAATACTTCCGGTAAGAACCGGAAGTGACGATTGACAAAATGAAAGCGGTTAAACGAATTTTTTATCAAATGTCTATCATCCTTGTAAGTTTCGTGTCTTGATCACTTACAGTTTCTGAGAACTTGCGGGTACAAAATTTGTTTTAAAAAAGCTACCTGAGATAATTGAGATATCTCACCGGAAGCAGAACTTTTTTGTTAAATCAACATCGCATAGATCACATATGTAAGGATTTATACTAATATATTCATTCTATGTAAAATAACTTTAAGACGTAATTTTTTTTTATTTTTTAATTACTTCCGGTAACCACCGGAAGTTACGACGAACAAAAACAAAATAGTTTATACATATCTACAGACATTGGTCTATCATCATACAAAGTTTGGATGTTCAAGTCTTTCTCGTTTCTCGATGGAACAAGCTTTTTTGTCCTGGGACAGGAAACGGACAACCGGAAATAAATTTTAAAAAAATGAAAATATCGCCTGGAGATATTAACACAATCTAGTATACCTGGAAATTTCAGGAAATTCTATTCAGTCATCTCGGAGATATTCTGCCGACAAAAAAGGGAGGGAAAAGAATGACAAAATTCGTACCCAAATATCGTACCTCTTTGAGCTCCAGGAAATGGCGCCACTGGCGTTAAACAACATAATAGTGCACAACTTCATACTATAGTCTACCTATCCTGAAAATTCCATAGCCATATTTCTGACAGTTTCTGAGATCAGTTCTGCACAAAATAGGTCGTAAAAATTTACGAAAGCGTCCGTAAATCGGGACCGGAAGTGACGACAGCAAAATATCAAAAGTGTATTAAGTTCATATCAAGTCTAATCATCTGTGAAAAAATGGCTGAAATCGGTCGAGTAGTTTTTGAGAAATCGCGTGCACAAAATTTGGGGAAAAAAATAATAAGAAACAGTACGAAAACAATAAGGTCTTCCGCTGGAAACGGAAGACCTTAATGATATGGTTTATTGTTTACATAACACAAAATGTGGCCGTGCGCCGTAACCTCATTTTTGCAGTTTTGAATTTTAAATAATTCTTATACTGGAATATATTTAATTTTTTGAGTTCAAATTAATTGAAATTATTGATAAATTATGTCTACCACATTTGGTGATAAATGACGTTAAGTAACAAAAGCTATGTCAAAAGTCTTCGTATTTTTTGATTGGCCCTCCTACATTCATTTATTTTTTTTGGGGGGGGGGGAATTTTACATTCATAGAATCTCTAAAAGGGTCTCAATATTTAACATATTTAAAAATATGGAGAACATTAGAAAATATTTTTAAACAAGATCTACTCTACTAAATTATCAAATTATTTTGTAATTGATTCCATAAAGCTAATTTGATAAGAGTTATGGCTATTGTTGCTCAGGCGAGTTCCTACTTAAGCCCATTGTTTTTTCCAAAGTTTTCTACACAGATACAATCATGTACTATCGAATTTTGCATCTTGCTGGCTGTCCCTTTGGAATGAAGAATCGCCCAACATGGAATAAAGTCGTAAAGGTGTAATCTTTCAAGACTGCTTGTATGACCACAATCGTTTTAGCAACAACAATTGAAAACGGTGCATTGAAACCATTATGGAAGCAAACCGTATAAACAAATCGCCGTTTTGAAAAAAGAAACCTTAGAAATTTTTAAAAATTACGTCAATACATGTTCTAAAGTTCCTTATTGTAATTACTGCATTTATTTTTCATTTTGGACGTTCTTTGATTGACGGAAGACATTTGACACAACATGATGCAAATGGACAAAGCGGCCTAGGCTTATGTAATTTTTTTGTCAATGACTGAAGTTAAAGAGTTGTGCAAATATAAAAGTTTATTGCGTGAGTTTGAGAGTTTGAACCAGTTATCAAATTAAATGTGTTACAATGTTCTTTCTATAGAGCATGAGGGTTTTATTTGCCGATTTTAATGATAGTTAAGAGGGAACCATGAATTTTCATTTTGAATGTTATGTTAATAAGCTGATATCAATATCTATTTTCAGTATGATGACCCCAGTCTCAGACAAGAAATTGAGTTTTTGACCTACTTCACCATACTGCCATATTGGGTGGTGTCCAAATTCTGTTGGGCGTGGTTTGACGTCCACTTTTATATCTGCTCTATGATGTTCGTAAATTGTGCAACTTTGACATTCCTCGAAGCTATGGCTTTTAAAAAGCTCTTCCCAATGAATAAAGAGTAAGTATGCATAGTGATTTACAGGTTTCAATCTTCAGCTTTTTTCAGTTTTTACGGAAAAATTGTTGGTAAAAATAAAAAGAGAATTGACATTTGTTATCAAACACCATTTTTATGATCAAACGTCCGTAATTAAGATATACAAGATAGTTCAACGAAAAACAGAGTTGTTTTAAACAGATAATATTGAGTTCAAACTATATGCAAGCGTCAGAGGGATGTCAGTACCTTCCATGTTGAACAGCACACATGTTGCTGGTCTGCCTGCACGTCGAATTTCTATCAATGAAGAGTTTGATGGAAAATTCTTTGCCGAATTTCCTGAATATATTTTATAAACGTTCACCCTTTGAAGCAGCTGTCGAAGCTTTGAAGGTACCATGTACTAGTATTCTCTAGTGGCTCTAAAAACAAACTTGGACTTTTTTGAATTTTTCCATTTTCACACAGAAATAATGTTGCCACAATGTGTAAATTACATACTTTCTGGTGAATGAAGTTTTTCGTTAATGAAGCTATCTAAGCTTTGACATTAGTATTCTCTGGTGGTTCTTTTAAAAAATGAAGTTTTTCGTAAATGAAAATGTCAAAATGCATCAGAAAGGTGTGAATTCTTTTCGGTTAGATATGCATGGAATTTATGTTTAGTTATTGATCAAAGAGTCTTGTCGCAAACTGATCTTTTCTCAAATTTTTACAAACAAAAACAAGAATAAAAGCAATCTCAATTGATGTTATATTATTATTTTATTAAATATGTAATGAAGATAAATTCGAAAGTATCATACCAAGTAATCGACAGTCCTTTACAAGTAAAGAACCAGATTCTTTATTTTGAATGCGAAACTCATATAAAAACAAGTGGATACTTTTGACTCATGAGAATGTATTTACACAAGGTATTTCTACAAATGCATACATAATCACAGGTAGATGCAAATGTATGATTTTTGCTAGAAACATTTAACATAATATATTTTTTGATATATCTTTCCTTTGTTCCAGATATTGCGTAGCGGGTCTACGAAGTTATGGCAAGGGTCTTATGTCCACCTTCTTCTTTTTAATGATTTGGCCAATCGTGCCGTCTCTTATCTGTGACTTTTTCTTTTATTCCGTATTGTTCTTCACCCCATTTTACAATGTGGATAAAATTTGGAAAGAAAGAATGTAGGGTTTTTTTTTTAAAAATGTGAACTTTTTGTACATTGTTATCTTCTGTTAATGCTGTGCTTGTCGAAGTATGTATAGTTTTTTAAAATTATTTTTAGCTGTTCTATTCTTGATAAAATGAATCAAATCGTGATGATTGTTTAATTTTTATTTTGTTCTTTACCCCTTTTTACAATGTTGATAAAATTTGAAAAGGAAGAAATTATTTTTTTTCAAATGTGAATTATTTTTACATTGTTATTTTGTTTTAATATTGTGCATGTCGGAAGTTTGTAGTCTTTCATATTTTGTAGCTTATTTTATTCTTGATAGAATGAATAAAATTGTTCTAATTGTTTAATTTTTAAGCTCTAAGATATGTGTAAATAGATCATTCCATGTGCGTTTGTTTTCTTTTCATATAATCGACATATACAGGGTTCTGTTACAGTTAATTTCATATTTCTCTACCAACAAAGAAGTGAACTAAATTCAGCCTCTTTCGGGTTTTTTTAAGTTTGATTTTACATCAGATATCAAGTATTATTGCAAGAAAAAGAATTAAACAGCTGACATCTGTTTAATATATAGTTATTATTGGAACAGGCATGATTCAGATTATTATTTTAATTTTACAAAAAAAGGAAAGATTTTTCTCTAAAATTGTCCATATTATATATCTGTAATACCCGGTAACAATTTGATATCGAAATGAAATTGAAACATCTTTACTCAGAATACTTAGAGACTTTGATTTAATATTGAAAACAAATCAAAGAGAACATAAAAATAGCATTGTTTTAAAATTGATATTTTATGTCAATTATTCTTGATTTTTAAAAATTTATTTTTGTCTTTTATGTTTATCCGAGTGGTTTTTTTTGTCCATGATTGTTTGAGCTTTTTTAATGGCAATGATACTAAAATATTATTTTAGAAGATTTTTGTTTTATAACACTGCTTGATTTAAAAGCGCTCGACAGCAAAGCTTATAAAGTTAATTTTTCAGAATTTACATTTTCTGAACCAGTTATGGTCAAATTAAAACACCTTTATTATATGATAATATATATATAATGAACCGGGAGGGTGATCGAAGTAAATGCTTTGTGTAAGATATCAGCCTTTGTACATGCCATTGTGTACTACAAACGGCACGCTCAAAGTTCTTTGGTTAGATCGGAAAAGAAATCACAAACACTTGTTTTTATTTATATAATGTAAAAACTTTGCTAATAAATGCTTTCTTAAAATTAAAATGTTCTTCCGCTTTTGATGTGCTTGATAATGCATGTAAATGAAAATTGTGTGTTGAAACTTAAACATTGAATTCTTGTCTTGACGTTTTGTCCCTTTTCAGCTCACATCAACACGTGCACACATTGATCTGACAAATGCCCAACTTTGAAGTTGGTACCGCCTTACGGCACAGGAAATAGGCATAAGACGGTTACAGCGTGAATGCACGAGATATCATAGTATAGTCTTATTTTTATACATTAAATAGTGATGGTTATGAAACATATAAATTGTTTCATTGTTTTGTTATGGTTTGGTTTTTTATCTCACTTTTCCATATTTTCCTTTACCGCCCAACAATGAACAATGAAATGAAGAATACTGGTGAATTTTTTTGGACAGTAAATTTTTCTTTAGAAAATAATAATTTAGGAACACAAGAAATGGCATGTTTGTGTTGAAGTACAAAGTTTATCATACCCCTTTCGATATCGGGTACACATAACAATGTAAGCAGTGTGTCGACCGAGTATTTTAGCATTTAAAACCAAAAATAAATTTATTCGTCACCATTTACTATTCAACATGATATTCATATTAAATATTTCCCCCCATAGCAAAACTCCGAGAGACATTACTGGGTCAAAGTGTTTTACGTAAAAAAAAGTTCTCTGCGCGATTATGAAATATCGCATTGAAGAGGGACTAAAATCTATTGTATGCAGCGCAGTACGGTACAGCAAACCGTACGCGCAAGATATAGATAACAGATGTATGTACATATACCGGTATGTACGTGTTTACAATTTTGTATATTATTAAATTTTGTCGCTTGAAGTTTTGCGGAGAATGAAAAACAATCTAGTAAATACATATAGTCGTCATTGCCACAAATTATGTTGTCCTCAATCCATATGCAAACACATTCGGTTCGCTTACAGTAGAAAAGTTATAGCTTTACATTTTGTTGAAAGTGATAATTTTGGAAATCCCGTTCAGAAAAAATGCTAGAGAAAAATAGTTTCGACAAAAAAGAAATTTTTCAACCAATCAGAAGCGCCGGTTTCTCATCAAACTTATAAAATATTAAATGATAGGCACCGAATTCATTGCGGATCCGTTGCAGTGTCTGGACATTATATACCGGTACGTCCTTGATTGTTGCAATCATAATATGTAAGTTGTTAATTTTTTATCCCTATATGTTAATTGTGACATGTTTGCAGTTTTTTTCAAAAAAATCTGCTCATGTGTTGTTACATGTGGTATTTTGCTCTCTTTGAATAAAAATAAATCATTGATTATTTTAACGTTCAATTTATTTGATGAATGTCGAAAATAAATGCATTATTTTTTGGCAAAAAAACCCAATTCTTGTTTTTTTTTTGAAAATCCATTATTGTATAACAGGGTTAATCTATAATTATTTATTCATTCATTATTATAAACAATGTATCTACTCTTTATTCAGCGGTTCCTCTAAATTTTATGGAATGTCTAAATGATATTTGGGACTGTTACGCCCTTTTGCACAAATGCCAGACTGTATATAGCAGAAAAAGGCAACATAATGCCGTTAAAAGTTTAACACCTTTGCACGCATGTCGCCTATATCCGATTGGTTTACTGTTCAATCACTATTATTTACCTTTCCCTAAAACACAGAACATTGCTAATACAATCTTTTAAAGCTTATCGACATTTGATCAGACAACCATATATTTTAGTTTTATATTTGGTGGCGAGGTTGCATTCCCTCTTTTATTTAATAAAAAAAACTTCTTCAATATATAATGCAAAACTACTGTTTAAGTATTTACAATGTACAGGACTATACGCATATAATAACATCATTTATTCAATTCCATTTAATAAAATTTGTTCATGACAACTTGAAAAAATTTCATTTATCTGTTTAAAAAAACATGAAAAATTATAAAAACTAAGAATCGAAATTTCTTGTAAAGGGCAATAGAAGATATCATTTAACATACATGAAGCACAATATAATAGCACTGTTGTTATTTTTTCTTTTTAATATAATTTCAAGTCTCAGAACAAATCATCTTTAAAATAGCTTTTGGTCAATGTTTTACAGACAAATAATTGATTCGAAGAAAACAAATAACTTCTTTTTCTCCAAAATACCCAAGCGCAAAACATAAAACAATAAAGCCAAAACTATGATAATCTTGGTAACTGATAAGAATATGTCTGCATCGTACATAGCTTTACAACTACAGAACATTTATAGCTAATTAAAAAGAACTATGCCTAATCATTACCAAAGTTTACAAATTGTCTACAGCAGAGACTAGAACAGTTTTTAGCTCACCGAGACGAAGTCAGGGGGAGCTTATGCTATACCCTCGGCGTCGGCGTCGGCGTCCGGACCTGGTTAAAGTTTTTGTTGCAGGTCCTGTATCTAAGTTATTACTTGTCCTATCTTCACCAAACTTGCATGGATGATGCATCTAGACCTTCTTATGGACTTGAAAGACTTAGATGCTGAATCTGGGCCATAAATTTCAGATGCTGGAGGAGGTTAAGGTATTTGATGCAGGTTAAAGTTTTTGGTGCAGGTGCCCTTTGATAGCAATTTCCAAGTTATTACTAGTCCTAACTTTACCAAACTTGCATGGATGGTGTGTCTTATGATACTGATGCACCTGACAGGCTTGAATGCTGAATCTGAGCCATAGGTTTCGGATGCTGGAGGAGGTTAAGGTTTTTAGAGCTGGTTAAAGTTTTTGGAGCAGGTGCGCTCTTATGATTATATCTAAGTTATTACTGGTCCTAACTTCACCAAACTTGCATGGATGGTGCGTCTTATGATACTGATGCACCTGATAGGCTTGAATGCTGAATCTGAGCCATAGGTTTCGGATGCTGGAGGAGGTTAAGGTTTTTAGAGCTGGTTCAAGTTTTTGGAGCAGGTGCCCTCTGATGATTATATTTTAGTTATTACTGGTCCTAACTTCACCAAACTTGCATGGATGGTGCGTCTTATGATACTGATGCACCTGACAGGCATGAATGCTGAATTTGAGCTATAGGATTTGGATGCTGGAGGTGGTTAAGGTTTTAAGAGCTGGTTAAAGTTTTTGGAGCAAGTGCCCTCTGATGATTATATCTTAGTTATTACTGGTCCTAACTTCACCAAACTTGCATGGATGGTGCGTCTTATGATACTGATGCACCTGACAGGCTTGAATGCTGAATCTGAGCCATAGGTTTCGGATGCTGGATGAGGTTATTTTTTTTTAGAATAGGTAACATGTTTTATAGATAATAGCTTGCGTAGTTGATTTAGCAATAATATAAATGAATCTCAGAGGTAGTTTCAGATTCAGAGCCTGATCTCCAATATCAAGGATGCTAAAAAATTCTTCTACCTCACTCAAACCTTCTTGATAGATGTGTTTGTTGTTAAATGATATAACATGAGTCCTATGATATAGTATTCTATGATATGATACACTATTGTTTTATATGATACAATATTATATTATATCATATTATATTTTAAAAGTTATATGATACAATATAATATTGTATCAAATTCTTTGTATATTATGATATGATATTGTATCATAATATTGTTATGTATAGTATTGTATATTATAAAACAATATTGTATAATATGATTTTGTATTTTATATTATTTTATTACATGATATTGTTTCATATGATATTGCAATATATAATATTGTATCGTATGATACAATATTTATAATATAGAATATCGTATCATATAATATGATATTGTTTAATATGATATTAATTTATATGTAATTATATATTCACAAGATATTGTATTATATGATATTGTAATATATAATATTGTATCATACAATATTGTATACTATGATATTGTATTATATCATATATTACTATATAACATGATTTTATATTATATGATATGATATAATGTATCAAATTGTTTTGTATCATATGATACAATATCATATTATGTATCATACAATACAAAATCACACTATATTATACAATATAATATCATATGTTACAATATTGTGATGTATAATGTGATTTGATATAGTATCATATAATACTATTTTGTATCCTAGGTATATAATATATTATGATATTGTATTATGTGATCAAATACAATAATTTATAACATGATACAATGTCATATCACATGTTACAATATCATATTGCATCATTATTTTTTACAGTATTATGATATATATTGTAAGAATCATAGGATGCAATATTGTTTTTTATATTATAATATTGTATTGATTTACATTGTATCTTCTAATTCCATATGAAATGAATATATGATTATCATAGAATTTTTTAACATATGATATACGATATTGTGTCAAAACAGTATCCATGAATATATCCAAGATCATTAACTATGATTTTCATACAATATGATAAAGGTGGTCTCATAAAGGTGATGCCTCATAAAGGTGATGCCTCGTCTCGGTGAGCTTTGTAATCTGTGATTACCTATGTTTACATTAGTATTGAGGGGTATATTTATTAAAATGATGTTTTCCATTCTACTGAAAATGAAGGAGTAATTATTCCAGAAAAAAGATGAAAAGAAAAAAATATTTCGAGAGTATTGAAAAAAAAATTGCATTATAAAAGTTTCCTGCAGTTTATCATCATTTTCAGATATGCTTGCCAAGAAAATGTCTATTTCATAAAAAAGATTTGAATCTCTATCTTTCAGCTGAATGGTATAGCTACTTGTTACATTAGGTTTAGAGATTATTTGATAGATCATCGTTAACTGTGGTTTTAGTAGGTTTATCGTAATTGCAAAAATCGTTCAACTTCCAAAATTTGCCGCTGAACAATGCTTTTGATTTCAGTTCCTAAACACTTTGATTTAAATGCTGATGCCATTTGCAAATACTGCGGATAATTAACTTACCCTGTGCTTAGGAATGTTTTACCAATATCTAGCATGTACTGGGTCAATTTATCAATACTGGAATTCTATTAATTAATCATGACGTATTCTAATATAACATCACTCTATATTTCAAAACAGATCGACTTAAATCGCTCTTTAAGATGGATTGCTTGCTGCTTATTTTACAATTGGCGACGGTTTTCACATGGCAAAATTGTCATGCAAGAGGTAAGAGGACCAAAGAAATCCTAAGATTGCATGTGGTTTGTTTTTCCTTGCTTCGAAATATACTTCACAAAGCTTAAACTAGGACTCTGACTTAATAAAGCTTTTAGGATAGAACCAAATGAATGTCTTTTAGTTAAATAACCAGGAGAAAAATAATGCTTTTGGGGTCATCAGAGACACACTTTATAATACACTTATATTCGTTTTGCATGTTTCTTATATGTTGATCACTGAATTTATGAAATTATTCAGAGTTTTTCAAGTTTTTAGGGAATAAATTTAAAACTGGTTGCAAATCTGTAAACTGTAGATCAAATATTAATGAGAAAACTTTTTGCTTTTTTGTTTTGTTGTCTTACCAATAACACAAGTAGATCAGATTTAAATTGTTTTCGAGGCTAAAGAAGTAAGTGATAAAGATGTTTTGTTTAAAGGTTTAAAAAGTTTATTTTTCTTGTGTTATCAAAAGTAAAAATTGAATCATAGCACTAAAATTGTTTTACATACATGTATTTTTATTTTTAGCGACATTTTGATACCGTTTACTGAAACCTTAAAAAAATGTTAATCGAGGGGTAAAATTCTAGAAATTTATTTATATGAAAAGGGGTTCATTATTTTAGTTAACATTATGATATGACTCGATATTTTTCATATGAAAGCATGCTATTTTTAGCTACTCTGCATGCGCAATTTAAATCAAATAATGTTTTCAGTATAAATACTGTAGTAGTTGGGGCTACATGGACCGTGGATATCGGCCTGGATAGCTCAGTGGTAGAGCTCCTGACTAG
>WFKH01007768.1:38130500-38181796 GCA_016163765.1 Magallana hongkongensis
CTCCTCAATGTTGTTGTATCAAGAATTTCTTCAGAAGTATATCATTTAAATCTGTAAACAAAACGTACTTGAAAAATACAAAGAAAAAGGGAGGTCAGTTTTCATCCCTCTGAGTTATGTCCCATTTAATTTGACCTTTTTGCACCTAAAATGCAACTTCAGCCTGATTAAGATTTGTTGCCAGTGTTTTTAATTAAGCAAACTTATTTCATCAAATATTTTGCGTAGATATGTATCCAGTTTTATTTTGACATAATAAAACATGGGGGTCAGTGATGTCAAATTTTAGATATAGGGCTTCAAACGTACAATTCTCGCAAAATTTGGCTTAAAAAATTTAGACTTTTTTTTATATATTTGCATGATTTTATGCTAAACCTCTATCAACTCTCAAGATTTAATTTTGTACATGTCACACAGAACCTATAGAATATGTTACAAACCTATCAAATGTTAAAAATGTGCGTAATGAATAAAGTATAATAAAAAGAAAAGTATATTGAAAATTCATAAAATTGCTTGTTTCTGTCATTTTCGTCTAAAAAACCTTCCGCACGAAAATATAGTTCCCCTAAAAACTTGTTTGTTTATTGAATTCAAATTGGTTTTCTTAATGAATATTGTGTAATTATGAAATAACAATCTTTCTGTGATGATTAAATAAATAAAATCATATTCATTTTAAATAATTTATAATGATCATGTGCGCAATGAAATTAAAACGTGAGGAGTGAGATACCTTAAATGTAACGTTGGGGTTTTTTTTTTTATCCCGTATTGTTCTTCACCCCTTTCTTCAATGTGGATAAAATTTGGAAAGAAAAAATGTAGTTTATTTTTTAAATGTGAACTATTTGTACATTGTTATCTTCTATTAATACTGTGTTTGTCGAAATGTTTTTAGGTTTTTTAAAAATTATTCTTAGCTGTTGTATTCTTGATAGAATGAATCAAATCGTTCTGATTGTTTAATTTTTAACTCTAAGATATGCGTAACTGTATCATTCAATGCTTATTTGTTTTCTGTTAATATTACGGTAAACCGATATATGTATAAACGGTTCAGTTACATGTATTTTCATATTTAAAAAAAATGAATTTAATTTGGTCTCTACAACATACCGGGTTTGATGTTACATGTACATCAAACACATGGAATATTGTCGCAAGAAAAAGAATGGCACCGCTGACATATATTCGTTGTTATTGGATCATGCGTGATCTTTTTCAGATTTATTAGCCATTTTACAGTAGGAGAGGGTTTTTTTTTTTTAAATTTCATTTAAACCCGGTAACAATTAAATAGCGAAATGTTTATAGAAATTTAAACCTCTTTACTCAGAATATTTTAAGAGACTTTGATTTATTTAAAACATAACAAAGAGAACATCAGTATAGCATTGTTTTGTTTTGTTTTGAAATTAGTATTTTTATTTCATTGTGATTTTGAAAATTGAATCTAAAGTTTTATTTTTGTCTTTCATGTTTTACCTAGTGTTTTATTTTCTTGTCAAAGACTATTTGAACTTTTCGTGGCAAGGGTCTTGAAGTATTATTGAATTTTTGAAGAGTTTTGTTTTATAACACTGCTTAATTTTAAAGCGCGTGGCAGCAAAGCGTGTAAAAGTGAATATTTTTACATAAACGGAACTAGTAGTTTTCTTTAGTTTTTCTGTCTGATAAATAAAATCCGTGTTTTGCGTAGTTCATGGATAGTAATATGGCAGAGCTATCAAAATCATGCGTATTAGAAAGGGAAGCTTTTTAAGAAAATCTTTACAATAGATACAATTAATGTTTTTACGATTAACATATTTCAAACCCGAAACTGTTGAATTAAAATGTTCTTTTATAATACAGTAAGATGAACTTGGCATGGGGGTAGGTGGGGGGGGGGGGGTCAAGGTCATTTCTTAGTGTAAGATACCAGACTTTGTACATGTCATAAACACGCTCAAAGACCTTTTGCAAGATTCGGAAAAAGATGTTTTCATAGCCACTTTTCCTTATGGATAATAAACAATACTTTTCTAATCAATGTATTCCTAAAATTGAAATGCTCCCGTGCTTTATGTTTAATAATGAGTGATTTAGTAAGTATTTATTTTAATGAGCATTTAGTGAGAATTTTGTGAAATTTAATCAACTTTTCATTGTTTGGTGTTTATTTGTGAAATAAGTATGACACATTTTATGTAGTTTTTATTTAAATTTGTTTTGTTCTTTTTAATCGTGAATATGATTGATAACCAAATGAAATTGCCCAGAATGCCATACCATCCTTTGTAAATGTTATCATTATTACTCGTGCAGCATTATATGTTAAAAATGAGTTACATTTCGATCATAATGCATTTTTGTCAATTATTTATTTCTTTAGGGAATTTTAACAGTCATTCTGGTATTTGATGATTCTTTCAATATGCACTTGGAAACCAGTTTTAAGCATATTTTACGAAATGTGATACATTAAAAAGATTGATTTGGTGTTAAAGTGGTTATCTTATGAATAAATTAAAGGGAATTATGGTGACACTTATTTAATTTTTTTTATGAATTTATTAATTAGTACACTAATAAAAACATTAAAGCGTTAAAAGAAACTTATATATTTATAGCAAATATTATTAGCAAACTCTTAAAGCTTGAGCTGCTATCACATTCAATGCATAATTTCCCTTTCATCAAATAGAAACGAGACATATGGATCTTAAAGTAAAACTCTCTCTCTCTCTCAAATATCCTAGGGTTTATAAAGGACTCACAGGGTATATCCTGACTTTGACATAAAGAAAAAGAATAGATGTGATAAAAGGATGTAAGTTAAATTTGGATTCCTTAACATTCGCTAGCGAAAATTTTGTATTTACAAGTTCAAGAATCCACCATCTCCACTAAAACTGTTCAAAATACTGATGGTCCAATCAGTACGAAGTATTTTGGTTCTCTAACCTGCTCTATGACCAATTAGCCTTTTAATAATAAGATTAGAAGGGTCGTTATAATTTGTATGCATTTTAGATAATTTTACACTAAAATTTGCTTGTCTCGTGTAAGCGGTCATGTAGATTATTATTTCCTCACTGATATAATGTTTTATTTTTAGGCATACTTTTAAAACCTATCTTGTCTATTGAAGCTTTGTAAAACTATAAAACACTTTTAAAATACACAATTAATATCTGACATCGCATTTATTCATATTTTGTCTTAAATGAGTAAAGTTGTAATTCTTTTATTATAGTAAACGTCCCTTAACAAATTGCAAAGAAATCAAACTTTTCTTGTGTCAATGACATGTCTCATATTGAGACCTATTGTATTAGGATGTGTTGTGTACACTGCCAAAATTCGGCCAGAAGTCCTCTCTCTCAGTACGATAGGCAATCTACAGCACATAATGAATCCCCGGCCATCGTCTGTCAATGAGTTTGGTTATCTGAGCTCGCTGTTGCAGGGAATAATCAGTTTCTGAGCGTAAATAGATGAAAACTTGATAATGACTCGCTTTATGGATGGAAATAGACAAAGCAGACCTTGCCAAAACCACAAGGGATCTTAAATGTTCTCAAATGCAACAAACATGCTTTGATATAATGATTTGTCGGGTATATGGGATTAATGAGAAAAGTCAATTCCAAAAAGCATCATGAGGTTCATATTTTTTTTATTTTTTTTTGGTTGAACCGTTTTTGAGTACAGAAAAAATGAAGTCGCATTTTCAACAACAAAAAGTATAATTATCTTTAACTCTGCTGAACAAAAACGTAAACAATCTGGAAAAATAAAGTTTAAAGTTCAAGTGTCTAGTCGACTGTAGTGCACTAAGATGTGTCCATAATGATTAAAATTGACAAAGTTGTGTTGTGATTTACTAAGAACCTCCAACTTTTTAAGTGTAGATAAAATTGTTGAAAGAAAGGAGTTACGTATAAGAGTTTTGAAACTGAAGTGTTTAAAGCATTGAGGCATGAAGAAAATTTCGTGTCAATAGATCCCTAGTGCGAAGAAATTACAGTTCCTTATTATACATTTTGTGAAGAAACTAGACTCCAGTACAGGGTAATCCATGGCCGGGCTACATTGTTAAAATTAACATTATCTGATTCATCGGATTCATTTTACCAGTGAGATATTGATAAATCGTCGCGTCTTCCCCTTTTATTGAAGTGGACATTTCTAGGGCGAGGAGGGAGAGAATCATCTTCTACTAATTTTATAGAAAACATTAATCAATTTTACTTTGGAGAGGTTCATTAAGGTTTAAAGACGGAAGGCGATCATTCCCTTGTTATTACATTAATAAAGCGAAGCCTTCTCTTTCTGGCGGCCACAGCACAATATACAGCGTGGTAATGACGCCCGTTTCTTAGCGTATTATCATGTGGATTCTATCTCTTCAGGAGGAAATCTCTCTCAGATGAAATTCTCGAAGAGAGAGAAAAATACCGTATTCAATTCCACCCAAATGATATGAACCGACCAAACGCCAATTTGTTTTCATTGCCAAGCTTCCTGTCACGGAAATATTATGAAACAAATCCATGATTTTAGAATTAAATGACGGTCATTATGAGTTTCTAGAGTGGTTATTGGGAACAGTTCGATGATTTCTTTTCTCACATCAAACCATTTGCAGGTTGTCTGTACATGTAAATTTCTTAATGTAGTATGTATACGAGTAGAAACCGATCATCTGACATTTCAGTCGATTGTGTTAATTTGTCAGCTGGGAGTATGCTATGGTGGTATATATGTGTACAGGCACCGATATTATCAACCACTTAGGTTAGGAGAGCAAGTACATTTGGCGCTCTGAAAGTTAAACTGACCTTTTGTCCACAATCGCCAGGCATCATTGCGAAAAAAGGGATTTGCCAATAATGATGTTGAGAGGGTTAATTTAAAAGCGTTCAATATTTTATCTTTCAGAGTTAAAGAGAAACTTGTTAGTATATTATCATTGATACTCAATACAAAATTAACCGTTAACATTAAAATAGGTAAAAAAAATCGCGTCTTTTCAAATGTTTTATTATGTTTTATCTGTAATATCGCAAAAAAAAAAACCCAACTATGAACTATTAAAAAATAGAGCTTAAAATACATTTAAATTGAATGCAAACGCCAACATACACGTGCAATCAGAACATGTTTAAATTATTCATGTAGAAAAACAATGATTTCACGTAAAATATCTCTGTTGCTCCCCCCCCCCCCCCCAAAAAAAAAAAAATAATAATAATCAAAGCAAACAAAGGCAATGAAAGCAAACAAATTTGTCTTACCGACTTGTGTAGACGTTGAATAGTACATGGATACAAAAAAAAAATAATCAAAATATAGTACATGTACATTATTCATACCTCTGCAAATAATATCAAAGCATCAACGTGGTATCCTTTTTATCTTCAATTTTTTCAGTCTGAACTGAAAAAATGGCAAATTTAGCGGTTACATGAATGATGTCATCAAAGCTTAACGGTATGACAATGGCCCGCGTATATGTTTGTTATGAAGACTGGTTTCTTTAATGTTGATCTACACGCATTCTTCATGTACTTCGTTTGAAGACCCAGGCGTGGATACTCAGACATATTTAGCATGTTTTGCGTATATAATGGTCTTTTACAAAAGGAACAAAAGTCGACAGAGATATCTTTAGCTGCGTTACCTTCTCAGAAGAATCTTCAAACGAAATTTGAAACAAAAGATGAATCAGCGAAAAGTGGTGTGTTTTTGGTGTTTTTTGCATTTAGGAAGGATATTTTGGAGAATTTTCAAATTGCGTCGTACTCGTAGGAGATGAAAACACCTAAGGCGTTAGATACACCCCATATGCATTATTAAGAATTATGTAGCATATGCTGTCACTTAGAATTCCAAACACCGTTATATAATTTGTAGTCTATCAACACCTCCAAACTTTCAAGTGAATGTTTTTAATTAACAAAATATCGTATAATTAGTAATGTACAAAACTAACCAATGTTCTAAAATAGTCACCACGAAGTTATGTATGAGGGATTTGCTGTTTACTTATTAACCTTTCTTTAAAAATTGACTTTTCTTCCACTTCATCTACTAAAAGAGTTGTGATATAATGACCATATCAAGTCGCGCAATTAAAATGCCAAAATATACATGCACAAAAAATGAATAGTAAACATGGTAATCAATATGACAGACCATACTATTTTTTCAAAATTACATGAACTCAGACAAAGATACTATTATAATAGTTTTATACAAATTTTGTTAATAATGAGTATATCAAGTTTCAAATTGATAATAAGCATGTATATGTATGAAAGTCGCCAACCTGTCGGGGCATGAATATTTCAAGACGAAATCCAATTGCTGTATTGGTGATGGTTTTCTAATGTTTCAGTGTTCCAAAAAACGTCACGTGCAATGATGTTTTAACATCAGGTATGTAATCAATCATAGAGTCTTAATTATCATCTTGCATGGATACACGTGATATATTTGGAGGTAGGATTGCGTGCGTGGTTGTGTGTATAAAAACTAATAAAAACCGTTTTTCTTTTTAAGAGTAAGGTCACAATCACATTCAGTTTTGAAGACAATTTTTAAATATCTTAAAAGTTTGCCATGTCTATATTGTGCGGAGATCATGGGGTGAAACTGTGAGAAAGCTCAATAGCTATTTCATTTATAAATGAGTGACATGATAGACAGAACTCAAAACATTCTTGAAATCCCAAGTGCGAAAGTGTGAATTTAGAGAGTTTTTTGATGTTTTTTTATCTTCAACAACACCGTCTCCCCAATACCCAAACCAATATAGCTTTGATTTCTTGTAAACAGTCAAATCCGATCGACATCGAAAGATTGCGATGCGGCGTTGCTCTCTCTCTCTCTCTCTCTCTCTCTCTCTCTCTCTCTCTCTCTTCGAATAGTAGATAAATGATTAATTTCAAAATTAAAAATATACGAATTGCAAGCTTTCGTTGCTTACTACAATAATATACACGATTCAGAAATACTGTTCATACATGTATAGGCTTGCATGTCTGAAATATCAGTGTCAGTGGTTTACACTTAATCTATCATTTGTAGGTGTAAAACTTCTCATAGATGGACAAAACCCATTCATCACTCTGTCAGTGCAATAGATAATCAGTTCTGCAGCCACATACATGTAATGAGAATTCAATAGTTTTGACTTGCAGTACATGTATTATAAAACACCCAGAAATCAAAATCTCCCCCTGATTCCAAAAAATACGTGTATCTTTCCTTGTATTTCTAATTGTTAGAGTATAACATCGTTCAAATGCTGTATTGATATCTCTTGTTGACAAAACTTCTCATCGACTTTCTAGTTTAGCCATCTTAACACAAAATGATTTGTTATTGCTCAGAGAATAATAAGGGATTAATCATAAGAAGCGACAATATTGTTCCTACTGCCGCTCAATTTGATTTGCTTCTGTTGGTCCCTGAGGTCAAATTGGGTTAAAAGCAATCGACAGGTTGCGTACAGGGGTAAGCCAATTGTCTACACAACTTTGATTGTTCAGTTACAGCAAAGCTGACTTTATTGTGAGATTAAAGACCATGATAATGGAATTGGATTTCGTGCTCGAGAACCATGAACTTGTTTCCAAGACTAGAAGCACTATACTTGAATTGCGAAGTATGTTTGCAATAAATTGGGAATGTTTTGGTTTAGCAGTGTTTAACCAAATAAATATATATTTGTTTATAGAAAATCCGGGTTTATGCGTAATTTTCCATATGATACGCAATGTGAAAGAGTTATCATTACCGTCTTTCGTTACTATGTACAGTAAAATACATAAATTGTATGTATTTAGGTTCAATAATACATCAGAACAGGCTATATTCTGTCCTTATGGAAAACAGAAATGTAAGCACTATTTAAATATCTGTCTGAGTCTCTATAGAGAGACAATCTGATATTCCTAAAATTGCTTGAACCATGCACCACATTTGCAGCAATGGGCCATCGTCTCCTTTTTTCTTGTTGTGCTTTACAATCATCAATCCTTGAAATGCTTCGTAAATTCTGACGTCTGAAAAATCATTTACAAAACTGAAGCCAGCTGAAAATATCAAATTATTTCTCTTTCTGTGCTACAGAAATCACTCACTTAAAGATTTCCCTATCTAATGACTACCATTCAGAGCATTTGGGAGATTTTCCAGAGGGGAAAAAAAGAACCTTAAACTTCAAGTAATCTGGAAGAATTCAAACCATAGAGTATGTTAATTCCCCGTTATAATGACAGTGTCCTGTCCAAACGAAGAGACAAATTATTTCAAATTACCCTTGATCCAACGACTGGATGTCTGACTTCTACTTGTTTTCATCATCCTCGTCCTCGTCTTTGTCATCATCAACATCATCATCATTATCATCGTTCAGGAAACATAAAATGGTATTTTTTTTCTTTCCTATATTAAACAAATATATCTATCTTGAAAGCGTGTCATGCTGATTGGTCGTTGTTAGGGGGTTACTATATACAGACAGTTTACCAAATTAATCCAAGCAAGTTCCAGAAAATACCATCAAAGTTCTTATTGAATAGGGAAAAAACTCCGAATTCGTCTATCAGGAACACTCGTTCAATCATCATCAACGATCTTTAACGACCCGGATCCTGGCATTTATGGACTTTTATTAGGTATTTAATTCAATGGAATATACAGGAAAGCGACGGTAGAAATGGAATACTCTTCTATAATTCTTTTGTGATCATGATGTTTTTTAGCGTTAAAAATCTCTTTGGGAGTTTCATTCAGAGTGCATCGTTTGTGACGTCACTGGTTTGTGGGAAAAACAACATTGGACATTCGTCGTACACTACGAAAGCCCAGAAGGCTCATTCGAGATTCGAGATTCAAAATACGAGATTCGAAATACGAGATTCAAGATTCGAAATTCGAGATTCAATATCTAAATTAAGCAATCAAATCAAGGATCTGAAACCTGTATCATAGCGAAATCAAACTGTTCTAAATAAAGATCATTCGTACATACTCTAACCTACAAATAAATGTTTTAATAACTCTTATATAATGGTTATATAATGGTTAAATTAACTTTGATGAATTAACCCCACACAATATAAACAATTAAATTAGTGATAACACTGTGTGCTTCGCGAATCTAAGTGATTTTGTTTGCACTGTATGTATTCTCCCCCGATACATTTTAACCCGTAGTGTATTCGCCCCAATTGTGTAAAAATCGGTTCGCGAAGAAAGATCTGTTTAATCTAAATAATTAAAATTGAGTGTGGTTTTAGTTATGAAATAATCAACATATCAAAATATAGGTTATGGTGAAGTTCAAAAAGTTTTAAAACCATAGAAAAATTCACAACCTTAACGACAACTAGTGTATTGTAGTGTACCAATGCCATGGTCGAGATTACAGAGAGAGAGAGAGAGAGAGAGAGAGGAGATTCGTGGTGTCAAATTCAACTCTGATTGAAATGCAAGTATATATAGAGGATAATTAAGCCTTTTAAAGCAGAAAAGAGAGGAAGTAGCTAGGGTAGGGCAGACCTACTAACAAGCTTTATTTCCTTCATCGCTTCATCGTTTGGTAGCGCACGTGTGAGTTTCATTGACTCTCTCTCTCCTCTCTCTTTCAACACCTGCTTTGAGGGAGCTTGTGTACTCAAAACCGTGGTTTGCGGCTATGCATTTCCTTTTCTGTGAGGGGGGTTTGAGGGTATTTGTGATGTCTTATACATCAGCTAGCGATAATGATAAAAAACATTAAATTTTCTGAAAATTGTTTGCGGATGGGTTGTACCAATGATCTTTTTTTTCAGTATATAAATTGCAGGGGGGGGGGGGGGGGCTATCGTCTTCATTTCGGTTTGTCAGTTATTCTGTCCCCACTTCGTTTTCCAGGCTTTTTATCGTTTTGGTTCGGCGAATTAATTTCAAACTTTCTGTGTAGCTTCATAACGATGCCCTACATATAAATTATGAGTAGTTTTCCTTTTGATAAACAAGCATTAACGTACCAAATTAATATATTCGATCACTGCTTATTATCTTTTCAAGATATATTACTATAGTCAGGTACTCTTTACACAATTGCGCTGAAAAATATAGTTCTATTCATGATCAGCAGATAGCACATTACAACAAATGTTTAGAATATCGATGTATATGTAGTACGTGTTAAAAAACAAAATTAACGTAAAATTAATTTTAAAAATCACCTTTCCCCAAGAAATGTAAATGTGAAGTATTCATATTCCTACGCTAGCTGCCTCCTCAGTCTTTTTCACGAAAATATAGGTCATTCTTCGATTGACAATTTTTTCACTAATAAATATTGCTTATATTATTACAAACATTATATTACTGTCATGATTATTGTTCGTTAGTTATCACACAATCTCTTTTAATTATTTATTGTGTACGAGTGCGTGGGTTTTTTTTCGTGTTTTAAATGAATTAGTGAAAAATTAGTAAAATTCAAGTTATTTAAAAGTCGAATATCTTGGATATGGGGTAACCCATATCTGTTCTTGTTTTAAATCTGACTCTTATGATCGGGTTACATCATTAGGGTTCCAATAAATAAAGGCGAGAAAAGAGAAGACGGGACTTTTTTGCGCAGATCCTACTGTACCATTCATCCAACACAGCAATTCGCACTCATCGAGTTAGACTTGCGTTACTATTTTATCCACTGGTTTGAAATTTATTAATGTTTTGAAAATATTTCGTATTTATGATCATGATCTGATTAGAGCTGCGTTGGTGCATCTATTTACCCCAATGGACCCCAAATGAACCTAAAAATGATGACGAAATTAATTTTTAACAACTCAGTTTTCATTACTAATTCCTTTAGAAAAAATCTTGACCCAAATATTCTCCACACTTGTTGAGCAAATAAAACGACAATTGTTTCGATTTTTTTTTCCGGGGGGGGGGGGGGTGTCCGGTAAGCTTGTGCAACACTCTCGGTATGTTTGTGATAATAGTTAATACATATTGATATAAAATGAAAGCTTCCAATTACACTGTACATAGCTTCCATCATTTTGGCCCGTGCGATAGTTTAAAACAATTCTCAAAGCATTTACGTGTAATTCTACCGATAATTTTTAGATTCTTTTTTTGGATCCCCGCCTGATGCGTCCGCCTCCTTGAAATTTAGAATTACATGTACGTTGACCATATATGCACATTAATTAAATCGGCTATGTTTTGTGAAGATAACATTTTCCATCAATGTATTTGCAGGATAGGTAACAAATTACAGCCTATTTTTGGATTTTGCACTGATTATTTGAGAGAATTTGCCGCAATCTTTTATGCATTCCCCACATCACACACATTTTCTTTATTTGGTGTTCTGTTTGTGTATGGCGACAAAGTGGTAATTTTGCACCACTCGCCCCCTTGTAGCTTCACCCTGATTAAATTTTATCCGGCTAAGTGTTCTGTAGTAGTATATTAAGTACACAGATCTTTGCAGTGCTCATTTTACATCTTTAGAGAGTTACTTAAATACAAATTAAGAACACATTTTTATGATTTCAATGTAAATGTCAATTTTTGGCGAGAGGGGTGGGGGGATTGGGGCACTACAGAAAACTTCAACTTGGATATAATACAATAAAAACGATAAGTAATGCCTATGTTCATTGTTCAAACCGGACTGATAATAAATATTTAGATTAAGACAACATATTTTAGATAATAAACTTGCCCGGATCTAGAGGGGAGGGGGGTCAGGGGGTATGGACACCCACCCACCCCTTCTCGGGAGAATTGAATCTTATTAATTTTACATAGTAAAATTATTGAAAATAGGCCTAGGACCCCCCCCCCCCCCCCCATACCACCATTTTTACACAGCAGGGGTGAATAAATCCCAGGCTTAAACTATTAATGGTGAAATATCCCAGGGTTCAAACGCATCAGGTGGGAATGCACACATGCAGGGCGAGCAAAATTATTTAGATCCGCGAAACACACTGCATTATTACTAGTCCACTTACATGTATATATTCTGTGTAAAAATTATTTACTAGTTAGGGAGAGCAGCATTTATTTGCATTAAAGAGCATGTACGGATTATCTTTATTTAGAACAGTTTGATGGCGCTAGGATACAGGTTCTGGGCTTTCGTAGTACCCAGTCGCTTTCGAGCTACAAAATGTTTTATCGTCTTAATTGAGAAAAGATAAACAGTTTCTAAGTTCATCACCTGTTCAATTCTTATTATTGGAAAATTCTATTTCGGGCTGTTAAACTTTTGTAAATCTGCACCTAGAATTTTCCATCTGCTTATATTTGATTATTTGGATAAAGAGAATACTGGGGAATTAATATCTCTTACACCATAAAGACCCCTGACATTTGGCCCATAAAAGCCGTCAAGTGACGTCCTGTAATTTGGCGGGAAAAGTTTATAATAATATTCTGTAATTTTCATATGCAAGTCCGACCTTGTTTTGTATTCAATATACTGCCACGTCTTAATAGCTAAATCCCGCAATCGTTTGTTCTTTTTAATGTAATCTAATTTTAATTCATTTTTGGCGATAATATGAGGATTTTATTTAAGAATGGGAAGCTAATATAAAACTAAAATACACAAAGATATGCACTGCAAATTTGTAATCATAGTTTACATAACGAATATATCTAGCAAATAGTGTTGTCGATACCCCTCACTTGGAGGTAGATTTAAAAGGGTTCTCAAAATAACCTCTTTAAATGTTTGATGTATCTTTTTTTTCTCATACTAATCGAGTTTATTCAGACTCTTTGCGAGTAACAGCTGCTACTGTTGACAATTCAAGATCTTTGTATGTACTGTATCGGCCTTCTTTCAACAAGGATCACTGCATTTGATCTGTCTCAATTCCCTTGTGTTTGAATTTCGAATGAACTCTTTATTATCCGTGGCTTTACATCAATAAACGATTTCACCAATACGCATGACTTTGTACAGTTGAAAAAAAAAAGATTTTTTTTTCTTTTCTTTGAAGACTTTGTGGGTTTTTTTCTCCTCTGTTTTGCTACGTTTTGTTTTTATGAGGAGAAAAGTAAACAAGATACATAGCAATGCCCCTCACTTTTTTTTTTATCGAACGAGTGCATTGGTATGCATGATGAAATCCAACAAATATCGACTCAGCCAAACTCAAAACGCGGACACCTAAATATGTCTCCCAGTATCTACAAATGGAAGCGGACAAATAAAAATTCCCACATCGAACGTTAGCATCAGAGTCCGAGGACGGTGGAACTATAGAAAAGCAATCCTCCAGCTCATTGGTAAGTAGACACATCTATCTTTATTTAAGTAGAGTACACAATGTGATCTCTATATCGCCAATATTTTTGGTCAACATAATAATCAGTCCGCTGACTGTGAGAAAGTTTGTGTTCCTTATACTTGTATGAACGGTACAACATACAAGTATTAGCATGTTCTTTGGTTTGATATATTTGAAGTAAAAAAAGTGTTAAATTCAAAATAGTTAAGATAAATTTTTTTAAGGAAAAACGTGTCTTCTTTGGCTCGAATCGGAATAAACGAAAAAAAATCTTGGTTTAGAAGAAAAATATTTAAGAGCAATAATCATCAGTTTGTATGCACGTAAGTGTGTGTGTCTGTTCGATAAAGGGAAGTTTATATCGACAGAACGTGATGGGAATCGTTTAATATCTTCTCTCAGAACGAACGGTACTTCGAATTAATTAGAAAAATCCTAGTCTCACTTTACTGAATTCTAAAAGCATTAGCTCAGCTGGAGTACATGTACCCCTGCTTCACTTATGTTCATACATTATGGATTTATTTTTCTTCGATCTCACTGGAAAGTTTAATTTCAGTGAGGAATATTGGTCACTTACTCAGATATTTCATTATTTAATAGTTTCAATACAATACTTTTACCAACAAAATAGTACGAGGAACATCCGCCATTGAAGATATTGGCAAATAAGACACTATAAAATGATACAAGAACTGATAGTGATCTATCGGAAAGACATCAACATTACATAAAAAAGTATGGCGTTAATCGACGAAGTGACCAATATATTTTCAGAATTTATCGACATGGACACTCCATCGTAAACGTTTTCTTTGAAACTGTTTTTTAATTGAGACAATTATTTGTGATAGATGGCCCAGCAACCTATTACACATTGACAACTGCATTGATAAAGTAACAAAATTTCGGGGTCTAAATCTCAAAATATATAAAACGTCAAACAACCAATTACTTTATTTTGATCAGTGTCTTAAAATAAACACATATTTTGTGTTAAGGGACAGTCTTAACAGTATAACGTACAGTTATTGTAGCACGGTTTTGATGGATATTTTCTGAAGTTGGCAATTTCTCATTCAACTCGTTCTCTCTCTATGTAACCACTGTGTCAAAATCCTTTATGGAAGTTCTTCCGTTCCTGTTATAGAGTGTTCTTGATATTTCTCATTTAATTGTCATAACACATACCGTCTATCTGCCTCATTCTGTAACTAGATTTCTCCGAGCCATTATCAGAAAATGCAGTTATCGATGACGCTGAACTGGAAAAGATTTCCAACTTTCCCTTCCTTCAGATGTAAAACTGTTGAACCGAGAGATGTTACACATTTGCAATTTGCACGACGATATTGAGTTGCAAATGCCATATTATTAAGGAAATGAGTTCTTATTGGTGCTCGAAAGTTTGTCATTTACACTTAAGGGTGTAGAAGTTTGTTTTTGATTGAAATTGATTTTGGGGAAAGATATATTTGCATGACTGCGGAGAAAAATGTTTTATTTTTACGAACAAGACTGTCTTAAACAAAAATCGGCTCAGAAGGCTGTGAAAATATCACCCATCAAAACATGTTAAAACATTTTCATTTAATAAATTCTTGCGTGTTGTCAGAAATCTAGCACCATGTTTCGGATATAATTGCCTGCGCATGTCTTTGTGCAGATACACATCGTCCAGACATCGCAGTTTCTCTTCTTCCGCTTTGTTTGTCGTTTTAGCCATTGATGGTTAACCATTCGAAAACATTTTTTTGAGATATCTACAAGCAGTTTCTTGTTTCGTAGTACACCAATTGATAGACATTGTAAAATTAAGGAAAACCGAATGCAAATATACGTAGATTTCAACGAATAAAAATCATCAAAAAGTAAAATGAAAAACTGAAAAGACTTCATACAATTGAACACAAATTAAGAGTCCGTCCGCCTCTTTTTCAATTTGTCAACGTTGTCGGTAAAATGACTATCCAAAGCAATTAGAGTACGATAGTTATAGAACATAATGTTTTAAGCAGTGTATTTCAACAGTACGGGCTTTAAAACCATTAGGACTTTTTGATGGACGGAAAGAAATTAGAGAGACAGCAAATCGTTGTCATGCTGCACAAAAGTAGTGTAATAGTAATATAACCGTCTCGTGCTATATTAGTGATTGTAAAATTCAATAAAAGGCCTTATACTACTTTAATTCAATGTACTTGCATATGTAAATACACATTATGCAAAACTATATAAACCAAGTAGAAAAAAAACGAGCTTGTGCGCATCTAACAAAACTTTGGACCAAAACCACTTTACATTTCAAATGAAATGGTCTATGAAATCACCGATAAGGAACAAGATCGAATAGATAGCTCTTGTTTAATTAAGAAAGGACCACAGATACATTTTGGATTGTATTGTCTCTGACAGAATGAGATTTATCTGTATTCATTTAGTCTGTTCCCGTTAAAGGAACGGTGAATAGATTTGTACGTTTCGCAAATGATACCAAAGACATAGGCATTCACCATTTATTTTACACATGTTCATTTTGCAAACCGGTACTAAATCATCTTTTAAGAAAGAAGATGGGGGGATAAGGCGTGTAAAATGCCTATACACGGAAGGATAAGATACTGGAAAATTAAAATATCAATAAATCTGATATTTTTAAAAAAAATGTTCAGAACAATATATATTTATCATATCATCGATTTTTAACCTTTAAAAATGTTCAATACTTGGAATATGTTGACTCAAACAAGCGTATACGTATTAAAACCTCCAAATAGTGTCATTTTTTAGAACTTCAAGGCCTTTTCTTTTATAGAGTGGGTCTGTGCTCCATGTTTTTCTCATAGTCTAAATAAGGTCTAAAAAGGTTTTTACGAAGAGACGTTGCTACAAAGAGTGTTTTTGCCAAACGTCGCCAAAAATCTTTTAAATATAAAACTTTCACAACACATCATTGATCTTAATAGTAAAAAAAAAATAGACTGCTTTTTTAAATTACGATTGATTTTAGTGCTGTGGTAAAAATAACAAAGATGGCATCAGACTGGAGGTAATGCTACAAATAAACTCCATTTTCAAGACAGGAGCAAAATTAAATATAAATATTTAATTGAGACAATCTTTGCAATGTCTTCATGAAATCAATTTGTATTTTCATATATACTCTTCTATCTTCTTACTCAATGTTAAAGACAATAGTATGTGCTTTTAACGTGTTGATTTAGGGTTTTTTAAATTACAAAATCTATGCAAAGAAAAGGTTAGAGGACATTTGGAAAATGCGATTATTGGTAAATCCGCGACTAAGGGTACACATCCCCCAAAATCAGAGTTATCCTCTGTTACTTTGAATAATTACAGCACTTAAGCACAAAACACCAATACTCCACCAAAGTGTTTTATGTAACACAAGTTCACTGAGCGGTGAGGAGATAACGCACCAAAGAGGGACCAATACATATTGTAAACTTTGCACTACGGCCGTAGACATGCAGTACGCGCAATGCAGTAAATAACAGAACCGTTCCCATACTATTTGCAATTTTGTATATTCTAAAATTTTGTTCTTTTAAAGTTTTGCGGTGTATGTAAGACATTCTAGGGTAGACACAGTCTTGCACAGAAAATCGCCAAAAAACCACAGATTATATGTTGTCCGCCTCCCATATGAAAAAAAAAACCATCTTATATACAGTTCTCGTTTATATGTTTGTGATGTTTGTTTTTAAGAAGTTAGGCTTTATAATGTTCACATTTTCCAACATTTCAGGATAGGAATTAAAGCTAGAAACCTGTTGCATATATAAAAAATTATCATCATTTTTATTAGTGATATCAAGCATCAGTCGGTCACTTATATATATACGAGAGATCGAGGCACCGCAATACTTATCGGGCTACAGAAAAGTGGCAACTGTTTAATGATTCAACAGCAAACTGTACATTACCTGTTATATAACGAAATTGTCTGTCTGTTTAGTAATTGTACGTGGCGTACTGTAATCTCTGTTTTCGACGGGATTGCCCGATATCAATAATTCCCTTTTCTGCGTTTCAACCGTTCCCTCCGGAAACTTATTAAAAAAAGGTTGCTTTGACTTGAAACCTTATGAATACGTTATAGGTCGGTAGGTTAATTTCCAACCTGATATCATGCTTATTTGATATATTCGTATAAATTTTATTAAATATGTTGGTCAACTTCTAAGTAAACTTTAACCTGCACGAAAGTATAAAAGATCGGATATTGAAACATGGTGCATTTCTGAGACTTTGAAGGAGGTGGGTAGGATTTTAATGTAATAGGTCTTATTAGCAGTGTCCCCAGGCTACCCCAATTTCACGATTGACTTTTGCAATTTTAATTTCAATTTGACAATAATCTGGCTTTACGAACACAATGTGGATACTTCTATATGCCAAAGATTTAAATCTTTAGAAATACTTTCATGAAATGTAGCCTTTTTAAAAAGTACTAAAAACTATCTAATCTTTACGGTCCAAAACGGTAAAGTTTAAACAAGTTAATCTTTTTTATTGATCAAAAGTGTTTAATGTGTGACCAAAACGACTATTTTGTTCCTATAAATTCTGGGATTTATGGGCATGTTTAGTTTGTATAGTTTCATTTTGTTTTATACGTTAAATAAGTGTTTGTTCGACATATTAAAAAAATAGATCAATAGGTCCTTTATCTACACTTTTAACTATTCATTCCCGTGTAACGTACGACTTTTACAAATACTTGTATTTGCATTGATGAAAATTCATTATTCATGATATAAGGGAAAAACAAAAAAGTAAACGTTCCGGATCAGCCTCTGTTTAAGCCAAAGTACGTCCTTACCAGCTTATAAACTCAGTACGGAATGTAAATGTTTATAATGCACATGCTTTTAATTGGAATTTAATTAAGAAGATTCGCAGAGAAGTATGTGATGAAATGAAATGTTTAAATAACATTTCCGTTCAACAGTTTACATTTTCCCGTCTGCATCTTCAATTCATTGACAGTTGCTTGGTATTTAAAAATCGAACGTAGCGACAGCGCGCTCAATCTGCCTCTTCGAACTCGGAAAGCATACTTGCCACCGTTTCTGAACAGGATATATTCATGACAAGCTATTATGATAGAAGAGTGTATTCCTTTCGTATTCTTTCATGGTGCATATATATAGTATTTCCTTTCTCAATTTTTCACACATCAATCAAACACCGTTGTGCAATTTGTAGGCCTTCATCCGTGAAGCTGAAATGCCCACAGGACGTGACTGGCTTTAGAAGGATTTACCAATATTTGGATCTGTAATCCCCCGCCTCATAGGCGATGGTACACACATTTCATTTGCAGCAATACATGTGCAAGGAGCGTTTTGGATAAGCACCGAAGTTCTTAAATTATGATGCGTTGCAGTGTCTGGACACCATTCACTTCCTTGATTGTTGCAAGCATAATAAGTAAGTTGTTAATTTTCTATCGAAACATGTTAATTGACATCACATGTTTGCAATTTTTCCGTTTTTGCTATACGCGTTTGTTGTTACATGTGATATCTTGCAGTCTTTGAACGGGAGGAAATCAATAATTTTTAACATTCAGTTTCATTTTATGAATGTCGAAGGTAGATGCTTTTATAAAAACTTCCTTTGTTATCTATTGGAGAATCAATCAGGAAATAAAATGATAAATCTCTATTTTATTTATTCAAGATTATACATATATATGTCAACTCTTCGATCAGCGGTTATGCAAAATTTTATGGAATATCTCAAAAGATATTTCGGATTGCTACGAGCATAAACTAATAAAAATCCAATTAGTATTATTGAGGTACCTTTTAAAACCTTTTATGCGGCTGAATTGGTTAAATATTTGCATAACAGATTTAGAGTTATTAATGAATTATTGTATATTGAGTTATATCTATAATTGCAAGATTATCACGTGTCAAAAATCGAGTTCTTAAACGTAAACATAGCAAAGAATACATAATTTCCACTTATGAAATTATACGTCAACAGGTTTTACACGCCTATGATTAGTGTACACCAAAAGACAAACGCCCCTTTGCACAAATGACGCACCACTTCAGAGAATGCCAATGTAATGCCGTTAAAAGTTCAACACCTTTGCATGCATGTCGCCTATATCCGATTGGTTTACTGTTCAATCACTGTTATTTACCTTTCTTCACATTTTAATTTAATCACTTAATGTGAAGTTTAATCTAAAGGACTGTGGGATTTAATTATAGTAAGAATTAAACCCAATAAGTCTCGTTTGCTCTTACGTCAAGAGTGTAAGATTAACATTTTTCGATGGCTTTCGACGGCTCGAAATCGTCATTTATCGGATTCCAATGTATATGATAGTCGAGGACAGTGTTATGTAAAATCAGTCTCGAAAACATTTCAAAGATAAGAAGAGACCATTAGCGCATTCTGACGAAGATAATTTTTTCCCTGAATGTACTTCTTTATGCTCATTTTAACTCCTCCATTGGCTGAGAATGGAATAATGATAATACCATTATGATGTTCAAAAGAAATATTAGCGTGAATAGCTGAATTATTACTTCCATGTTAAAAGCAAATGTGTTGCTAGATTGTAAAACTAAATACAGAATTGATATTTAGGATTTCAGATAAGCATTTATTTTGTACGTCCCTCAATTTTGCAGGAGTCTATTCTTCACTTTGACGGATTCTTGATTTTCTTCGAGCGTTCGAAATATTTTACTTCTTTGCTCTCCACTATACAATGTGTAGCCAATATTGTTTTTACTTCCATACACAAATAAACAGATCTTTGTTTTGCTGTCGGTGTCTCTTCTACTTCAATGTATCTATCATATGTGTACATGTATTTACAATCGTGATGTTTCTATCCGAGAAGAGATGTTTTTGTTAATTAGCTTAGCAGTAATTTGCAATGTTTTACATGTTTTTAAAAATAAGCCCAGATTTAAAATTTCCGTTTATAACGATTTCGTATCAAATACTTATAGCCCAACACATATTTGACCTTTTCAATTGACTTAGTTATCTGAACAAAATATTATCATTGGTTCAAAATCTTGCTAATACTACCCTCCTTATCTTTTCGACATTTGATCAGACATCCAAATGAATGTACGTCAGTTTTACATTTGTTCCTTCTTTCCCTCTTCAGTTTTCTCTCGAGCATATTTCAAAGCTGCTATTTAAGCATACACTATCTACAGGACAAAAGACATAAAAGTATCCTTTTTTAAAATTTTGATTCTTCATGATGAAAATTTGTTCACAACTTGAAAACAATATGATTATTAAAATAACAACATGAGAACATTTTGATTATCAAGAATCCTATTTTGTGTGAAGGTAAATAGGAGTTGAATTTTATCTTTTTGTTATTTTTTAAGTATCAGGGCAAAAGTTTTCATAATATCCTTAATGTTTTACAACGAATAATTGATTTCGAAGAGAACAAATATCTATTTTTTCGAATATACACTGACGCAAAAAATAAAATCGTTTGCCAAAATATATGATGATCTGGGTAAACTGATAAAGATATGCCTGCTTCGTACATGGCTTTATAACTACGGAATATATAATGGCTAATTTAAAAAAAAACCCTTTCCGAACTCTTACCAAAGTAAACATTTTGTCTAAGGCAATGACTAGAGCAGTTATAGCTTTAACATCAAGGGTATGTTAATTTTTTTCCATTCGACTAAAAAATGAAGGAGTAATTATTCCAGAAAGAAATAGGGAAATAGATATAGTTGAATATTTTGAGAAGATTGAAAAAAAAACTTTTATTATAGAAGCTTCCTGCAGATACTGTTCATCTTTTTCAGATGTGTTTCCCTAAAATATGTTATCCATTTCATAAGATAGGGTTGGATCTTTATCTTTAAGGTGATGGGTATAGCTAACATAGCTAACATTAGGTTAAGAGATCATCTGATATTTTATCGATACCTGTGGTTTTTAGCAGGTTCATCGAAAGTGCAATAAACGTTCAACTTCAAAATGCCTTAATTTCAATTCCTGAACACTCTTCGATTTAAATGCTGATGCCATTTGCAAGTACCGCGGATAATTAACTAATCCTGTGCTTAGGCATGTTTTACCAATATCTTGTATATACTGAGTGAATCTATCAATGCTGGAATTCTATTAATTAGTCATGACGTATTCTAATATAATATCACTCTATATGTCAAAACAGATCGACTTTAGTCGCTCTTCAAGATGGATTGGTTGCTGCTCATTTTACAATTGACGACGGTTTTCACATGGCAAAATTGTCATGCACGAGGTAGGAGGACCAAATGAATCATAAGGTTGCATGTGTGTTGTTTATCCCTGCAGAATATACTTCAAAAGGCTTTAAACTAGGACTCTAATATAATATAGCTTTCACTTCAATTAATGTCACTTTAATATAGTATATATATGATTGATTGATAGGACCATAGTCTTTTAGTTAATTAACCGAGAGAGAAAAAACAATTCATTTGGAGTCCTCAGAGATATCCAACATTCACTGCACTGAAATAATACGACACAGTTTATCATAAAACTTTTTTCTTGCATGTTCTTTTATCTGTTAACTACTGATTCTAAGAAATTATAAAGAGCAAGCTAGTCTTTCAAGTTTCTACAGACTAAATACAAAGCTGCTTCACATGAATTACCCATTCACTGACTTGCAAAGTGTAGATCCAAGATTAATAAGATAAGTTTGGGGTTTAGATATTGCAGATTTTATCGTTTTATTGATGATACAAATAGATCAAATTTGAATTGTATTGTAGCCGAAAGAAGTAAATGATAAAGATGAAGATGTTTATTTTAAATATTATATGTTTAAGGGTTATACAGTTAGTTTTTATGGTTTCATAGTCTAATAGCAATGAAAATGTATTAAACGTTTTTCAACTATTTACGACATTTTTATTGCAATCTGATGCCATTGACTGAATTCTTATTTAAAATTAATAGAGAAGATAAAGTCTTGAAGTTTCTTTAAATGAAAAAAAGGTTTATTATTTTATCTAGTATTATGTCATAAGAGTATTTTTCCATATGAAAGCAATCTTAGTTACTCTATACGCGCGATCTTAATCAAATAATTCATCGAGAATAAAAACTAATAATCAATATCAAGATGTACCTCTTTTAATGTTTGTTTCACTTAATTGTCTAACTATGTTTGGAGATGAGAATTGAGATAGATATATAATAACTTCAGCTGAGCACATCTGTGACTTGACTGCTGCAAAAGCTTTTGTTCGCAGAACAAATATTTAACATCACCACTTTGAATAAACTGCATAAAATTATTTAGTAACTGTATCTGTAAAAGTTTTGTATTATTTTATAATCAACATTTAAAAGAATTCAAGCAGTTACACTTTGTATTTGATCTCGTTATTTACACAATACATAACTTATTTAGAATTATGTAGGATAAGTCAATATTGAAATTGTACTTTTGACATTGTTATCTTGTTGACACCGACGCTTAAATTTTTGAGAAAATTACACTCGAAGCCCTATTGTGTTTACAGTTGAACTCTTAATGAAGATGTTCTATTAATATTTCTAAAATCTATTTATGTTTATAAGTTGATATGAACATGTTATATGACAATTTTCACTTTACAGGACTCAATACATTTCACTTTTTCATGAGTTAAGCCAAGTACAAAAGCAAATGTAACAAAAATTAATTGAATAACAATTTGTAACAAAGTTTTAATATGAAAAATTTCAATAATGACAAATAGATAAAAATGTCCGAGTATATCGATTTCGAATTAACAAAATTAATAAATAATTTGTCCTTAACATTAACGTAAATAATTAACGAATAGGGCGTTTATTGCCATGGGTTTTGCTTCAAACTGACTAGTCACCCAGTGTTTTCTATTCGACACCTACTATAAAATATTGATATGTTGTTGTTATTAAGTCTGAGATCATATCACAGAATTTTACCACTCCTGGAACGAATTATTCGTTGATTCCTTTCGACACAAAGTTCTTGTAAACACGTAATTATAGTATTTTAATTTTTGCTGATATTATGTTACAATGAATACACAAAACCACTCCATGAATAGGTTGACAATGTATTTTCTCTGTGTGTAAATATGTGTGATGAGTACTGCGTAGTTTGTGCTATCTGCTAGTGTTCATTTGTTATTTTATGCAAAAAGAAGAGGGTTATTTGTCAGTTAGTTTTCCATATAAAAGTTGCAAATATTTTAATACCGTACGATTAAGTTTTTCTTTCAATATTACTATCAACCGTTTGCTGAAAATGAGGATATGTTACTTTTAAATTTCGTATTGTCTTAATTCAGCTCATGCAGCAACCCTGAGCTGAAATACAAAACCATATTTCTGTCAGTGTATTTAACGTTGTTCTTATAAACATTCTAAAAGTATCTAAATTATAACCATAAGCATACTCATTCTTTCAGTTCGCTTTCCTACGGTTATTTTAAAATATAAGCATGCATTAAAAATTTACCTTTCCTTTTTCCTATCATTATATCTTTTAAAATTCTGTTTAAGGGCATTCCCTCTTCCATGCACACCTCTGTTGTGAGTTTATTCAGAGAATTAGTTGTTTTAGAAAACCACTTTTAGCATTCAAATTTCTGCCGAGTTGAAAAAAAAAATGAATATACACTCACTGTTGGGATATTGTTTGTATATTTACTGATAGAGTTTGTTTTTTACAAAACTATAAATGTTTTTAATATATGAGATTTCAGTTAAGACAACGACGATAAGATAAAAACATATACATTTGTAAAATGAACATATGTATCTATATACCAGTAGATTGATTTTATTGATCGATTGAAGCTCGCAAAGGTACATCGGTTATCAATTAGTCGTAAGAAAATGGTAGCCGTAGAGATCATAAAAGACCATGTTTAAATAATGACACACCTGTTATTGAATATTATTGGTTGTTTCGTTGCGCAACAGAAATCTAGTAGAATAGAGAAGGGAACACGTTATCCGGCTCTATTGTGAAATTAATAGCGATTGCATTCTGTTATTCGGAAGAAGCATCTGTAGACTCTGCATGTAGACTTAATTACTGGGTATTATAAGTAAACCTGTATATAAGATACCAAGGCGTGCTTCAGAATTCGTTAAGATAGAACAAGAAAAATTCAGATGAAAATTCTTATCACCAGAGCGAAAGTATATTCGCTGCGTATTGAATATTTATAACACGAAATCCTACACCTCCCAAATATTACTAGCGTATGTCTCTTACCAATAAACAGTCAAATACAAAATGACGTTTTAAGAATAGTTTGATTGTTTTTAGTCAGTCATTGTAAATATTCATGAATTCTTCGGCTCAATAGGTCTGAGCATTTCGTCAATATTGTAATGATGTGTTTTACGCTAATATTTTTTTTACTTCCCAAGACGTTGTACAGATGTCTACGGAGAAAGTTCTGATCAAAAAGTTACTATCAGAGTACCAGGAGCGAGGCATCATGGGAAGGCCCGTCGAACGTCATCAGGAGATTCTTACGGTGAAATTTGGTCTTAGCCTGATTCAGATCCTGGACTTGGACGAAAGGAACCAAGTACTGACCACTAACGTGTGGGTCACATACGTAAGTGTCTGGATTGATTGTGTGGTTGTGTTATAGACATTACGTCATTGCTCTATCGATTACCTCGAGGAATATATGGCCCTATACATATAACTGTTACCAACAAAGTCGTGTACATGATTGTCATTTGGAATTTTAAATTGCATACATAAGTACGCTATAAGCTGTATTATGGTTAACTTCATGCAATTTTTATAGAACAGGTTCAAATATCGGAATCTTTTTCAGAAGAAAATCAATTTGATTTGCCCTTGCCAATTGCAATTTAATTGAAAACAAGAAAATTATTGCTTTGCAAAATGTATTAAAAGCACATTTTTTCTTAAAAGAGAAGATGATTATCATCGTGGTTCTTAATAACAATTTCTCATGGCCTTGTCTGTTGATTTTGTCAATAAATTTGGCCACAATGTCTATATTTATAATCTTAATGCATTAGTCAGCTGCAAAGGCGATGAAATTGTAAAACGTTGCTCTGTTTAATTTACAAAATTTCAATGTTCTCCAACTGGTTGCATTCACTGGCCGTATGGAAAGATGGTAAAATCGTGTTATATATGGCGCAAATTCTCCAAACACTCCAAGTCCCCCGCTGAAATTTAACATCAGCAATATCACACATATTGGAACATCTCGCTGGTTTTCTTCGTGTTCCTGACCATTTACTTGATTATTGCGGTAACAACAGCCCCAGCTGTAACAGCAGATATTAAATAATTACCATCCCCCTTGAACACCAGTCTCCCACTTAACTTCACTGGGTGACAAGAGGTAGACATAATATACTATAGTCTGTCCCAAGATATCCTGAATTCAGATTTTTCTTAATTGCTTGATATTTATAAATACCTCAGGGTTCAAACGATGTTCATTCAAAAGTATGAAAAATTTCCAAGATTTCTCAGTCGAAACGCCCCTGTTAGCTTATCAGGTTTCCATACAATGCTAAAAAATGTTATGTCTACGGGGATTTTGTATTGCAGCAGGCCCGGATGATAACGTTGAAAAATTGCGCGATGTATTCCGAGTGTATTCCGAATGGAGAAAAGATGTAAACATTCCCCATTATGAATCTCCGTAAGGAATCTGTTTTTGTTCCTGTGAATTTTTCCGAGTGAAAGATGATAATGTGTCAATGAAATTATCTTGGAAATTATCCCTTTCAACTATTTTAATTGCACTTCTTTCACAGGTATGTGTATTTTTATTAAAAATCGTCCAAATGTGCTGCATAAATATCTTGGGACAGACTATAGTATGTATGAATGAAACGAGTGTTATTTCACTGAGTCGACTACAGATACATGATTATACAATGAAATGTTTAAAGTACACGACGTCAATAAAAAAAATTCAAACGGAATTTTTCCCAAATAAAAAGGTATCTGACAAAAAGGAAATATTTTAAGGGAATGTTGAATGCTTTCCAAACCTTATGAATCTTAAAATTATTTATCAAAATTGTTACCCTATAATTTTCTTCATTTTCTAGCATTTAAAATTCCATGTAAGATTTGTTTTGGTTATTGCTACATGTGGTTCTTTTGGAATTTTATGTTGCCTTTTTCTTTACTTTTTTATTTATATGTTTTGTATATAGATATTCTGAGAATTTTCTAACGTACAAAAGTTAAAGTATGAACAAATATTTGTAAAAAGCAGATGTTTTTACTTTAAGTAGCACCTATAAGCTAAGCTAACTAGCAGACAGTATATTAATCAACAACCAATTTTTAATGAGGTTCATTTTTGTTTACAAAGTTTGGTTTGAAGTTTCGATTGATACCTATCAAAATTTCGAATTATTGAGATTTATAATGCAGGTTTGCAATATACTGTACGGGTTGACAGGAAATCAACAATGCAGACTAATTAAAAAACCAAACTCTTTTTTCCTAAAGCAGCGGTAAGATGGGCTGTCACTGTATTGTTTGAAGTCGTGTTTCATGACACTTCATTAATATTTTATACAAACTTGTTTCTGAGGGGGTGGCACGTAAATTGTTCTAGTAACTAAACAATTGAAGATGCTGGATACTTCCAACTCGCGAGTACTTGGGGTCGATATGAGAATTGGTCAAAAAATTGAAAAATAAATAAATATTTAATTTTTGTTAGTTCGTATTATTCTTTAGCTCTCAAGAGTGAAGTTAACTTTTTGGATTTTCAGCTCTTAGCAGAATCATATCAAACTCTGATGACTAATTAATATGAATTGTGAATATTTGAAAGAAAAAAATGTATCAAAGAGACCGTTTTCTTTTAAACTGCTGTTTTTTTAGTTCAATATTGAATGTCCCTTGCAAAAATATCACACTGAACAGTCACGTAACTAAAGACCAAACAAATTTCTAGTTTTGATATTTATATTCTGAGGGCAGCATTGGATGGTTTGATATTATTTTACATTCTTAAAGCAGCAATGGTTGGTTTCTTGAACCTGTGTATTTTATAGACAATTAGACATAAACGATTAACCCATGCTATAGACTACGGTGTATGAAAATGAAATTTAAGGATAAGAATTATCATTTTAAAAAAGCATTTTGTGAGAAACTAATCAATCACGTGTTGCTAATTAACAATATAATATGTAACATTAATTTGGTTTTATTCCGCAATATCACAATGCTTCTTTTTTTTACATCCATATGAAACAGGAGTGGAAGGACATTTACATGCGATGGAATGAATCCGAATATGACAATATCACAAAGATACGAGTTCCAAAGGGAAGCATATGGGAGCCTGACATAAAACTCTACAACTAGTAAGTGTTCCTAGTATACCATACAACTACAGTTCTATGTCTATATTCATATTATCTCTTCTGAGCTTGGTAAACCTGTAACAATTTCACAGAAAGTTTTGAGATCGCTTTACCACTCACAACATGACGTGACATTGCTCGATAGAAATTGACAAATGCAGATGAAGTGAAGATAGTCCAATTTTCAAAGCGGTTAGAGATTGGTAAAAAATGACGAAGTCATTTACATGAAAATAATTTAATTTCCATTTATTTTTTTTTTGTCAGTGCCGACGAGCGTATGGAAGAAAGAAGAGACGCCAACATGGTTATTAATAGCGACGGGACGGTGTTATGGATTCCGCAAGCAATATTTAAAAGTGTGTGCAAAATAGACATTATGTACTTCCCTTTTGATATTCAAACTTGCCGTCTGAAATTTAGCACTTGGAGTTACGATGGGGGACAGATCGACTTGATGGATCTCTACGGTTCCAAAACGGGATTTGAGTTGTCAGACTATGTTAAAAGCAACGAATGGGATGTGTTGAGTTCCGGTGTCGATAGAAACGTCATTACTTACGCTTGCTGTCCAGATGCCCCTTACGTTGACATCACGTTCAATATCACGATCAAAAGAAAACCAGCATTTTACAATTACATATTGATTCTACCTTGTATTTTGTTGTCATCGCTGACTCTGGTTCTTTTTTGGCTTCCACCGGAGTCCCCTGCGAAAATGCAATTGGGTATGTTCAAGAGACTTTGTAACTAACGCTAAATAATTGAAATATCAACCACAGAACTACGGTTTTACCAATTAAGTTCGATCTATTTATACCTCTCTTAGTGTTATTTGCTTTATTCAGTTAATCTATTACCTTTCATATGGACCTATGTAAAATTTCTAAATTGCAATATATATACTTTTTAGGTATGAATATATTTGTGGCATTCTTTGTGTTACTTTTGCTCCTCAACGAATCCACGCCGCCTGCATCTGCTTCTATTCCTCTTATTGGTAAGAATTAGGCACTCTTCAGATGCCTAAGATGTCATCAGTAATGATATACGATGAATTTTAAAATTCTATAAACGTTTATTGAATGGTTTAAATCCATAAAGTTTATTTCATGCTGAAATGCCTCTCTGACAAGAAAAATAACTCTTACTATCACAAATACCATAACTTTAAAGGGATGATAATTTCCTTAAAGTGTGCTCCAACAAGTACTTCAAAAGTTCTGTTATTTATAATTACGGGCATTTCAATACAAGTGAAGACTTTAAATATTATTATAACGTAACCGTATTTGTATATGACTTTCCATTCAAAGAAATAAAAAATAATGTTGCTACAAATGATCCTGATTTTTTTTGTCTTTGTAGGAGCTTACTACTGTATGAATATGATAATGATAACACTGTCGACCTTTCTATCTGTCGTCATAGTTAATCTCTACTTCCGTGGTTGGAAGTCGCGTGTTCCAAGACCAATCAAAATGGTATGTAACTACATGTACTTACTATGAACGTTCTTTTTTCCTCCGATTCATTTTATTGCCAAATCGCAGGACCTATTTCAAAAACTTAATTTAACTTAACAAAATTTGCGTTGTGAGCTTGTCATTTTCACTTTGGGAAAATTCGTCAGATCAATACAAGGAATAATGATAGACAACATATTACTAATTTTTGTTCTCCTTTTATTTTGATATTTTTTATACGTAAAAAGCGTTTGCCATTGAATGTAGATATGCCTGTCACAATATATTTATTTAAAACTTCTAAGTCGTCTCAGTCGTAAGATATCTGAAAATTGTGTTAGAACCATTTTAACAAGAGCTTGGACTTTGGGTAGTTGTGTCAAACAGCAATGTGACGTAGGCCTGTCTATCTCATTGCTAGCCACTCAGCCATGGCTCTTTGAAATCAACAAGATTTGTCTGGCTTTTGAGCTAAGACTACGCAATCTGTGTATATTTCATTTGAAACCAGCGTCATTTTAAACTTGTTTTGATGCAAGAAAAAGATAGTTACATCCTACCGAAAGTCCAAGGTCTTGTTAAAATGGTTCTAATTGCTCTTTATCAATCTTAAAACAATATAGTTTACCATTGCTTGGTGACAAGAAAGTGAGGCTATGTTATGTACACAAATAGTTCCATTGGTCGCAAATGTTCATTGATTTTCGACAGTTATAAGTCGGCGGGCTAACTCTTGCACTTGACCGATTGTAGAAATAAAGATAATTATTCACAGCCATACAAATTACGCTGTTCTATATCCCATAAAATAAATAAACTATATCACTAAATAACGGGGAAGGTATGCAGTCCAGACTCATAAAAATAGTCAGGTCAATATAGTTGATCAGTGGGCAGACAGCTGCCATAAACATGCACGACAATTCGCCTTTGTATCTTGATTCTTCTAATGTTTTGTTATTCTAATAGAAAATACAAATCGTATGTAATAATTCTATTCCTAACAAAGTCACAACAATGCTGCCTTTACAATGAATAAAGATAATCAGTATCCATCTTATTCGAAAATGTTAATCAAAAACATGTGAATCTCGAAAAAGAATTGTTAGCAAAAACACAAATGTTAAAATATATGTACTCTTTACAAAAAGGAGTGATTGTTTTAAGTAAGATGACCCTTCCTATTTCAGATAATGGTTGATTACATTGCTCGAATCATGTGTATGCACGATCAAGTCAAGACAAATAAGAAACCTGGCACAGAGACCATACGGGTTGGAAAAGGGATCAACAAAAAAGATAAAAACATGAAGTACGATAAAGTAGGTTACTATGAAATGCAGGCAGAGAACAGTTGGCGAGAACAGGCAAATGGGGTTTTACTCAATAATGACCACACAAATTGTGTCGACCAAGAGAAAACGGAAATGTCCACTAGCGTGTCCGGACATTTTGACACTATGTCAAGTGACGTAAAAGAAATAAAGGCATACCTTAAAAAGATGCTGGACAGAGTGGCCGATAAAGAGGCAAAAGAAGTCATAGCCAGAGAATGGAGGATAGTGGCACTCGTTCTGGACAGACTGTTCTTCTTCCTGTATTTTTTCGCCATAGTGATCTCCATTTGTGTAGTTTTTAAAAACATGCTTTTTGATCAATGAGTTTCGATAAAAGCAGAAAAGAAAATCAACTGACATATCATAACAAAGCAGATTATATCGTCCATATTGCCACCAAGAATGGGTTCTTTGAAAGGTTATTGTATATTATTTTGATACTTGATGATGACGTAATCGGAAAAAATGTACACTTTATTGGAACAAAAGATCTATCGTGTTGAACAATGACAATGTATTGTTGTCTTGTAAAGTTTGATATAGTGTGTACAATGTATAACAAACGAGACTAAAATGAATGTTTAAATTAGATACAGAAGAATGTTATTTATAGTGTTTAATGTAAGTAATGATTTATTTTGATGTTATTCAGTCTAGTTCTTCCATGATCACCCAATGCAGCATTTACTATTGTGACGCAATACATTTTGCCAGTTGTGGATTACAATTAGATTATACGCATGCTAATTATAACATTACGTCCGAAGTTGATTGAATATTGTTCATCTATACACAGAATGTTGTTCATATATACACAATGCACATGCAAATACACTTGAATTCCATTGAAACATTTAACACGTGCCATTTTATTTATATACTTGTACATGCACATGTGAAGTATAAGCGTGCACTAATCGCAATATTATTAATTGAACGCTGTATATTTCAGGTGTTGAAATAAAATTTAATTCAAATACGTTGATGTATTTCATTTCGTTTCAAATCACTTACAGTCTGCCCGCCGAGGTTACCGTTGCCATGACTTTTTGTAAATTTTCTTTAAAAAAAAAATAATAATAATACAAATACCAGTCAGTGAAAAACAAATTTCAAATATTTATTTTTTCACACGCTCCCTCTATATAACCGGAGATTTCACAGCAACGAAAAATACATATTTTACGGGGATATATTATGTGACAATTTGACATCTTTTATTATCGGGGTACTTTTCATGTCGTTTGCAGTGCAAAATCCCCGTAGACCTATTATTTTTGGCTGTGTATTGAAATCTGATGCGGTAGAGAAGGCGTTTCAAAACAGAAAAACTGGACGTTATTCATTCTAGTAAATTAATAAAGTTTGGGCTCAAAGGTATTTATGATTATCATAATATTAAGCAATAAGTAGTGGAAAGAGAAACTTGAGACAGTGTATAAGGTTTTCTGATTCAAAATGTCTGCCGTCTTTTGTTGTTGTTGTTGTCCTGGGCGTTAACCATTCACATTTTCATATTCTTCTCTAAATCAACAAAGCTTGACGAAAAGCATCCTGTGATGTAAGTTCATATTCAAGCCTGACCAACATCAAGTGGAACATAAGTAGGAAATATTTTAAATAAGGTGAAGTGTTCTAGAAATCATTTATGTATATTTAATACTTGTCATAGGAAGTAGCCCCTATGGGTCAATGAGATAGGTCCGGTGATCTTGAAGTAGAATGAGGTTTAATCTCTGCAGAAGTCGGCTTGGATTGCTCTCGGGACATTATTTCTAACCAAGGTCTTAAAGCTCAGCCCAAATTAAGTTTGAAAACTTATAATTGTGGTGGGTTTTTTTAATGTTGAAGGAAAAATAATGAGAAAATTATAAATGACAAGTGACCTGACTAACGTTCTGTTAAGTTACATTCACGAATATGAATTACATTGCTATTACTATAATTGTAAAGGAATGGATTATGACCAAATGTTGAAGCAAGCAGCGATTCAATTTGGAGCCCTCCACTTCATTACTGTTATTAGAATAATAAAGTATTACACCAGTTTCAGACTAATTAAAAAATCAGTTAAAATGTCAGATCAAATAGGCTGTGTGTTGAAATTGAAACATGAAGTTCCACCCCCTGCACCCACTGACTCTCCAAAGTAAGCTCAATTTTTGCATCCTTTTGAGTTTTTAGCTCACCTGAACAGAAGGTTCAAGGGAGCTTTTCTGATCACCCGTTCTTCGTCGTCCGTCCGTCCGTCCGTCCGTCCGTCCGTCTGTCCGTCTGTAAACTTTTCACATTTTTGACTTTTTCTCTAAAACCACTGAGCCAAATTTAACCAAACTTGGTACAAAGCATGGGAAGGGATTCTAAATTGTTGAAATAAGGGCTTATCCCTTTCTAAAAGAGAGATAATTGCGAAACAGTGAGTATAGAGTGTGTGTCTTTAAAAACCTTCTTCTAAAGAACCACTGCACCAGAAATACCAATATTTACACAAAAGCTTGTATATATACAATGTAATGAAGATTCTAAATTGTAAAAATCGTGACCCCCGGACCAAACTGGGGCTCCAGGCGGGGTTCAAAGTTTAACAAAAAAAAATACATAGGAAAATGTTTTAAAAACTTCTTCTCAAGAACCACTGCACCAGAAATGCCAGTATTTACAAAAAAGCTTGTATATATAGTGAAGATTTTAAATTGTAAAAATCATGACCCCCGGATTAAAACTGGGGCTCCAGGCAGGGTTCAAAGTTTAACATAGAAATACATAGGAAAAATGTTTAAAAATCTTCCTCTCAAGACCCATTGCACCAGAAATGCCAATATTTACATAAAAGCTTGTATATATAGTGAAGAATCTAAATTGCAAAAATCGTGACCCCTGGACCTAACCTGGGGCCCCAGGCGGGGTTCAAAGTTTAACATAGAAATACAAAGGAAAAATGTTTAAAAATCTTCTTCTCAAGAACCACTGCACCAGAAATGCCAATATTTACAAAAAAGCTTGTGTATGTAGTGAAGATTATAAATTGTATGAATCGTGACCCCCGGACCAAAACTGGGGCCCCAGGCGGGGTTCAAAGTTTAACATAGAAATACATTGGGAAAATGTTTAAAAATCTTCTTCTCAAGAACCACTGCAACAGAAATGCCAATATTTGCAAAAAAATTTGTATATATAGTGAAAATTCTAAATTGTAAAAATCGTGACCCCCCGGACCACACTGGGGCCCAAGGCGGGTTTCAAAGTTTAACATATATAGGAAAATGTTTTAAAATCTTCTTCTCAAGAACTACAATGCAACAGTTTGGGATAATACTATGCATACATCCTTGGCTATTGTAGATTCTAAATTGTTAAAATCGTGATCCCCGGACTAATACTGGGGCATATATATATGCAAATATGCATATTATGCATATATACATAAATGCAAACATGCAACATATAATGTGCAAAGTTTAACATAGAAATATATAGGAAACATGTTTAAAAATCTTCTTTTCGAGAACTACAATGTTACAGTTTGTGAGATTACTATGCAAGGATCCTCAAATAGTGAAAATTCTAAATTGTAAAAGCCGTGACCCCTGGACCAACACTGGGGCCCTAGAAGGGGTTCAAAGTTTAACATAGAAGTATATAGGAAAAGTGTTAAAAAATCTTCTCACGAACTACGATGCTACAGTTTGTGAGATTACTATGCAAGCATTCTCAAATTGTGAAGATTCTAGATTGTGGAAGGCATGACCCAGAGACTAATACTGGGGCCCCAGAAGGGGTTCAAAGTTAACTTAGTAATATATATGGAACATGTTTGAAAGTCTTCTTCTCAAGAACTACAGTGCAACAGTTTGTGTGATTACAGTAACTATACAAGCATCCGTGGCCATTGTAGATTCTAAATTGGTGAAATCGTGACCCCCGGACTAATACTGGGGCCCCATGAGGGGTTCAAAGTTTAACATAGAAGTAAATAGGGAAAATGTTTAAAAATTTTCTTCTCGAAAACTACAATGCTACAATTTGTGAGATTACTAAGCATGCAACCTCGGATAATGTAGATTTAATATATTTAAAAATAGTGACCCATGGACTAATACTGGTGACCCAAGACGGATTCAAATTTTAACGTAGAAGTATATATGAAAAATGTTTAAAATCTTTTCGAGAACTACAATGCTTCAATTTGTCAGATTACTACGTAAGCATCCTCAAATATTGTAGATTCTAAATTATAAAAGCCGTGACCCTCGATCTAATACTGGGGCCCCAGAAGGGGTTCAAAGTTTTTAACCTAGAATTATAGAGGGAAAATGTTTAAAACTCTTCTTCTGCAGAACTACAATGCTTCAATCAGTGAGATTACTATTCTAACATCCTTAAATGATGTAGATTCTAAATTAATAAAGCTGTGACCACTGGACTAATACTGGGGCCCCAAGAGGGGTTCAAATTTTAACATAGAAATATATATGGAAAATGTTTAAAAAATTTCTTCTCGAGAACTACAATGCTACAGTTTGTGAGATTACTATGCAAAGATCCTCAAAAAGTGTAGATTCTAAATTGTTAAAGCCAACCATAAACCCTGGACCAATACTGGGGCCCCAGAAAGGGGTTCAAAGTTCAAAATAGAAATAGCATATGCTACGAAATAGAAAGTTACAAGGAACTGTTGTTCAGGTGAGCGAAGTGGCCCATGGGCCTCTTGTTTTAAAGTCACATCGACAGTGCTCATCTACGCACCAGCATTAAGCCTTATGGAGATAATGAGCTAAGATGGCGAAGGGGATAAAGGAAGAGCTAAAATATTCCTATCAATGTTTAATTTTTTAAGGTAAAAATTTAGATATACAAACCTGCTATTTTCTCGACAACGATTACCGTAAAATAGTATGGTAGTATGCTACAGTATTTGCCCATGATGAATAGTCATAAAATCACTCCGAATTCCCTCGCGTTTAATATTCTGTTATCTTCGTTCAATTCAAAGTCCGATAACTCAAATTTCATGTAGCAAACACTTCATCGTCGATTTAAAGTTTTCAGTAGAAAAATACATTTTTACTTGCCACTTTAGAAAATAAAAGTTAAATAGGCCTACTGTAAATTACAATACTGAATTGATTGCGTAAAAAAAGATAAAAAAAATTTGGTTGTTTCTTTTCCTTTTTAAATCAATCTATCATGGGACATCGACAGCTAATTTTAGACCAATAAATACCAAGATGAGCAAGTGAGCCAATGTTCACCAGTGATACTCCCTCTCTGATGTGAATATACAAAATAATAAGCAAAATCGACAGTTAACGGGAACTTGACATCGAATTTGTTAAAAAAATGAATCCCACCATATGACATTTGATTGAAGATTTTTGACATGCAAAAAATGACGTCATAATCGAACTTGATTTCAAACGGCGAAGAGTTTCCCGAAAGTGACGGAGTTGGGGTAGTGACGGAGTAAGGGGGCTAAAAATATGTAACGTCAGGTGCCTGTGCTTGAAATTTGTTTAACTTATATGCGTATAGAATGCATAAAAATGTCACATATGGCTCTCCATACATTATATTTTCAAGCGAATGAAGGCCACCTGAACCAAAGGTGCTTGAGGACAGGATCGCCCCCCCCCCCCCTTCCACCCCCACCCCACCCCCAATTATATAGACCCCCGGGACTTTATTTTTTTTTATTTAATTATCCTTTTATGACATATTTCTAATCTAATTTAGACATTCATTGCACAAAATTACCTAAAACAAACATTTAAAAAAAAATCAGACTCTCTACATATATAATACAAGAAGGTTGCTAACTTCGTCTGCCAGCCGAGAGGCACTGCCGATGAATATTTGTAGAAATGTACTATCAAACTACATCTACCAGTAAAAACGGTGACCTCATGTCGTAGCCCGATAATTCCCTTCACTGAATGCATGCCATGCTCGTGTAATACATTTATTGGGTAAATTAGGGCAATTTTCACCGACAAGTTTCAAGTTTTGAACCGATCCATCTATAGAATCAACGGAAGTGAGGGTTTATCGCAAGGAAGATAAATCCGCTCATAAACAGAGAAGTTCCGAGGGTACACGAGAACCGATTTACGAAATTGCATGGCAACTCGAAAAAAGTACAATTCATTAGAAGTATGAATTCTAATCAAGCCGCGAAGAACTGAAAACTTTTTTATCGTCTTGGGTACTGGAAAATCTAAAAGAAGGCACTCATACTGAGTAAATTACAATGGAAGACATAAAAGAGAAAATAAAAAATTAATGTTACGAGTTATCTTCCTTGCGATAAACCCTTACTTCCGTTGATTCTAGATGGACGAAGTTAGCAACCTTCTTGTATTATATACATATAGAGGGTCTGATTTTTTTAAAAGTGTTTGTTTTAGGTAATTTTGGGCAATGAATGAATAAATTAGATATTAGATTAGAAATATGTCATAAAGGGTAATTTAATTTTAAAAAAGAGTAAAGTCCAGGGGGTCCTCATACTTGGGGTGGGAGTGGAAGGGGGGGGGGGGGGGGGGTCGGTCCTGTCCTCAAGCACCTGTGATCTGAACAACACAATTACATGTTTAAACATTTTGATTTAAGATTATGGACCTGGTATATGCTAAATAATTTGAATTAGGGCTATGAATGATTGTTTTGATACGATATCCATGCTTTTACGACGTGTCTCTACTTGTGTCATAATGACGTTATATTTTCTTTGTATGGAGGACGAATTGCAACATAAATGAAAATTTGAATTTAACGATTCGTGGTCAAATTAAACACACCCTTTTCAAAGTCTTCCGCAAATTAAGTTTTTGTAAATTTTTTATATGTTGCAGATACTATATTTTAGTATAACTTAAAGCAATAAAACCTTTTGTAGCAATTTTCTTGAGGTCGTTTTGTATATTGACTATACTAAAAAGGTATGAAGATGCGGAAACCAGCTCATCAGTGGAGTCGAGAAACATGGTAAAGTACTTACATGTATATGATTTGATAGAATACTTGAAAATTTTGAATACCGATTTATTTATCATTAAAAATTATTGATAAAAGAGACTGAGTGCAAAGTTAAAGAACCCCCAGCACATTTAACAATATGGCTATAAAATAGCTTTGTATACAGTTTTGTAAGTATTAATTTTTTATACTTAATTACATGTAGTTGATCTTTTTTTAAGATTGTTAAGAGCCCGAGAATAATCAAAAATTAGTTTCAAGATTTTTTCCACATGTAGTTGCCAAAGAAAAAGATTTTAGGGCTTCCTGTCAGGCCATATCCGACAAGACTGTCATCATAAAAAAACATTATAGCGACGAACTTATCAAACATTGTATTGGCACCAATTATTGTAGGTTTGACAACAATGATTATTCTTCAAGGTTTTTTTCTTGGAACCAGCTTATCATTCCTAAGTCACTGCAGCATCAGGCTCTCCAGTGACACTACGATAACCCTTCTGCTGGACATAAGAGGGATTAAAGCAGATTTTTTACTGGCCATTAAATGACAGATTACCGTCGTTCCTGTTACCATTGTGCTGCTCGTAAGGTCTACAAGAAAATATGCCTCCGTTAGCTCATTACAATTTGTTGAGTGAGGTATTTTCGAAGTTATTGGCCCTGTACCGTTAAATCCACACGAGAACCAATACCGGTGTATAAGATGTAGAAACACATACGGTAATTATAAATAGGGCAGCCTACCCACCGCAACAAGTTATGTAATGTTTTTGACCCGTCCGTCAGTCCTGTCTTTTTCCAATTCCTTTTTTTAACTCACCTGAGCCGAAGGCTTTAGTGAGCTTTTCTGATCAAAATTTGTTCCTTGTCTGTCGTCGTCGTCGTTGTTGTCGTGGTTGTTGTCGTCGTTGTCGTTGTCGTAAACTTTTCACATTTTCATCTTCTTCTCCAGAACTACTCGGTCAAATTCAACTAAACTTGGCCAAAAGCATCCTTTGGGGCAAGGGCTTTCAAGATTGTTCAAATAAAGGGCCAGGTCCCCTGTAAAGGGAAGATAATGAAGCATTATTGAAAATTTGTTTGCATTTTTCAAAAATCTTCTTCTCAAAAACATAATAGCCAGAAAAGATGTTACTTGTGTGGAAGCATCCTCAGGAAGTTTAGATTCAAGTTTGTTCAAATCATGATCCTTGGGGGTAGGGTGGGGCCACTATGGGGGTCGAATTTTTACATAAAAGAATGAAAGACAAAAACCTTTTATAAATCTTCTTCTCAAAACCATTTGACCAGAAAAGCTGTGACTTAAGTGGAAACATCCTTAAGTAGTGTAGTTTCAAGTTTTTTCAAATCATGATTCCTGGAAGGTAGAGTGGGGCTTGAATGGAGTTTGTGTGGCATTTTTACATTGGAATAAAAAGAGAAAAAATTTTGAAAATCTTATTGTCAAAAACTGAAACAAAAGAAGGTCAAAGTTTAACTTAAGAAAATGTGGAGAAAATTTAAAAATCTTTTTAAACAATATAATTATACGCTACTAAGTCAGGATATTTTGTATTTGATACTATAAAGAAAGACGGTCTAAAGCTTCTCTGATAAATTATGGTTATTGTTGCTAAGGTGAGGGATGTGGTCCCTGCGCCTCTTGTTTTCAGAAAATTGTAGCCCATTTGAACTTAGAATTTTGGCCATTTATAGAATATAGTAAAAACAAAAGCGCAACGGAAGAACACATTGTTTTGCTTGTTTCATTATGCGATTTTTCTTCTTCCTCCTTCATCCCTTGTAATTTGACTGCAGCTTCTTACTGTCTTTTAATATGTACCGTGTGAAACGCCTGCTTTTTAGCTCACCTGAACCGAAGGTTCAAGTGAGCTTTTCTGATCACCCGTTGTCCGTCGTCCGTCCGTCCGTCTGTCTGTCCGTCCGTCTGTAAACTTTTCACATTTTTGACTTCTTCTCTAAAACCACTGGGCCAAATTTAACCAAACTTAGTACAAGGCATCCTTATGGGAAGGGGATTTTAAATTGCTAAAATAAAGGCTAATCCCTTTTTAAAAGGGAGATAATTACGAAACAGTGAGTGTAAGGTCAAAACTGGGGCCCCAGGCGGGGTTCAAAGTTTAACATAGAAATACGTAGAAAAAATGTTTAAAAATCTTCTTCTCAAGTACCACTGCACCAGAAATGCCAATATTTACAAAAAAAGCTTGTATAGACAGTGAAAAATCTCAATTGCAAAAATCGTGACCCCTGGACCAACACTGGGGCCCCAGGCGGGGTTCAAAGTTTAACATAGAAATACAAAGGAAAAATGTTTAAAAATCTTCTTCTCAAGAACCACTGCACCAGAAATGCCAATATTTACATAAAAGCTTGTATAGATAGTGAAGAATCTAAATTGCAAAAATCGTGACCCCCGGATCAAAACTGGGGCCCCAGGCGGGATTCAAAGTTTAACATAGAAATACATAGAAAAAATGTTTAAAAATTTTCTTCTCAAGAACCACTGCACCAGAAATGCCAATATTTAAAAAAAGCTTGTATATATAGTGAAGAATCTAAATTGCAAAACTCGTGACCCCCGGATCAAAACTGGGGCCCCAGGCGGGGTTCAAAGTTTAACATAGAAATACATAGGAAAAATGTTTAAAAATCTTCTTCTCAAGAACCACTGCACCAGAAACGCCAATATTTAAAAAAAAGCTTGTAAATATAGTGAAGAATCTAAATTGCAAAAATCGTGACCCCCGGACCAAAACTGGGGCCCCAGGCGGGGTTCAAAGTTTAACAAAGAAATAGGTAGAAAAAATGTTTAAAAATCTTCTTCTCAAGAACCACTGCACCAGAAACGCCAATTTTTACAGAAAAGCTTGTATATATAGTAAAGATTATAAATTGTAAGAATCGTGACCCCCGGACAAAAACTGGGGCCACAGGCGGGGTTCAAAGTTTAACATATATTGGAAAATGTTTAAAAAATCTTCTTCTCAAGAACTACAATGCAACAGTTTGGGATATAACTATTTATACATACTTGGCTATTGTAGATTCTAAATTGTTAAAATCGTGACCCCCGGACTAATACTGGGGCAACAGGAGGGGTTCAAAGTTTAACATAGTAATATATAGGAAACATGTTTAAAAATCTTCTTCTCAAGAACTACAATGTTAAAGTTTGTGAGATTACTATGCAAGGATCCTCAAATAGTGAAAATTCTAAATTGTAAAAGCCGTGACCCCCGGACCAATACTGGGGCCCTAGAAGGGGTTCAAAGTTTAACATAGAAGTATATAGGAAAATTGTTTCAAAATCTTCTTCTCAAGAACTACAATGCAATATTTTGTGGGATTACTATGCAAGCATCCTCAAGATTCTAATTTGTGGAAGCCGTGACCCCCAGACTAATACTGGGGACCCAGAAGGGGTTCAAAGTAAACATAAAAATATATAGGGAACATGTTTAAAAATCTTTTTCTCAAGAACTACAGTGCAACAGTTTGTAAGATTACTATGCAAGCATCCGTGGCTATTGTTGATTCTAAATTGGTAAAATCTAATACTGGGGCCCCAAGAGGGGTTCAAAGTTTAACATAGAAGTAAATAGGGAAAATGTTTAAAAATCTTCTTCTCGAGAACTGCAATGCTACAATTTGTGAGATTAATATGCATGCAACCTTGGATAATGTAGATTCACTATTTTTAAAATAGTGACCCCTGGACTAATACTGGTGACCCAAGACGGATTCAAATTTTAACGTAGAAGTATATATGTAAAATGTTTAAAAATCTTCTTTTCGAGAACTACAATGCTTTAATTTGTCAGATTACTATGTAAGCATCTTCAAATAGTGTAGATTCTAAGTTATAAAAGCCGTGACCCTCGATCCAATACTGGGGCCCCAGAAGAGGTTCATAGTTTAACATAGAAATATATGGAAAATGTTTAAAAATTTTCTTCTCGAGAATTACAATTCTACAGTTTGTGAGATCACTATGCAAGTGTAGATTCTAAATTGTTAAAGCCAACCATAAACTCTGGACCAATACTGGGGCCCCAGAAAGGGTTTCAAAGTTTTAAATAGAAATAGCATATGATACTAAATTGAATGTTACAAGGAACTGTTGTTCAGGTGAGCGATGTGGCTCATGGCCCTCTTGTTCGTATTATTCCTTAAAAATTTTACTTACTTTTCCATTAATACATTTTCAACAAAATCAGAAAGCAACTGTACCACCAAGTCCACCATACATGTGCATGTACTTTCAACATACTTCAGATTTGAAACAACATTACCACAGTCGGTGGGTGCTGGCACGATAAAAAAAACCCACCTTTCTAATCAATTACACAGAAGTATGCTAAATTCATGATTGCTGTTGAATAATGTGCATGTATTTACTAATAATTTCAGGGTTTTTTTGAATTTTTTGGAATTGTATAATTTTCTTTAAACAAATATCAATTAAGGTCTATGAAGTCGTAAGAAGATTGGCAATCTGATTAAAATACAGATCTCTACATAAGCTGTGCGCTAATGTAGAGATCTGTATTTTAATCAGATTGGAAGATTGGTTAAAGTTGTTGATGTACTGGGAAATCTGGGAAATGCATCGATTTGTTTTACCATATTGTCTCAAAAATTAAAATTAAAATATGTCCCAATATGTCTATGCAGCTCATCATTTAAATTATTCGATTTTCATAAATTTCACAGGATCAGCACGAAATGTATTTATTAAGTTCTTTCAAAGGGACTTCTTTTTATCTGTTGATTTTAATTAATAAATATTAGGAGTTCGTGAGATATTAATATAATAATTCAGCATATTGAGATGCAAAACAACTGTGGACAGAGTATAATGAAATTTTCAACAAAAAAATCGCCTAATTCCTTTTGTGACTTTTCCCATTCTATTTATTTGCAGTAAGGTCAGAAAAATAAATATTGGATCGAAAACTTTTAAAAAGTCAAATGGAACAAATATAAACAGTAATTGTCTACGCAATTATACAGTTTCTGAATTTCTGTCTTTATCCATGAAATAAGATATAAAATTTATCTACTGCATACTTTACGTTACGTTATGTTAGAGCTGGCGATTCTTTACTGTTCCAGTTCGGCTGTTCTGCTCCATTTTTTTCGTCTGCAGCTAATTATGACAGTATTGACAGGTTTAATGTAACATTCAAAAGATATATTACATATTTTTTTTTAAAAATTTACAATACAAATGAAATACAATAAAAACAAATAACTAGAACATGATTACAATAAAGAGAAAAAAATTACAATATAAATGAAAAAGATCGAATATTGCATATTTTGACATGCCTAACAGAACTTGTTATATGACATACATTTAAGTACTGATAATATTAGTATGCATACCGACACTTCGCTACATCATGTTCTTCAATTTGAATATAATGCTTGTGATAACAGAGAATTTTTTAAATCATGAATTGAAATGATAAATATCTAATTATATTTCATTTTTTTCTGGGACGTTTTATTATAAACTTTTTATTATCTTGACGGGAGAAACTGCGTTTATTAATTTCTTTTAAGAAAGATGTTACAGTATCCAAATCGACTTCAATAAGTTGGTTTTGGAAAAAAATTCGTCTTTCCTGCGGAAGACTCAGAGTTATCTTTCTTTTGTAACACCTCACGCAACAAGATGCAGAGATTAAAATGACCAGCCAGTCATTCAGTCCTGTTTTTTTTTACTTTTTTTTTGTAAGGAAGTTATAATTTCATCATTATTTTCTAAAATTTTTCTACTTTTAAACTTAAAATATTGACCAATATTTAATTTACTTCTGAAACGGTTTGTCAGTGCAAATCTTCTTTATTTACTGAATGCGATTGCATAAAACTTTGTAGTTGATTAAGACAAACGTATAGATGTGCAAGGAGTTTTGGTGAGATGATATTCCCGTCATTCATTATTCGAAGCAATGTCAAGTAATGAGTGAGCGTGGGCTATGTGAACTTTTTCTCACACTAAAATATATAATTTTGTTACAATGGTCGACGAGATGCATTTGCTTTTACTATTTTAAAGTAATTTTTGTTGTTCTCCAGACTGTTTAGTTTTCTCATTGCTTTATTATTTTTTTAAGGGTCACACTGTTACCTTACCTGTTAATTTTATAAAATAAAATTAATTATTCTAATGAATGGTATTTACATCTCTATTCAATTTCTATTCAAAGGGTTAAGTTTTCCTATTTCTTTATGTCCAAATGTACAATGTATTTATTTAATTTAGTATTGGTGCAGAATTTTTTGAATTTAGATCGCAAGATATATGAATCGGTTATACTCTTTAAAGTTAGAAGTTTGATATAATTTTAAATACAAACTAGTGCTAAAAGGCTATGGTGATATTTTGGCGACAAACAATATTACGTAATATGCTACCGAATCGAATCGTGTCCAATTTATATTGTTCTTCATATATGCATATCGTCAATGATACTATATAAGGCTGACCCATTCTATCATTTTATTCAGTAAAAAAACAATTCGATCACGTGGCACGGCACTAGATAGGGTTAGTCAGTGTTATTCAATCTCATATGAATATTTTCAAAACAAGAAGAGATTTCTCTCTCTCTTTTTTAAACTTTCTCTTAATAAGTAAGATACATTAAAATAATAGAATCATATGTGGCATGTTTCTGGTAGGTTTAAGAAAAACTGCCCAACCTTATATGCACTAATATACTGAGTACTTACCTTTGAATTTGTAGAACTTGGATGAATTCTTCTTATCTCAAGTGAGCTTTTCTGTTCACCTTTTGTCCTTACATTTTGGACTTCAATTTCAACCAAACTTGACTCAAAGGATTTTTTAATAAAAGGCATTCAATTTTGTTGAAGGGTTACACCCTTTTTCAAGGGGAAATAATTATATATTTTTGAACACCTGTTGACATTTTTCAAAAATCATCTTTGACCAGAAAATATATTAAAGTTGTGTGGAAGTATCCTCTGGTAGTGTAAATCCAATTTGTACAAATCATGATCCCTAGGGCTATGATGGGGCCTTAAATGGGGGGTTTAATTTTTTCATGGTTATAAACCGAGAAAATCTTTTAAAATCTTCTTCATAAAAACTATTTGGCCAGAAAGTTTAAAATTGCTTGGAAGCATCCTAAGTATTGTAGATTCAAGTCTGTTTAAATCATTATCCCCGGAAATGGAGTTGAATTTTTACATAGGAATAAACAAAAAACACAACTTTAAAAATATTCTTTCCAAAAAATATTTGGCAAGAAAAACTGAAGCTTGTGTGGAAGCATTCTCAGGTAGTTTAGATCAAGTTTGTTCAATCATGATCCCCCGGGTTGAGTTGGGCCACAATAAGAGATCAAGTTTAACGATGAAAAAAAAAAAATCAAAATCTATAAATCATCGCCGCAAGAATTCAGCAAGGAATCTTTAAAAATATTTTCTCAATGAATACAATGCTACACTTTGTAATATCATTATGTATCAAAGCATCATAATTTAGGGTTTTTTAAAGTTTTATAACAACGATCACTTCAAAACAATAAAAGACGCTCAATGTTTAGCATATAGGAATATGAAGAGAAAATTTTGAAAATCCTTTTTAACAAGACCTTTTCTATTTAATTGTCTTTATGTGTATTTGACTACTAGTAGATAAAACCGATTTGATTAGAGTTGTTGCTATTGTTGCTCAGGTGAGTGAGCCCTTGGGCCTCTTGTTCTTTAATGCAAAAGGACATCTCAAATTGGATATCCGAGTTATTAATCTTTTGATATATAACAATTGAATTTTTTTCACGATTAAGCAAAAAGAATACAAACACACATTTTTACATTTATTGTGTAAAATGTAAACTATTAGAATGTGTAAGAAATTATTCATAATTCAAGTTTTATTTTGAAGTAACATAATCATTTAAAGTAAATTTACATTGAATGAATTTTTTCTTTCACTGCTAACACAACCTACTCGTCACTCTTTTGGCATCCTAAGTCATTAATCGCACTTTTGCAACAGGAACAACTGTTAACTTATTAGAAATGAAACAGTAAAACATTTTTTTTGAAGGATCAAATTAACAAAATCTGTTATATGACGAGGAAAGATACAATTGACGATCAATCTTTTCTTTGACAAACCATGATTAAATATAACAATTCATAACAATAATTTTTGTATTAGTTTTCAGTAGCATGTTGTTCTTTGATAATTCACATTAATTATAATTCAACAACGAATAAATTCTCTCACATTCTCAACTTTTTTGACTTCATACATACTACATGTTTAATAACTATTCAGAATAAATATGTGCATTGTGTTGAAATAAAATGAATGAGCGACTTAAATTTAATTACACTCTCATGAAAACTTCTTTTCATCATTTGCATATAACATGTTCAGATTAATACAGAAAAAGACATATTATCAGTGTGAATATTAAAATACATAGAAAAACTTTCGAATAAACTGGTGTCAACAATGAAGCCATCATGAACATCGAATGATTGTCAGAATAATGATCACATTAGAAATAATTTGTTGTTTTTATTGTGTAAGCATTTTTAGAAATAAAGTCCACAGTTTCTAGATATAATAATATTCATATTAGAAACAAGTTTTTAAACTTTTTAAACTTAAAATTAACATGAATTTAAAATAAAAACAGTGGGCAATAACATAACTGACTAAACATCATATTATAATTTTATTTCTTCGTATTTTTATGTAGAAATGAACATCTAGGAAATCTTCTTTTAAGTTCTATGAAAACGCCTAGACCTAATACATACGTCTTAAAGAAAATGAGTCAAATGAAATATATGAAGATGACTATGAGTTTCTCCTGTAATAACAATTATGATGATAATTACAGCCTTTTGAATTATATGGTGACATAGATGACGTAACTCCGATGAATGACATTTTTAGATCGAATGCAATATTTTAAGAACAGGTTGAAATGATGTGAAGCAATTGCTTGCGAGGAACCATTATTGCATTTCGTGATGTTTAGGTGAAGGTTTTAATTCACTTTTCTTCGATGTCACTGTCAAATATAATAGGTAGCACGACCATTAACGAAACAATAATTGTCGTAATATAAATGATAAAGAAAATTCGATCGAATATCAACGCAAGGACTTTCCACTCCTTTGCTATTTTTTCTTTTCTATCTTTATCTTCCAGTCTCTCTTTATAAAGTTTTATAAAGTTCCGAATCTCATTAACCTTCGTATGAATAACGGCAAGTTCGTTATTGCTGTCTTTCTGAACTGTGATCAGCGTTTCACTGGACCCCTTCCAGTCATTGGTAAACTTGCTTCCATCCCCATTCACACCCATGTAGCGCCTGGAGGTGGTTGGACAGGTCACGTGACTATCCTCCATGAAAGGTTTGACAATGTTGTCCATGCATAACGCTCGTGCGATATACGTAAACATGACCTAAAACAATAAAATGAAATAAAAAATCCTACAGTTCATCAAGCTTATATGAGCTAAAAGATTAACCTTAAATAAAACCAATCACGAGATGATTGATATAATATTACATTTCATCTCAACACATCTCAACACATCTCAACACATTTTTACAACTACAACTATTATGTATTTTTTAAGAATCATAGGTTCAGAAAAAGGAAGAGCGGATGCAATTGCCATGAGCATGCTGACGAAGCTTAGGGTCCAGAACATGCGCTAAAGACTGGAGCGGTTTTCCTGTATAAAAATGTACAAAAAAACAAAACAAAACAATATATGTCTTGTCGATGCGTTGTCGAGCTTAGATCTGTCAGCATTTTCAATACAAACCTTCTTAAGCGTCTTGGGAAGGTGCACCGGGTACCTGGTGCCGGTGACAGACATGTTGACGACAAATACGCATAGGAATGAAGACATTGTGATCAACACCATGTTAACACAGTAATAGGTACCTGTAAGTAAAGAATTTCCAATGTTAGTGACAGGTTCCCAAAAAAATTGAGTCTCAACGAAAAAACCTCAAAACACCAACTCCCGACATAACCTACCAACATGATTTGGTTTAGGTTTTACCCCATACCTGAATTTTCCTCAGAAAGCAAATGGAATAAAGTTGACATTTTCTACTAATAAAGGTTCGAAAATGGAAGACAAACATTGCGATTGGCTATTTAGAAACATTACAAACTTATTTAAGAAACTTATTCCGACACGTACTTTTTTTCTTTTTTCAAAAAGTTTGAGATTTTATTTTAGCCAAGATTTAATTTCTATTTCAGTGACGACATTTGGTGCAAATCATATGAAAAAATAACTAAAACTCGTTGACCATCAAATATGCAGGCAGAACAATGCATTCAATTATTCTATTAAGTTTATTCACTATCATCATACAAGTTTATGAAAATGTATACCAAAAAAGATATCAAACGTGCAAATAAAACTTTCATGTTAAAATAGCCTAAGGTTTTACCACACAATTTGTGAACTGTTAAACTACTCTATAGGTTGAAATTGGCAGAGACCATGAAACATGGAAACAACAACTCTGACAAATTTGTAAAAAAGGTGTAAAAACGTGCAGATTATGTTCACGTCAATCTGTGTTCTATCTTGCTCATAAAACCATTTTGCGCGTTATTAGCCTGTAAAGGGTTCGACAGAATACTGAATAGAAGCTCGAGGCAAAGATTTAGTTTACTTTACTTTTTCAAAATGGTTTCATGAAAGATGGCCACTACATAGACTTCACTCTTCTCCCGTTGTGGATGTAATACATTCCCGTGCCATGAGCAATTTGTTTTTGCGACACTATAATTGCCAAAAAACTGGGAAGTTTTCTGAGTCTCTATAGCCGCTACGACAATTTGTGGACAACATCTAATCTTACCTAAAACTGGGGACGTTTCAGACGGTGGTATATTACGTTGGAAGATGGACAACAGAACGAAGTAAGCCATGAATATACTCATTCCTGTAGATAAAAGACAAGACAGATGAAACCAAGACGAATACATGCTTACCTATAACCGGGAAGGATGTGGCAGCGGGCGGTAGATTGGCCTCGAAGATAATCAGTAAGATAAAGAACGCCATAAAAGTGCTCATGCCTAGAAAGAAGGAAATGGTGTTAGTGAAATAAGCCTACATGTTGCACGTCTCAGCTCCCCCAAAATGCCACCCATTAGCTTTAAGAATTTTACCCGAGAAGAAAACTATTATTCAGCGTTCACTATTAAAATTAGTGAAGAAGAGTTGGGAATCCCTACTAGCGAAGGATTTGCAAACCATCTAAAACATAAATATAACGAAAATTAATTATACCTCCATGCATACTCATTAATGATTTTGTTTTCCCCTTTCTCACTATGATAAGCAATGTTTGCTGATAGGATAGAAACTGCGTGCAAATGAGAATATTTCAATTACAGTGATATTCGATTTGTAAGTTTCATGGATCAGAAATGGGATACCGGTATATCAAAGAAGTATGCAAAAGGATAGTGTGTGTTTTCAAAATTATTTTCTAGCTATTCAACCAGAATTTTACAGAACTGATACATTTTCAATTCAAAACAAACATATTTCAGTTTCGTAAAATTTTCCTCTTCATTTATCTCAGAGGTTGATGACCTTACCCAGAGTAAGTTTGGCGGGAGATTCTGCTGGGATCCAGAACAAAATAAGCGTCAGTGACGTCAACAAGACACACGGTAAAATGAGCGTGTAGGCATAGAATGTCGCCTTTCGCCGAATAGTAATCCAAAATGTTAAGTCGATATAAGGCTCAGGACAACAAGTGTATTGTTTTACATTTCGCTTTGCGATGGCTGAAATTACATGCCAGACGTTACTTGTCTGAAACTCGCTCATGTCCATCTCTGGTTTACTTTCTTTGAAGTATAAGTCGAGTTGTAAACCGTCGTAAGTCCAAGATCCGAATTTGAGATGACACCTTTGTTTATCGAAGGGAAAGGCTTTAACGTCAATGTCGCACGAACTCTTGAATACAGCCTGTGGGATCCATACTACGGATCCAGTACTCTCAACGATGCAGAGCGAGTCTCGTCTTTCATGTAGACGTTCATCAGCACTACAATATATAATATACATGTATGTACTTGTTTTAAATCAATTACGGTCTAAAATCATATTACAATCACAGTTACATTTCTATTATTGTATATTGTGCTTTTTTATTTTCAACGAAAGCTTGTTTTTGTTTGTTTGGTTGAGGGGGGGGGGGTGGTGGTGGGTTTTTTTTTTGTGTGTTTGTTTGTTTTTTGTGTTGGGGAAGGGGGAGAGAGAAAAAGGAAAGAGATATGTGTAATTTTTTTATATTTGGGTTTGTCTAATTGACGTTATTTACGAAATGAATGGAAAGCTAAAACAAGCTATTTACAGAGTGATACCGCCTGCTTACGCTCATGTATGTTCCTGATTCAATCTCTAATGCAGTAACGTGCGTCATTTAAGTTAATTTGATATTTATAATAGACCCGAACAAAATGTACAAAATACGCATTAACATTCGAAGGCAGGTACAAAATCATTTCTTCACAAACCTTGGATTTAAAACCAGTCTTTACAATGAATGAATATTGATAATGAATGAAGATATAATAGAAATCGTGCAAAATGCAGCAAATGTCTACAAAAGTTTTCTGAAATCTGCTTATTTTTGGAACAACATCATTGGTTTTAAATCTTAGGGGAATGGCTTAAAATAACAATGTTATCGATAAACATTTGGCCTATTTTGGACTTTTCTTGCAACTATCTAATTCAGACGGAGCTGGGTGTCTTCCGATTTGATCTAAAACGAACAGTAATGAGCAGTATTTGCAGAAAATCACTTTATTGTCGAAGTTTAATCGCGGCATCCAAGTCTGAGCATGGCGTCATTTTGTGTGATCACGTCTTTGCCCTAATGGTTGAACAGCGCCGTTTCACGGCCTTGTAGTCTGCCCAGTCGAACACTCGGGGATATTAGATGCATATACGAACATTTACAGTTTTATTGATGAAAGCTAATTCTTTTATTGCATGGCTTTGAAAACGTTCCCGCCAGAGTGGATTTTATGGTTCTATGTGGAATTAGAGTATCAACTTTGGAATAGGCCAAGCTACACTTTCGCCTCTTGTATGTAAGAGTAAAAAATGAATCATTCATACGTGTTAAGTGTCTTACAGCCTTTTTTTAATTTTACGGCCTCCATTCACTAATCCACTGCCGCAATGTACTTTTAGCCTGTACAAATATGTATACACACTAACACGTGTAGATTAACCAAACATTTTGTACATGGTCTTGAAATAAAATATAATGGTTGTTAAGAAAAGTAATCAAACCTTCCAAGAAAAATTATTGTTTATGGTACATGTGTACGTAATAACGTATTGGTCTTTCTCCAGTATCGAATATGATAATATGATATTAGACTACCAAAATACCAAATAAAGAATAGAGAAATCTACATCAAATTACAAGTCCTTTATGTAAATTCAGATTTTCCCCCCTAAAAGTAGAGTAGAATGATACTGAAGAAAAAAACCTGCTTAGTATGGCCTAATGTATGGTGGCATATTTCTGCCCCCTAAATGCAAGATAAATTATGTCAACATGCAAGATAATTATGTCTACATGCAAAATAGTTATGTTGACATGCAAGTTACAAATCTTTTAAGATGATCTGATTTTTATATGGGTAAAATGACTTACTAATGCAGGACTCTGACATCATAGATGCAAGATGCAACATAATTA
>WFKH01007768.1:38183442-38203804 GCA_016163765.1 Magallana hongkongensis
TTCAAGCACACGGTCCCAAGAAACTTCGGAAAAAGTTCAAGTTTCACCAAGGCTGGCGGATCAAATACCGCCTTGTGTACAGAGTTAATAAGTGTTCTTGACATATAGACACTTTATTAACAACTTGATGAGTATAAGTTATCGTTTATGACAAGAAGCATTCAGAGAAATGTAAATTGAAGGTAATCGAAGTGATAGTGTATCGTGGGGGTGAAAAAGAGGTGAGATAAATACCAAGGTTGGTCGATTACTCTTATAACGAAGCGCTCAAGACACCCTTTTCTCGAAATCCCAGATCTTTATCGAAGAAAGTAGAACAAACTTCATGCATAATTAAAATATAGCATGTATATCTAGACTTCAATACGAACTTGAAATTTATTCAACAAACAAAACGGGCCATAGTATTCGCTAATCAAGATGGTTACACTAAATAAACACAAATTGCATGATATAAACACATTCTGTTAACGTTTCTATCGTACATTAAATTAATCTTTTTACCCATCGTTCCACCTTTCTTCATTTATCTACATGTACATGTATGTCGACATATACATGTCCTGAATCTAAATTAATATCGCCCAATACTTGACCGAAACATCGAAGTTCATTCATCCTTTAGTAGGTTTAATTATTTATCAAGCATACAAGTTCTTTTCAAGCCTCTTGAAACCATATACTGTATACATCACTTTACTCATTCGTGATAAAAATGGAAATAAATAAATAAATAAAAATCATTGACTCAATTTCCATTTTACTGTTCCCTATGCATAGTGCAATGCACCTTCTTGTTACATAATATGGAAGAAACCTCAAGCTCACTGCGTGGGACTGTTTAATTTCTCCGCTGAATTAGCAGCAAGAATATCGATCCACTAATGTCACAAGTTAGAAGGGAGGCCTCCGAAACCCCATCGCTTTTACTGTCGTCCCTGAGGCATAACATACTCTCACTTTTTCTCTCTCTGAGATCACTTTGAGATAAAACAAGTCTCATCTTTTCGGCATTATCACGTTTATGTTGATACCTATTCGAAGCGTAAAAGTGTCATGTGCTATCCCAACAATTGTCATAATTGGTTTAGCAAATATCGTGGCGCGGCCACCAGAGATGAAATACAATATAACATTGGCCAGAGGGAATATTCAGAGGGTTCTGAGTTTTTGTTTATGTTTGTAATTAATCCTGTTTGTTAAGTTTAATAAACAACGCGGCTGAATATCTGGGAATTGACAATGTCATCATTTTTACATCAAGAGAGTTTAACAGTGAAACAGCAGCTGATCAATGCAATGTCTGTTTCTACAGTAAATCCAGATTTAAGAACGATTGAGAAGGAGTCCCATTAGTTACGATTGTGTTGATAAATTAATTTTAAATGCTTTAAGACAGTTTTATAAACCAAACAAAACACCGATCCAAAGTTTGCCGTGCTTAAAGACATACATGGTTCTCCGTGAACTCCATAACAAGATCCCCTGAGATATGGTGGAGGAAAAACGATTGTCCTCGTATAGCTTGTATTACGTACATCTTTATACACCGGGACCAAAAAAAAAACTCTTCAACGACACAAATGAAAAGAAAAAAAAACACTCTGAAAAACAAACGTTTCCCATAAAAATATAATAGATCAGACTTGTCAGACCCAAGTAGCATCTCGATAGAAAACATGTCAATAGAAGCAGGGAAGACAGAAGATTTAAGGAACTTGGGTGTAATAACAAAGCAAGGCAAAGTGTTGCCCCGATAAAAAGTGTTTTCAAAGACTAATTAAAGATTCTATTAGCGAAAGCTCGTAAGAGAGTCTAGCAAGAATGAATTGGTAAAAGTTTACCAGAGCATTGTCTGCGAGCGTGAATTTGAGGAAACAGTGCGATAAAGTCATAGAGCTTCCTTGTTTACTACTTAAATTTAAATTTCAATTACGTTTTTTTTTAAATTCAATATGATTTCTAAAATAAATTTTTTCATCTAAAAAAAAAAAGATGGAAATCACAATAGCGTACTTTTACTGAAATCATATAAAATGCATGTAATTTTAAAACTTATAACTTAATTTTTATTTTACTACTGTAACTACATGTAAAACTGGTCTGTCAATCGTTGTAAAAAATATAAAGTTTAAAAATTTTTGGTGTGTTTAAGGAGAGAGTGTTTTCATTTCGAGTTGTTTATGAATACTTACATAATTCGTCCAAACGTTAAGAGTAAGGATTTGTTTCCTTTCATCCAAATTCATAATCTGGACTAACTGCAGGCCGAATGTTACGTTGATGATGTCGGAGTAGTTCTGTACTGGCCGTCCGAATTTCCCTCTTTCCTCATACTTCCGGAGCAGGTGCTTTATCACCCGATCCTCGTATGAGAATTCGGTGCTGCTTGAGTACCCACTTCCTAAGGTTAGAAAAAAAATATATATTATATTATATTTAATGTAATTTGTATCTAAAAAAAATATAATATCGTTTCTTTTCTTGCAGCCGATAGACTATTTTAATAACATTTTAATACCAAAATTACCAAAGTAAAAATCTGAAAAAACTGATAATTATTGAATTTTTTTGTTTGGCCTTTCTGGTTGTTCAAAAGTAGCGAACTATTGCCAGCACCTACTTAGACATTATTTAGGAACCTAAACATCGATATCATTTATATAACCTTCAATTTTAACTTTTAATGTCATTTTGGCTGGTTCGAACTTAGATACAAGACATAATATACATATATACGCTTAACGAACTGTTGAATGAGGCTGGCAATGTAAATTGAGGATAGGGACGACTGGAATATACTGTAAACCTATTAATTTTGGCTGTGTATTCTATTTAGCGTTTTTGGCGGAATGCGGCTTCCGCTAAATCAAGTACATGTACATTGCTAAATGCCATGCATATATTACAAATTATGTACGAGTTAATGATAATTAGAAATAAACGAGCGAGTCAAATTAACTCAATTCATTGACGTTTTCAAGTAAACTATACTGGTCATTAGATAACTGTTCGTGTAATAGTACAGTTATACACGGGCATAGCAAAGCGCAAGGACAAGCGGTTTAAAGTCGTTGTAACCGTTATATTAAGATATGGGGAATGAAACCGAATTCAGTATAAGCGTGTTGTTCTTATAAAACGTATTCGTTGTTACAGACTTTTACTGTTTTTATTGCAAAACATTCATAAAATATCCTCTGCCGAGAATATGCCCGCTTAATTAGTTGTGTGTTTGCTAGGTTTTCCTTTCATTCAAGACTTTCTTAATGACTTTGATGAGTTAAAAATTGATCTTTTTCCAATTAATTTAGTTCACATGTGTCTTATTAAATCGAGCGAAAGTGTACTGATGTCAGTTAGATTATTTTAAAATAGTGCTATATCTGATTTTTTTTAAAATTTAGACTAATTTCTTCTTCTAATCTGGTAAGTATTTCCATTCTAAAAATGAATGTATTTTTTTCAAAAATTCCCACGGGTGATAAATGGGCAAATTTGGTTTATTATAGGGCAGGAATGGAAAGAAGAAGAAAAAATACTATCAAGAAAAAAGTCAGAAAATTTATCTTTAAAGGCGCAAAAGGAAGGGTGTAAAAGGCCAATGTTTACACTTATTCCAAAGCGAAAGTGGATTTTGAAGGGTTTTGGGGTTGTTGCAGGGGCCATATCTCTCGATTGATTTTCCTGTAGTTTGGATATGTTGTTGGACTAATGTCATTCTATAGGTGTGCCATATTTGAATTGATTTAAGATGGTGGAATTTTTTATATGATTTTTTGTTGTATAAAGAAATGAGAGAAAATAATTGTGGTCTGTGTCCATTAATCTATTAAAGAACGATAACTCGACAGGTTAAAATTACGGAACAAAAAAGGGTGGAACGAAAATGAATGAAAAGAACCACACATCCGTCAGCATGATTATTTCTCTTTTGTCACAGAATCGATGTAAAAAGCTCAGTTAATTCAATTTACTTGATGTTTCTAAGGATGCGATTTGGTACCCTTTTATCAAGTGTTGTAGAGTGCGCTACATTAGCAAATTGCAAAGAAAAAAAACCCCATCGTCTGGAAAGATTTGTCTTTGGAAAAAAAATCAAGGAATTTTATCGGATGATTTTTTTTTCTTTTCTGGTTTTTGGTGAGTCAAAATAATGATACAGCTGATTGATTTTGAGGGATAGGTGATTTTTGGAGAGGATGCTGCCTACCTTAATATTATCGTTGTCTGGCACATGATAGTGTAACAGATTATGTGAGATTGTTCGAAATATCCCAAACATCAGTGAAAATTGGAGTTGATGTATATTTTCACGATCATGGATGATTGGTAGAATGTGGTGCTACTAGCTTCTAATCATGGTTAAGTTAGTCGGGACAGACCGTGGTATCTCCACGAGTCTATACATCATTCGCACCAAATTTCCAATACTTGATGGGGCATTGGCAGTCTCTATGGCAAAGAGTCTCTCGTTCACGATTCGATGTGAATTTTGATGGATCGCGAACGTGTGGTATTTATGTATGCTGCCTCCACTAGCATTATGTATTTTTAACAAGATCAAAATCGGATATGTCTTAGCCAATTGTTAGTTCAATCAAAAAAAAATGTTCAGTGCGGCTTGATGCAAATTTACAGAGAAAAAAAAAGTATTCATCTGATAATAAAATTTTCTCCAAATAATATTACTCTGAAATTTGCCACAAGAAGCCTCACTAAAGTACTACCAGGAAGCTAACTCCCTTCCAGTAATGCGCTCTGAATTCCGTTGCAAGAAACTCGTCGCCCTGCGTCATGGCTGATATACTTTAGAGAACGATGTTATCATTTTTTTCTGATCGCTATGTCCATAATCAAACGAAATCAAACACAGCTAGTGCACAAGAAGTTATACAGACCTACATAAAATTGACACAAAGTCAGAAAACTTCGCAAACACTGTTATTAATCTCAATTTCCACGAGAACAAAATTTTCTAATCAATTATGCATATGGTATAACGTAAAAGCAATTTTCACAGGAAATGTAAAGTGGGCAATAGTGGGGTTTTTTTCAACCTCACGTCTATTTCAGTCCCTCCATTTAAAAGCGTATCCACGGCCATTAAAATATACTTGAATACTCTTGTCTGCACATTTTATGGAAGAAACTCGAGGGTCCGATTTTTATCGCCGAAGTAATTATCTTGCCTCATTATTAAAATCCAATTTGTATCTTTTTTATTGTCTTGCACTTCACACCTAAACAAGTCGCCGTTCTCGGGAAAAAAAACCCTGATGGTGTTTAAAAGGTAAGGTGGGAGGTTAATTATAGAAAAGTTGCCGAAAAAGAAAAGATATGATTTATCTAATTATTGTTGTTGCTTGACTTCTTTATTTTTACGTAAAGTTTTGAAAATCTTTTTATTGTACAAATATACATCTGGAATTGGGCAAAAGTTCAGAAATGTATATCGCCCGCTACTATACAAGTTAACATTTGCAAGGCAGATATATGATATTAATACATAGGCACAGTTCTATATTAGGTGTACAGCTACTATGCAAAATCAGTAAACTCTTCTAGTGTTTTAATGTATGTATGAACTAATGTTTAAAAGATGGTTGATATCATTATAAACTATTGCACTAAGACCTAAGAGTAAAAGATGAATATCTATATTAGAGAGTAAGATTTCAATAAACAGTGAATCCCTCTCTCTCTCCCCCCCTCTCTCTCTCTCTCTCTCTCTCTCTCTCTCTCTCTAATCGTTTTCTCTTCTGAAGTATGTAAAGATCGTTCTCGTAACCCAATAAAGCAGAAAATCTATTCAATTATAGCATGTTGAAGACACAACCAGTGTTCTATCGAACTGAATGACCAAAATGTAGCAACGTTGGTCAAACCCATTGGTGAAAGTCAATATTGACAGGCTTTCCCACTGGTTTAACATGCAGTATTTGCTTACACGTTCGATTGGCGTTCATTTGATTTTATTTAATCATGAAAAGATTTTTATTCATTATCTTTGGTACATGTACAGACACCACATTGAGCTACAAGCAAAACGCGGCATTTTAACTTGATTGAGTGGCCATATTTGGTACAAGAATCAATTCTTGAATCGTCTGGCAAAGGCACATATGATAACATACAACAAAAATATGAAATCGAGTTTGGGTGTGCTAGGAAGAACAAAAAAGTGTGATACCATTAATTCGAGTAATGATAGCATGTTTACTGCACATTTTCCTAGTTATCTGACTTTAGAAAGGAAGCCATCTGGGTTTGTTTATGTATGATTTTATTACATTATCTTTGAAATGCATGTTCCACATTTTTATTGCATAGTATCATTCAATTTTGTGCAAATAAAGGTTTCTATGATGAAAACCAATTTATTAGGTTTTTGTTTGTATTAATTCGACAGGGGTCTTTAGATCCTTTTCTACTTTCTAACCTAGAAACTTTTGAATTGTTTGTAATATAGAATCCATAAATGTCTAGCCGTGTTCTTGTTAGAGCCAGGATTCCTTCGATATAGAGTACAAAAGCATTTGATATCATCAATGAATTTTCTTTCTCCTAAAGCTCAGTCAAATGTTAAGGATAATTCAATGGGTTTTTAAGCCAGAAACTGTTTCAATGATCTTAAAATTGAAACAAACCGAAATTTTAAGAAAAGGCGACCGTGTGGCAGTTTTCATGTTTATTCGTTTTTTCTTTTAAAACACATATTTTTGGTTCTAAAATTAAATAAAACACAATTATATTGACTCACGCACTCTTGTTTGTATGGGGTCGATATGACGTCTGACATGAGATATTGGAATAAATGGTTTACAAGAGAGCTTTTATCTTTTTTTTCTTCAGCCAAGCTCCTTAACGCAAAACACTTACATGATGAAACTGCATGAGCTCAACAAAGAGGGGGCCCTTAAGATCCAGTAAATCTGCCATAAAATGCAATAAAAACTGGATTGTATGATATGCCTACCACTTAATACAAATGATTTGATATGTAAAATCACTTTTGTATACTTAATTAGGTTAAAAATGCGTCTTATAATTACAAAGGATATCTACATGCACATGTACTTAAGACGTGTGTTTTTATTCTTGATTTAATGTTTAGAATTCTAAGTGATTCATTTATTAATGAAGGAAGGAATATTTTAAACACATCTTTATATAGAATATGAAAAATGAACTTATTTCTAAGTCTGCTGTGATACATTGTATGTACACCTTATGTGTATTGACTAACGAAGTGGTTGATTATATACAAAAAAAAATGGCCAATTAATTAAATTGAATTTGATTAGTTTGGTGCAAATTCACAAGCATGTTAATAAGAAATATTTACTTTACCAACAAACGCCCATAACATACACAAAATTATTCATCGAAGTCTTTTTTTTTCGAAAATTCCATTTCTAAAACCAGTATTAATTTGTTTATTCAAACCAACTAAGAATAAATAAAAAGTCATCTAATTTTGGATTACTAGGTATAAACATTATTATTTTCATGTCTCCGAGAATGGAAATCAGGACATTTATTTTTTGTTGTGTTTGTTTGTCTGTTCGTATTTTTGACGCCCTGATCGATTGTAATCTAACAAATGTTATATCTTTTGAACTTCATGTTTGATGTTCTGAAAGGTTGTGTTCAGAAGTCAAAGTCAGTAAATGGTCAAGTTTATTGATAAATGTCAAAGATATTTTTTCCATTCAACTTCAGAGTTTTGTATAATTTATTTTTTCGTAGGGGTTGTGGATATTATGAAGACATACGCTCGTCTTATTTACAACATATCTTTTCAACTTTCTTTTCAACTTTCTTTTTTTTATTTACAACATATCTTTTCAACTTTCTTTTGTGCTTCCTACGAAGAAAAGCATGATCTCTCTTACGAAATTCACTGATTAGTTTCGATTTTGCAAGTTTGCAAACTTGCTTATTATTTTTTCTAAGTTTCTATGGGATTTCAGTATTTTAAATACATTATAATCTGTACAATTGATAAACTGCTTGTATTATTGAAAACTTTCTTTGATGGCTTTTCGAAAAAAAGGGGGAAAAACGCCAAGATTATTAAACTTAACGTGCAATTTCTATTCAGTTTACATGTGGGAGCTATTTATTAACAGAATTAAAGGTCCAGTTTTGGGAAAAGAAAAAGATAAGCGGTTTATCTCAAAAACAAATTTCTCTTAATGATTTCTTTTCACTTTGCCCATGAGAATGAAAAACGTGATACTAAATGGTACTAATTAAACAAAGGTTTGGTGGAGGCATCAAAAACCAAATTAAAAATGTGTACCTGCGTCACACCTCAAAAACTGAAAAAGTTCTTGGGCGAGCGTTAAAATAGGATCACTGATCATACAAGCTTTTGCAACAGTGGGGCCCCCGACTAAAGTCAGTAATAATTTATCTAGCAGACTTGCTGAAACCGGGCCTTTGATTGAATACATTCATGCAATCTCGCCATTGATCTCTGCGAGTTCTTTAATAAGTTTGACTGTAATTGGTAAAGACCAACTAAAATCGCCTCAATAAGTGAGCCTCGATACAGTGTCTTACGGACGCTCCTGCGGAGGCAGGCATCGATATTAAAGACCATCAAAGAAAAACCATTTGTGTTGAATTGCACAACCTGATGTTTCAAAATAGACCTGACAGTTTGAAGTCAAGTAATTAAATGCTCGTCACTTTCTTCAAGTAATATTGCTCGTTAATTTCCGCGAATGTTGTTCGTTTTCCAGAGAGCTAAGCTCTCTATTAACGTTTAAGAGTTACCACTTTGCTTTGGAGAAGTTATATTTGGAGCCATAGCATTTGCAAAGGGTCAATACTTTGCATTTGCTGCTTATCTTTTGGAATGTCAGAGGGAAATTACATATATTAGTTTTTATTATTATTGTTAAGGAAGAAAAAATAATGGCTTAGTATCTTTTAACTTTTTTTTTTAAAGAAATTTATCCGAGGTATGGATTTGATAGCTATAGGTCTTTATCAACCAATTTTATGACACGGTTTATAGTAAAGGCATTTCAGCTGTTCCAAGCCGGTTTTCTGTTCATAAATTCACAACATTGATTTCATTAATACAATGAAGATTCACTTTTACTCATATACAATAGTGCTTCATGGATGACGATTCTCCAAAAGAAATATGAACACTATTTGATATGCACACAATTTCGACGATGCTATGCGAGGCAAATTGTTAAAAAAATTCACTACACAGTTCTTAGAAGAATAACCTTACATTGTAACTGATCTCATGGGTGGTAATCTCTCCTATAAGACGGTCTATGAACATGAAGTATGTTTAGAGTATATGGGGTATTCCTTCGTGAGGTTTACTTGTTATTATGAGGAAAACAAATTGAACTTGTAAAGAAAGATTTGTGGTTTTTAAGGGAAAAAAGTGAATTTAAGTAAAGCTTTTAATTAACTAGGTCCACAAGAAATATAAATCGTTTTTAGGACAACGGGTCGAACTAAGTCTCCATTCAGAAAAATAAACAACCTTATTCAGTTTTTAACATTGCACAAAATACTGTATACAGGGTTGTTTTCGTCCCATCTTATTTTCACCATATTACACTTGCAAACAGTTTCGCCCTGTCTTGAATTCGTCCAGACACAGCTGTGTTAAAATAGAAATAATTTGAGACATTTGAATTTACCCAGTCTTAAATTCGTCCGCTGACAACGAGGGCGAAAGGGACGGAAATAAAACGGGGGCGAATATTTCCCTGTACCAAGAATGTCAGCTGAATACACGTGTAATGTATTTTATTCAAAATGTTAGGAAACAATCTTCAATTTAAAGATACAAGGATGCTGTCCTCTCTAATCGCTGATTTCACCCGAAGTTTGCCATATACTATCTCCAGGAGAATTATTGACGAAGACCTTACAGATTGGCACAGAAGAAGTCCCGTGGGGTTGGTTACGTCTTAGAAAAAAAACTATTCATTTTGCAAACGCTTTGCATTTAGAAAGAGCTTAATTTTTGCGTTTTTATTTACAAGTTCTATCGATAAGGTCTAGACAAAACTTTATTTCAAATGTCATTTTCATAAAAAGATTCAGAAAACAGTGCAGCATTTATTCTTAAAATTATATTAGAGTCATATTTCATTTTCTAGAATGCAGTATATCATTTGTACAAAGATTGACAATTTGAAATATTTGGATTTTGAAATTCCTTTCTATTAGTATATTGTGATTCAAATATCTCTTGTCATAAATTTTTACTCAAAGCCGACTGCAACAGTTTTATTAAAGTAGAAACTGTCCCAAATATTACAAAACTTCTTCTGAATCTAACTTTTGTACAAACTTTGAATGTTTATTTTTAAATCAAATTAATTGATGAATTGATAATAAACTTATTACGTTTTGAAAGCTAATTCACAATTTTGAAATTTGAAATTCTGGAAAAGTCGATGTAACCCCCCCCCTCCCCCACACACACACACACACACCCCTTGTTGTTGATACAGCGATGCGTTTAACATTGTCATCGAGTCATGAGGATAAATGAGGAAAGCATCAGATTTTCACTCTGTGGGGTCCAAAAACGTTCGCCACTTTAAAAACGTGTCAATGGTTTTTATACAAGACTGCCATGCGAAATTATTTCCCCGCTATCACGTTTGCAAAATCCGCATTAGCCAAAAGAGATAATCACGGAAGAAAGATCTCTATGAATGACTGTTGTCTGGTCGGTGGAAAGAAAAAATTACAGGATTTTGCAAAACAAATGATTGTGATTCGAAATTATAATGCGTTTATGTCTTCGTGAGTCAAAATCCTCGGAGCTTCCGAGATCAACCAAACGAAGACTAATCAATTTGAAGGATAATATATTTGAAATATTTTCGTTTCTTATTCGCGAAGCTCATTAAAAAACCAAACCTTTTTCACAAATGAGGAGTAAAATTTGTCAGGATTTGAAATATTATAAACGATAGGTATCAAATGCATGTTCAAAAGATTAGTTTAAATTAATTAATCAGATTAATAAGAAAATATGTGAGCCTTTTGAAATATTGAAAAGCAACTTAACATTTTGTGAAAAATACTAAACTAAAATATTTTCCTGCGACTCACCTCTACATTTGAAGATGGTCATAAGAAAATTCCAGCACAGAAAGGTTTGCAAAATTTTAAGCGTCCATTTTACATCCATTCTCTGCAAAGGGTTTCACTTTCGTCAAATTTCTGCAAAAGGCCAAAAAGCGCAACGTAATTACACATTATTTTTTTTCAAAAGAGATCAAATATCTATCTAGATGCTAGACGAGCTATAAATTCAATTGATGCGTGGCTCAGGCTTTTGCGCTTTGAGGTAGTTAGGCCTGCCATCCTTCTATTCGATTCTGTTTTATTTAGATGCCATTGATTGTCATAACTTACCGCTTTAATACCAATGCTTGCATGATCTAAATGGCACCATTATTCCGGTTATCAAAAGCAAACAAAACTAAGGTTCCCAAAAGTGGACAGTGCAAAAGACGAGGTGATTTTCGTTGAGACTCTAGAGAATGCCTTTTCATCAATTATTACACATCTTTGGGTATATTTAATTAAATACCATTCAGTCGCAATGTTCTCAAATAAAAGAGATAAGATATGACAAATGCTTTAGAAATCTTGGCTGTATGTGGTGGAAAAAAGTCATCCAAAAACATTTTATGCAACCATGCCCAGTCAGTGTGATTTAACAATTTATAAAGTTGCAGTCCTTTTTTTTTATTATCCCAGGTCTGTGATAATCAAAACCTTTGCTGTATATTTTTGTCCCACAGTAAAATTGAAGTCTAGTCAAGAAACATCAACAATAACTTGATTTAGATGAGAAAAGGGGGGAACAAAGCTAATGACTCCTTAATATAATTAGCTAATAATATATTCTTTTCTCCCTAATGACGACATTCCATAGAAAATTAGCCAGAAAAAGGGACGGCAAAATAAGAGCACGGACGTTCATTTTATGTACGTAAATCACTTTAGAAGAGCATATATATATATAAACTCGTAGATAAAGAAACCTAATGAAGCTTTCATTTCTTGAATTTTCTTGAAACAGTTATTTATAGTTTCGCACATCGACGGTTGAGTGAGTTAGCAATACCTCAACCTGTATAATTATTTTTCGCCCCGTAATCGACTTCCACAATCGTATATATAACCACCGGTCTTTCATTGCATGGTTATTATACGGTGCTAGTAAAACAATGCTCAAAGCCGGCGGTTTTGCTGAATTCATGATTGGCTATAGGAAACACAATGTTATGTTTTGGCAGAATTCTCCCCGAGGACTCGGTAACAATTTCCGACTGAATTCTGAAGGTCTGTGCACGACTTGATAATACGATCGTAAAACATCAGCACAGAGCTGATGAAAAGAGAGTGCATAATTCAAGTGAAGAATGATTTTTTTTCGTTATGGCGCCCGCCTGATCAAGGTCCCATCTACGTCTTAAAATTAAACTTTTATCATCCGATCCCCTAGTAACAAATAAATATACATCTGTATATCTATGTTTCTCATCATATATTGCTTAGTTTAACGTTTATTGAACAATACTTTTATTTCTTGGCACTTTTATTAAATAAATATTTTTCAATTCTTCGTTTTTAATATTGAAAGGACATCAACTTTGGGCGTGTGAATTTCTTCTGATGCAGAGTATACTGTACTTTGTATATAATTATTCTTTGCATGGCAATTGAAGAGCATTCTTGACAAATATTTAGTTCCTTTCTATCTGAATCAAACAAACAAACAAAACCAGCTTATTGAAAACATTTTTACGTTCACCCATCACAAAATAACACGTTCAAAAGGTGGGAGAATTATTCTATGCTATTGTAAGCACGTCGATGCAGATATTTTAAATGCCAGAAAATAACCAGTTAACACCTAATATTTCTGTACGTTAACGATTAAGTGTGAAAGCCTCATTTCATCAATGCAAACAGTACCCTAGCTTTTAGCGACGAATGAAAAGATTTCGTTCTGATCAACCATCACACTCTCGATTTAATCCCAACTTAGATTCAATAAGTTTCAAATAGTTCTTGACAAAGGTAACCTTTCGAAATTCTATTGCTACGAACCGAAAACTGGTGAGGATTTCAAGAGACTGTAAAAATGGATTAATCATAAAAGCCTTTTATAATTTTTGTCCCAAGTAATGTAAAACTATACAAACATTGCTAAAGTAAATGTGATCGATTTTAGAAGTGAGAAGAATATGAGGACAACCCCCCAAAATAATCAAATAATACTTCATAATCTTAAAATCAATCGTCTCTTATTGAATAGAAAAAAAGAGGCGAATGTTAATCGTTCAAAAGTGTATATTTCAAACATTTTAAATTGTTTTTCGTTTGAATTTACTAAGTACAAGTTAGTTAAACTAAATAAACTCGGAAAAATACTACTTGATCTCTTCGTATGGATTTTTTTCCTTAAAATTTAAAATGGTCAAACAGGGTAACATGCACACATGTGGGCGTTAATGATGTACATGTATGACGTCATGTTTAACCTGAAATAACAGCATAAATCACTAATTACATTTTGTTTTAAAACTCCGAAATTTAATCTGTGTTTTCATTAAATTAAACCAGTTTAGTTTCGCTTGACGGGGGTGTTAACGAATAGAACGAAAATAAAACGGGACAGAAATTATCATGTATATATTTATACAGAATTTTAATTACACTTGATTTATAGTATCTGACGCCGAGTTCAAAATAATAAGTTTTAACTTTAGAACCAACGCTATATTGCAAGACATGCATATGGTTTAATATAACAATATTCCGTGCTCACTATTGAAAAGGAAGACACTCCTAGCATATCAGTTTCATATTTGAATAACGGTTGTATTACACGTAACATCCGGTCGACTCATTCAGGAGATCTTGTAATTTTTTTAGAACTGACTAGATGGAGATATTGAATAAAGGGAAATAAAGAAGAAGATTCATTTTCCATGAAGTCAATAAGGATCAGGAAGGTCTTTGTTGGTGGAATTCCAGACGACCTGAAAATCGTTATTCGGACAGAACCGGAATCTATTGGCGGTGGCGGACGTTTGAGTAATATCATACGATATCAGTGTTGAACAGATAAATTAGAATTTTTTTTTAGCCAATATGACTAACGTTTTTTTTAACCAATATGACAAATGTTTTCGAAGAAGTTAGAAAGACATATACAGGCGGTTGGCTTTTTTTTCCTTGTACCCATTCTTTTCCGGCCAATTTTGATAAATAACCAAAAAAAGTTCAGATATTGATGAATATAAATATTGCACCTTATGACTTTTGGAAATATCAATTCCACTTTTGACTTTGGAGATATTCGAACTCTTCTGAACCTGAATAGATCATGGCGAGAGACCATCAAGACACGATAAGAGAAATAGTGCCTCTGAGCCTCTTCTGGAGAAAGCAGGCGCGTGGTCTCTCCCTCGGATGGGTTGTTTCAATCATGGATTTGATATCCAAAACATCACCATAGTGTGATCTTCCCAGTTCATACATCACTTAAAATCGATGCCGTAACGACACAAGTGGTAATAAAATACCTAAATGTGAAATCCAAATTAAATAATTCAATGAATATCTGTGACAATGATCCCCGACTGGATTGCAAGGGTCTCATATTCTGTGGCATGGAGTTATCTAAAAATTGTAACTAAATCACATGATCATTCCTACTGGAAACCAATGGGAAATTTGTCCATCCAATAATCTTACTTCCTCTTTTATTCGACCAATTTTTAGTAAGAAAATAAAAACTTTAATTTTTTAACTTTTGTAACGAAACTTATACATTACACGACTGTACTGTAGTTGAAGGTAAAACAGTTTTTGCTAAATATGAATAACTCTAGGTACAAAAACAAACTGTTCAGCTGTATTCATCTGTGACTTAATCATTTGAAACGAGAGCTATTGTCTACAGAAATAGGCTAATACAATTACTGAGGAAATGCAGAGTTACTGCCCGTGTCTGTGCATAATTAACATTCATCTAATTAACTTCACATGCACTCACTAAAGTTTAAAAAAAATCTAATTCGTTGGTTTGATTCCTGTCGAAGCCTGAGAAGAATATTCTAAATGTATTTAACTCGTGTCTCGGAAGAATCCAACCACTTTTCACTCTATTGAAAGCTTGCATATCTCTTGTCTCGCACTATTTTAGAAGCCATGTTCATCCGCCGTCTCATTAACAAATTAAGGATAAAAATCTGATCATTACGTCCAAGTCCAATTTTCTTTACATACAGCTTCAAAGTTTCGATTCCTTTTTTCGCAGTTTACGAACGCAAAACGATTTCCTTGGTTTAAATTGGTCCTAGGGAGTTTCCAAACGGCTATAGAGAACTGTTTTACCATGTGTATACCATTTGCCTTATTGGAGAATGTAAGTGTTTGGTCTTTAGTGAATTCAGGAGAGGTTTTTTTTAACGTTTCGATCGAAGTTTTGTCGATTTCTCGCCGTTTAAACAATTCCTCTCACGTCTTTACAGAACTGTTTGCCAAATATCGAAGAGTGTCCAAAATTATCTCACTCTAAATTTTGTCAGATATTTTGTCCCTTTATATCAGCTTTAATCAAGTTTGAGTCGTTGTGAAATTTTTTCTTAGTCAGAATTCTACCAAAAAGTTCACACAGAATTTCTTTTTTCTGTTTTCGCCAGCAATGACAATAACCATAAGTTGGTCAGGGGGAAATTGATCGATTGTTATCTAATTTTATCATTTTAACGCTGATATAATCAAGCTTCATTAACACTGGAATATTCTGTTTGAACTGCTCCTCGCAAGAGATGAAGAGACCTCCAGTAAGTGGGGGGTAACAGTGTTATACAAAAGCAGACCATTAAAAGACCGTGTCGAAGCATCGTTAATTTGTGTAATCCCAGCAAGGGCATAAAAGTGCATGCAAACCTCCCACCAAAGTCGAAGATCAAACCTGACCCGTGAAAGGGATTTCTTGGAGATCCTGTAAGATCTTTTTTTGGTTTTCTTTCTTTCTTTTTATTTTTTGTAAAGGTTCTCAAGTTGCAGGCGTCGAATTCAATTTCAGTCGCTCTTCATTTTTTACAATTAGTTATTGATGAAATATTCAAAGGGGAGAATTAGAGACTCGTTCATACTGGATGCGCATTTTCTACTTCTTGATTACCCGTCTCGGAATATATAATTGTCAGAAACAAAAAACAAAAAATCACACTTACCAGTCTTCCTATATCGCGTCCATGTTAGAGAACAATACAATCCTTCACGGAAAAATCGAAGTGTTCCTTGTCTATCAGGACCCCATTCACACATCCCATCGTTTACAGGTTTTAAAATATATTTACTATCTAAATAAAAAGCCAAAGATGCATCGATAGGGCCACAGACGATCTGTTTGCTGCACGGCACTTAAGTTTCGATGAGGGTAGAGTTTAAGTCAGTCATGATATACAATAAAGATACTGAAAATCAATTGTTTACACACCATCGATTCGTCTTCATATACCTATATAATGTTATTTAACTGTTTACTAGCAATCAGACGACTTTGTATCAACCTCTTCTTTTGGTACAATGACAGCGCCGCTAAGTACCGACCGCATCGGGAAAAACATGCAAATGACCAAAGCCGAATTTCAGATCGTCAGAGAGAGAGAGAGAAAAAAAAACGGAGAGAGATGTGTTGCACATCATTCGCTGTAAAAACATGTTAATTAAATGTAGTGCTCAATTCCCTTTTCGTCCTATAACCACTACAAAGATGGATTAGACGGCAAACGCGCAAATTAGCTCTTTTAATGTACAGAGATAGCACATACTATCAAAAAGCAACTTTACGTCGGATTTCCATTGTATTTTCTGTATATTCTGTAAATTACTCACAGATCAAAGCACTTACATTCAGCAGAATATACAATGCACTTATACGTCATCATATAATCTCTCTCTCTCTCTCTCTCTCTGAAATTCAATGTTTTCCGAACTAGATCTCTCTCTCTCTCTCTCTCTCTCTCTCTCTCTCTCTCTCTCTCTAAAATTTAATGTTTTCCGAACTAGAGAGTTTGTTTTCAAAAGAGAAAAAAATTATTCACTCGGTTGGTTGAAATAGCATTTTGCTTCCGATTTTCAACAGATGTGGTAGTAAATTGAGAGTGAATTAATACAAAACAATATACAGATGTTCTGGCTATTACCCATATTAAACAGTTTTGTTAAACAATATTTAACAGAGGCAGTAAGGACGAAAATAACGTTCAACATCGAAAAATACATTCTTCCTACTGTGAAAAAAATAATTATCCTGTGAATTAATGGCTGTATAAAAGGGCTGTTGAAATTAGAGATCTTGTCTGTCTGTCAGTTTCAAATGTTTTCCTTACAATATCAAAACATAAATCTTCAATTATGAATTTATTTGCACTCTTAAAGATACCTTGCCAGCTTGACCTGAATATCTCTATAATTTTACTTTTGTTTTGTTGGTTCATTCATATTGCATTTGCTTTTTTATTCTTTTCTTACAAAACTAATATTCGCTCATTATTGAGGGAACAATTCAGATTTTTACAACGTATTGTCAAATTATACTCCCAAATTATTTTCATGTGTTTACGAGTTAAAAATTTATTTTAACACGGAACTCACAATAAGTTGGGCTGCATTTTTATTGTAATCAAAGGTTAAAACTTTAAAATCACTTCGATACGTTTCTTCTCTTCCTCTTTCTAAATCGAGAGCACAAAATTGAGCTACTGTTATTAGAGTTGACGTCATCATTTCCTGATTTCCTGTGGTGATGTCATTAACCGCACCAGAAATATCTGCTATTTTATTTCAAGAAATGAATCACCGTGATTATTTAGACGAATAACCCAAAGTGTTGCTTCAATATCAGGTGCTTAAATATAACTTCATTTAATTGCATTGTTTCTTTACCCTTCGTTATTGAATATTGATACTTACTATTGTATTATAATTCAAATAAATATTAAAATTACTGATTTTACTATTTAAAATGGCAATCAAAAGGGTTTTTGATGACGATAAATTTAGATTGAAAACTGTATTACAAAGAAATACCCATAAAGTTGTATTTTTTTCCTTTAGTTTTCATAACTATCATCTATAATAAATAAAAATGTTTAACAAGTTACAAAGCTAAAATTAACATACAATATTTCAAATTAACTGTATAAGCATATATTGCATATATAGCATACAGCAACCGAAGTGTGTCATTTCCTTAAAAAAAATTAAAAAAAAAACAATTAAATGAAAAAGGAATTCGATATCAATAGGAAAATATTTGTTTACCTTGGAAACGAGTGAAATCGAATGGACCAAATACAGGGTTGTTGCCATACCACCCACTGCTGCTAGTGTCCAGAAGCTAGTAAGTCGGGCATTAGTGATACCAAGCTACTTTATAAAGAATTTATGCGGTAAGTGAGAAGACCATTGATGTTTCATCATCAGTGTGGCTTGTACTAATTTAGCCTCCCTGTGCTGTTTTTCCCAATCTGGCTCTCCCGGGTCACAGATCGAAATGCGTTCAAAGTATCATGTAACTAGGGATTGCGAAAGCATTTATTCTCACTGGTCAAAACCGGTAGTTTGATACTAGTTTATTACATGTATGTATTAATGGTTTTCACAAAATCAGCAACAGAATAAAAGTATAAATTAAATTTAATAATAAAACACAGATCTAGAGCATGAATTATATGATTTAGATGATCTAATACATAGTGACAGTGCATAGCATATTGAGGTGTAGCTAGAAATTAATATCGGGGGTAACTACCGTCCTAGTGTTCCGAAAAAATAAGCGTATCCTGGGCTTTGCCGGTTCGAATCATATCGTGGGACTTTTATGCAAGAACTGAAAAGTTCTGCAGTTCACGATGAAAACCCAATATATGCTTGGTTGTTAATTAAGCGAATTGTTGCACCTATTTGAGTACCCCCCCCCCCCATACACACACACACACACACACACACACACACACACACACACACACACATGCACACCATATAAAAAAGAATCATATCCGAATTTCTCAGCAATTTCTCAGCAATTTCTAACAGAACTTTTTAAGACGTCATAATACGAGTACATGTAGGTTTTTGAGGCAACAACTTGTTGTTAACTACTAATCTTAATTAAGATTGTATGCAGGGGTATGTAAAGAGAGGTGTTACTATGATTTGAAATAACAATGATGACCGTTTAGCTCGATATACATGTAAATTTTTGGTCATGGAAAAACAAGATATCGCTGCAAATCAAACTGTTAATCATGAAAGGCCCTATACTTGTATCCTGCATACACATACAGGTAGTTCGTACAGTTTTAAGGACGCTGGATGGTCAACAAATTAACCATCAGATTTGCCTTAAACTTTTAAACATGATATTTTTGGCCATAAACTATTATTTTGTAAAGAAAAAATCCAATTAATTTAGCTTTAAAATTTAAACATTTTTCTATATCTTTATACATAGCTCTTCGTCTAAAGAAGGAAAATATAGCCTAAACATGGCCACGACAGTCAAGCCCTCTTAAATTGTATTGGTGGAATACAGCCACCTTCCATTTATGTATTTTTCTTTGAGGACGCTGGATGGATAACAAATTATCCTTCAGAATTAATATTAGAATTTTAGACATGATATTTTTAGCCGTAAACTATTATATAGTAAAGAAAAAATTTCTAAATTTAAATATTTCCTATATATTTTTACAAAGTTCTCCTTCTAGAGGATATTTATATAGTCTAAAAATGGCACGACCATTCAGCCTTCTTAACCATTAACATCACACTGTTAATTTTATTAGATTAAAAACAAATTGATTGTTCTTTCTCTATTGTCGTTCATTTTCATTTTAATTACACAATGCGCATGCAGGAATTACCAATGCAAAATAAACAAAATTTAAATTTTTACTGCCAATTTTCTTTAATTTTCCGATTTTTTCCCCTCTGCATTACACTTAGGGGCGTATAACTCATCGCTATTTAGACTAATTGTTCATATGGTTTATTACTAAACACTGAACAGTTTGCCGTCATATTTAATTAATTTGAAAATACGCAGATCTCAAATGATATCAATGTGCCAACTCAATATCCAAAAATAAATATATTAAACCTCTAGGTGCAGGATTTCTTTTATAATATTACCTTGCTTTCTTTAAACCGTTGAGATGAGCGGACGATTAATTGATAAATGAAATTAATAAAGCAAATATAACCTCTACACCCCCCCCCCCCCCCCCCCCGCCCCCCCCCCCCCCCTCCGCCCCGC
>WFKH01007768.1:38227119-38280409 GCA_016163765.1 Magallana hongkongensis
TTTTGGGGGTTTTTTTTGGAGGTGGCTTTATGTTTGAATATATCGTGCATACCACTTCCTCACGAACATTTGTTATTGGTATATGCATTGGTGTCCACAGAGGCTTTTTTTGTTTAACCGGATAGGTTACCCACGAAATTATATCCCAACAAACCAGTTATTTTTAGACTACCCACGAATAATGACCTACACGATATAAAAGGGCTTCACTGTATATGTTATGAAAAGAAAGTATCATAATTAGTTGTAAGTGTATTAATAGTTGTTTTATGATTAAAACAAAAGTATTGAGAATTTCAAAAAAAAAATGTAGATAAAGTGTTGATCGTAATGAATTTTCAGACAGCAACAAATCTGTTAAACAGAAAATGGTTTTATTTATAAAGTTAGTATTATTGTTAGAATGGTATATTCTCACAAAAACATAGAGAGAGTAGAACTTGCATTGCAATGACCGCACTCCTTCCGCGAAGGTCCAAGAATATACAAATGTATTGCAATTTAACCAATACACCACGTGAACAGATTGAGTATACTGTGTGCATTTACATTGCCAATAAATAGATAGATTCGGGATTGAAATTAATACCAACAATCTTTTCATCTTGTCCGAAACGTGCGAATCTTTTCGGTTTTATTTGTTTTTCCTTCTTGTGGGCTAGACTGACGGTTGACATGCGTGCAATGACTCGCTTCCTCAATCCTATCGCCGTAATGGGTTCCACGCTGCTCTTCCAAAATGTTCGCTTTAACTTATTTTCCACCAGCAATCATTAACCTCTTGGAATGTCAATAAAGCTGACTTAATAATTCGTTCCTTTTGTAAAGCGTCAAATTGATATTTGTCGTCCCTTATTAAGGAATGAAGGGGCTCCCGTAATCTTATTTACCCAGCATAAATCTCGCCAATCGGCCCATTTCTGGAAGCGTGTGAGGGCCTGATTGCCTTATAGAATCAATTGCGAGTCTCTAGAACAAAGAGCTTGTAGATAGGGCGTTAATTATATATTTGTAAAAAAGATTAAATTCCTCTTTGTTATGATGGCCCTTAACTGACCGCCAAAAGTAAATAGCTTCAGTGATATTTTGTATCTATAATAAGCATACAACTCAAGCTCAAGTTGTGAATTCCCATAAGTCTATGTACACTGAGTTTAAGGGCGCACACAAGCCCAGGAAATTGTAACCAATTGATAATTATGAATTCGCTAATTTGAAATTTTAAAGGTCATACCTAATTCCAAAGTCAATAGAACAAAGGACATTATAACACATTCATACACTTAAATCTTAGGAAATTAAGCTTGGCCGTCGTACAAATTAGCTCGATGTGTTCTTTTTTAACAAAATCGAAGTGTGATGCCTGAGCGTACTTATAAAGATGACATATTCAAGAAATCCATTATGATGTAGAGAATTTAATGAGACAAGAAAAGGTCCCAAATCAATTTGTACATTAAATCAATAACAACCAAACGTAATGATAATATAGACGGATGACACTCAGTAGAACAGTATTCCATGCGATTTTCACATTTAACCATGCAGTTATTCCTTTCACTATATATTGATTTTCGAGGATATTTGCATTTAGTTGGAGAATAACTTCATCGGAAAAATATACACCGTTAGAGGCATTTTTGCATCTAAAATCCAACATTTCATCACAACATATTTCATTTTTGGAATCGAACAACGTAGACTGTCATAATTATGTGTCTCTTTGTTTACATCAATGTAAAGTGTAGCCATCGATGTTACAGGTTTTGATCATTAATGAAAAAATATGCCAGATACTGCCGATATTCTTCAATCCGCCATAGTCAATATCTCTTTATCCACCTGAAATCTCCGTTAACAAAATGAAGCTCTAACAAATCTCATGAGAAAAAACGACCGTTAATTGCCTAATTCTACCGACATTGATTAACTTTGTCAAAGTTTTTTCGGTTACGGTTAGCTTTCACATCATACACTCTATATATCAATATAGATTAGATTGCTGTAAAATTGCATGGATAATTTCCTATTATTAATGTATCATTGATTCACAAAGTGAGTTACTGAGCATTGACTTTTAAACGAGAATATTTCAAATAAATGGTAAAGGTAAAGGACTACGGAAGTCCTGAGTGTATATTTGGCACCGGACTTTCGAGGTCTTTGACTTTTTTATAAGTAGGCTGGGTGGCCAACAAATTACACATCAAATCTGTTTTAAACTTTTCAATATGATATATTTAGTCCTAGATTATTATTTAGTCCTAGATTATTATTTAGTTAAGAAAAATCCAAATATTTTAGCTTGAAATTTTGAACATTTTCCGGACTGTATATCTTTATAATACATGGCTCTTCGTCAAAAGAAGGTTAATATAGTCTACTGAGTGGCCAAGACCATTAACATATAATGCAGAGCGTTTTCATCATAAAACACTAGTTATAAAAATGCACATATTGCTTTTTATTCTTTTTTTTAATCATTCATTATTATTCTTTAATTTAAAAGGATCTATTGTTAACAAACGTGTATAAAATAATTATATATTTTAACATCTTTTAATTTTATTATAAAAAAGAAATTTTCATTAAGAAACATCCGTTTTCTTTTAGAATTTAGCAATGCAATATTTTCTTTATTGTACGTGTAACTTTCATTTATATGTAGACGGGAAAATTTTATTCTATGTACTAGGGCAGTGGTAGATCCTTACATCACGGATTCCAATCCCGATTTGGGAGATGGCGGGTAACTCTTCATATATGACTTATATTTTAAGAAGGGTGTTGGAGTAGGTATTGGCAAGATAAATATCCCCAATGACCAAACAGAATGTCTAGAAACGGTAACGTCGTTTCACAAATATAAAAATGAAATATCGTCTGAACGTTTAGGAAAAGACAGATATCGTAAAAATGCTCGCTTATTAGCACACAAATCTATTTGTTGTCTGCTTTGCATCTGCATATAGTACGTTTTTGTTGTCAAAGTTGCAAAGTAAAATGCAACAAAATTGTTAGTTTGTGGGAATAATATAACATTAGGTTGCCAGTTAGTTGTTATTACCTATAAAATGGTGTCACATGGTCGATTCATGGTGGAAATCATTATCAAAGACAAGGACGCTTTTAAATTTTTTTTTTTGGCCATGTCTTGAACAATTTTGTCTGACAATACCATTAATTGCTTGCTGCAAAATCGATCGCACTTGTGTATCAATGTTTGGGCCATTCTCTGGTGAATTTGTAAACCAATCTTCTTAGAAAAATATCTTCACAATAGCTAAGAAATTGAATAATATGTAATAAAATAATAATATGTAATACATGAATGAATGTTGTTGTTTTCTTCTTCATTAGCCTGCATTGAGAAAATATACCTACACGTAATACTTATAAAGACTGAAGGAACTGACGTCTTTCTATACAAATCACGGGACTCTCACATGCCAAAAACGTTAGACAAAAGTAAAAGTAAGGTAATAATGGCTATTTACGTCCATTGGATTGTACTCGTAGCATTAGTGGCGTGGGGAGCTATCAACGTTTCAGAAAGGGTAAATGATGGAGATGGCTGAAAAACTAGTTTGGTAAATTGGTATTCTGGTCCATTCTTCTATTAAGCGAAGTGCTTCGCCATAAACTTGATAACATCAAGCCGTGTGCGAATCACAACCAATATCTAGCTACTTTTGGACCATGCCACACTTGGAACCAGATCGTTGCCTTATTTCTGCGCATATTTTGCATTTAGTCTTCTTAATACCAGACATTCCCAGATAATTTATATCAAATTTAGCATGCTTTTATTATCGTTTCACACAATACTATTTTATATTGTAGCCATATTGCAATGTTTTACCTTAAAGCCGTTCACACTAAGATTATTTAAGGCCAATCCTCTCAAAAATCAAACAGATGTCGGTTGAAAGTGGGAAATTTTATGAGCAGTACCTGATTCCCTTTTCTTAGACTACTCTTTAGTAATTGCATTAGTCTCTGCAATCTACCTCCATATATTTACAGCGTTCCGCCAATGAACAACAAGTGACCTTTTCGTTGTTCTGATTAATGAGTAAATTTAATCATACCCTCAAACCCATAAAAGATACGAGCAGATTTTTCACGACGCCGATTTGCTGCCGACAACCTCGAGATAATCAGGTCTTATGGTATCGCTTATTCAGTCTTATTGAGAATTGATAGCCGGAAATTACTACGGATGAAAGGAGGGAAAACTAGTGTTACTGTGCCACATATCAATGGCAGGTATCAACGAGAGAATTTTCCAATTCAAAATTCTATTGGACAAAGAGGTTTATTACTTTGGACCAAGGACCGTTGCCAAGTACACCATAAAAATCAAAATGTTTTCTGTAACGCGTGTGTGCAGTTTTTCTTATCAATAGAATCTACTGCCAAAGATTTCTATCCTTAGATCATCGAAGCGAAATATAAATATCTGAAAACACCAGCTATATAACACAGAGGCAAGTGCATTTTATATGCATAATTATGTTAACCTCTTTTGCACTGGCAACCAAATCACACGGATGGTAACACGCAATGTGTTGCAGAGGAACGAATTCGTAGAAATCTTATGAAATATTAAACAAAACATCAAAGATGTCTGCAACACTGTTATCATTGTATGGGTATTTTCTTTATTGAGCTGTTTAACTGATTCAGAAAAAAGTCAGTGTTCCTTTTATTGTCACCTTAAAAAAATTTCAAAATTTCTGCACTTAAGAAAACATGTTAGAAAATATATTTCTAAAAAGGAAAACTGTCCAAGAGGAAATGCCCTTTTTCTCTTTTTAATTCACGACGATATATAACTGCAACTATTATATTTATTTTTTCATTGCCTGTGCGAGTGTTGGTGTAATTGGTGAAAGATGTATAGGTAATAGAAATTAATATAGAAAATTCGTTAAATCAAACCCTGGGTGTCATTTTTCTGAAGTTTCCAGCGTACAAGTGTTAACATTGACGTCAAAAAGGCGTGGCATGCATTGAGACTCTTCCCACCCCATAGAGACTTTAAAACCCATGCTTAGTAAAAGCATTTTAAAACGACCAATTCAAACACCAACTTTAACTTTAAAAAAGAATCAATCTATAATTTTAAAATTTAAGCAGAAATCACACCAGTTGTGCAAATACCAGATTCATTGAAAAGACTTCCCTTTGAATATATTTGATATTACGATATTTTACATAAATATACAACCTATCATTTATAAAGAGTTTGCCATATAATTATAAGAATAATACTTATATATTGAGATCTTTTCATGGTTATATCTGGAGAGCCCAAAGTTAAACGATTATGTATTCAAAAATGCAGTTAAACTGAACAACCTAGCACACATAAAAATCTAGTGGTGGTGTAATTTTTGAATTTCAATCAAGGACTATATTCTCTCACGAGCATTTTGTCATTAATGCAAACAAATATTATAAATGACAGCAATTCAATAAAACCCGCGTATGCCTTTAGCTTCAATTACTGCCTTATATATTACAGATGCAAAACCAAGCGTAAACGAATTGGGTGGTCATAGGCATTTTGAGCCTATTTTTTATAGACGTCATTTAAAAGCACTGTAAAGAGTTATTGTAAAATATTTAACTCTAAAGCTAGAACGTGTGAGTTTTTCCTTTACATGGCTAAAAAAAATTAAATTCAAAAGTTTTCGGTATGTTTTGACGGCTAGTTTGTTAACCATCCTCCATGCCTTATTTAGACTACAGTATTTTACTACACATCAAAATAAGTTATCATTAGAATAACTCATGGAGATGGCTTTCTTTAAATTAATCAAGAAATCGATAATTCTACTTTATTATACCAGACTTGGGGAATAATAAATTACAAACAGTGATCGAAAATGAACACATAATAACGTGCAATGATCGCATGGTTACAATAGGGCGGTATAAATTAAATATTTAGCTACCAAGACCTGACTGTAAGGTCGACATTCAACGAGGAACTTGAAACAAAGACTATGACAATTGTGATATTAGAACTACACCAACAATGCAGTTTCTTCTATAGCACTGTTTATTCAAAGGTGGTTATTGATGGCTGCATTCGCTGGAATGATCACAAGAAAAAAATTATGTTTGAATAATATGTACATACATGTAACTCGTCAATATGGATCATTTTAGTCATACTTTTAGATATTCACACACGAAGATAGCCATTAAATAAACCCTCAGGTGATTGGCAAATAAACTTAATTCTTTCTTCACTCCAGACACTCATATATCTTGTCCAGGGTAATTATTTAGATAGGTTTTTTTATGCAGACATAACAAGGTTTTGCATCAAAGACCACTTTATAACATTGCAACGCTATCTCTTAAAGCAAGTGAGCCTTTTCATTTATAACTTCGACCAATTAAAGGAAACAAAATGAGCCGTAACAGTGTATCACGAAAACATTGGACACTTTTTATTATTAAATATTGAAATAATTTCTATATACATTAATAAACCAACTTGCTTACCTGCTAGAAAGAGGCAAATAAACAGGGGCCCAGTGAAGAATCCTACTGTCTGACCGCACCGTTCCATTGTGAAGCCTTCATGAATCCTTAGTGTTACTCTTCAGAAGAAGACAGATTCATGTGATATCAGACCAAATGTCTCTTGGATATAAACCTTATTATCAAGTCAGATCAAAATCGGGGGAATTGTAATCGACGGTCAATATTTGAGCTCAATTACTAATTTTCTAACGTTGATGGCTAATTAATAGTTTCCGATGGTGGGTACACATTCCAAAAACAAACAGCAGAGATTTGGCAGCTTTGTTCTTTAAATAAGCTTTATAGCAGTACGAGTTTCCAAACTCTTCTTCTGAATGAGTGACGTATGACATGCATTATCCAATAAAATTGAAGACATGGGCCCGCCTTGCTTCATCTATTCGAGTCACACTTGGTTCTCAAGTTCGGGCATCGGAATGTATGAAATATACTCCCATTTGAAGCCCTCTGTATTGATTCCTAGGCAACAACACTATGTCACCAGCTTTGGCTCTCTTTGCTGTTTTACCAAATTGTTCCAAGCACCACTTAAGACACACACAGAGACACACTGAAAAAGAGTTTTAAGCACCAGGATTATGAAGCCGCTTAAAGTGACTTCTGTCTCTGTATGCGAGAAACAGTTAATTACATAAGTAAATCATTAAATCAAAGCGCATACATGACACGATTCATGGTCTTGATGTTGTTTTCGCCTCTCGCCACATCGAAAGAAAAACCTGCTAATGAATTCCTCATTTGTAACACTTCTGTTCCTGCAGGATCAATAAAATTTAAAGTTCTTCAAGAAAATATAACATAGGGTGGTATTTGCTTTCTATTAACACTTGCTACTCTTGAACCCCGACAGCTTCATATAACATCATCTTTTTGAAAGTTAAAGGTGCCTTTTCATTTCTAAATGAGTAACGTCAATAGATTACTTGTCTATACCAACCTGAAAAATCAATCAGGCTTATTAGATCAAGATTATTAGTACTGCTTGATTCGCTGAAGAAACTCTCTCTCTCTCTCTCTCTCTCTCTCTCTCTCTCTCTCTCTGTTCCAACTAACAGATTATAGTGCACAAAGGATTTCAGTTCACCATAGTAAGTAGAAAAGTAGATTAAAGTCTTCCGACTGTTCTCGATGTATTTAATATATATATATATATGAATGTTGACGGCTGGTAACAACCTAGAAAATTATTTAGCTTAATAAGTACCTAGACTTTACTGTCACAAAGTGACCTATATAGGTGCTAGAACAAACCTTGCATTCATTCATTAAAAAGACAATAATAGGAAAAGCCTGTTATAAACCTTATAGGAATTTCTTATACAGGATGTCGTAGACTAGATAGATATACAGACTGAAAAAAATCTATATAGAAATCTTATTTGGCACTGTAATGATTGTATGTATTGCTATTTTTAGTGGCCAAAAGCAGAAGTAAATGTTTTCACGAGCAATTACAGTTGGCATGTAGGACCTAATAAGTTTGTATTATATCCATTTATCTGGAACTTTCTATGCGATTAGTACTCACTCAATGGTTTTCATTTATTGGATGGATTTGGCCATTTCCGACAAGCATGTCCTATTGATTTCTTTATTTTAATTTTGGTCCAAACGATGTTTACCGAAACTCTTAGGTACAACTGGTCTTAATTGGCGGATACACAGGTTTACACGTATAAGCCAAAACCTTTAAATTGTTTTTAACTGCAGGTTCACGATGATGTTATTAAATTTTCTTTATTATTTTGTACACTAGGGAAGGTTCATATAAAATTAGCTATTTAGTAAATTGATGAGGCCCAAGAAGGGTTAAACCAATGGTATTGGTGTAGAATCAGAGCAGAGGAAATTCTAGTGACAGATCTCCGAAGACACACGCCCTGGCTACAGCAACCTGTATCAGAAAAACAGTTCCATTCCACTTCAATATAGATATGAAATGAACAGCGCTTTCTGAAAAATGACACCCCTCATATTTTGTACGACTTGTATCTTTAAAAAATGATGTTAAAAATAGTTTTATACGTTTCTATTTGTACTTTCAGTTAGTGTATTCATTTATTACATACAAATCTAGTAGATAAGTTGCTTGATTCTAGCTACCTATATCGCACTGATTTGAATATGAGCCTTACACATTTTTATTATTTGCATGGGCTTAATAAAGTTTTTATTAACATTTTATCGAGAGTCCTTTCTTCATACCATTTGTCCCAGCTTCATGTGATTTAACAAAGATTACAATTGTTTAGTTTGCGATTAATAGTGGGTCTTTTTCAGACAAGAATTTGAAACTACCAGAAATGGTTTAAGGCAGTAAAGAAATGGTTTAAGGCAGTATACCACTCTCGAAAGAAGAAATTTCTTCTCACCATTTGTTACTTCATGTATCATTTCTTTGTCTGTGTCATGGTTCATGCCATTGCGTATTTCTCAAACTGACAATCTTCAGTCTTAATTTTTCTTTAAAACGTTAAGTTCGAAAAGAAAGTGTAAAAATGTTACCACCGAGCTAGATCAAATTTTTAAAAAAAGTTCTGTATCTTGTGAACCCAAACAAAATTATCTTCTTTCTTTTGTTAACAGTTACATCACAACACTTTAAAGTATAACACTGTTTGTGTTTTGTTATTTATAATTCAAATATATACACCATACACGGAATTTTAACGTAGACCACTTTAACAAGCTTTGCTTATTTAATGCATTTTTGACAACTTGCAATTTCCTCGCTGCCAGAACTTGCTATTGTAAAATGGGCGTTCTCATGGTTTTGAAGGGGCGTCTTATTTTCCCTAGACGCTTATTCCATTATTTAAGAAAAATACTTGTTAGTTTTCTATGTTACATGTATATCTCATTATTGTTCAGTTTATAAGTTTGAGCCGTTTTTTGGATTGTGGATCAACTTAAAATTGTTATGAAGGGAGAGGGCTTTAAGAGAAAGAAAGAAAGATCGGGGAGACTGTTTCTTTATTTCAAACATCAGTGACAGCTTTCAATACCCGCAACTTACGTCATATGGCAATCAAGTCAGCACTACGTCAACATTACGTCATAAAGATGTCAAGGTCAAAATAGAAAAAGAAATTGAGAAATTAGTGATATTATGTTTAAGGGGGAAAATTTAAAACAATAAATATCCATAATTGCTTACAACTGCGATTACGGGGAACCACTTTGCTAATGATTTCCTAAATTCAAGGACAACAGGTTTCTAACAAGCTATACAGAGACATAATTCTACGGCTAACTCTTCGTGTAGTCATTTTGACAGTCACCGTTTAGTTATGGAAATGCACTCACCCAGCCCAGTAAATTGTTATTCCATCTTTAATAATTTAACACATGGTGTAATACCAATGGTGAAAATATTAGAAAATGAAGACTATGGAAGAGGATGTAGAGACGCGAAGAGGAACTCTGATCTTTTTATTACCAGAGACAACGCAGCTATGAAGAAAAAATTGAGATATTAAAAAGATCCTGATGCCGTCAGGTGGCTACACTATCTCCTGAATAAGGGATTTCACTTGGTTGTGTTTTCCTGTTTGACAACTAAACCATTGTGAAAGTTATATTTGCATTCATTACTTTATACGCTTTTTATTTATTCCTTTGATTGATACATCGAAAATACAGTTGATAGACTATGTTGTTTCCTGAAAATGGGGATTCATTTTTAAACAGTATTTTCCTACTTCGTGTATATTAACCTTTTAGAAAGTTATGTTCGTACATATATCATGCGATTTTTATTTATTTATTTTATTTTTTTTTTACAGAAAGTGAGTTAATTGCATGGCTTTTCTGTTCCTCCTTCAGTAATGTTTGACTGTTATTTGGAACATGGGATCCTTTGTTTAGTGGAATAAGCTAGAATACTTCGATGGAAATAGCTCACAGTATGTTTGAACAAGATTTGGCTCATATTTCAATTGACAGGATGGGCTGGTTTTATCTGTAAATAAAAGACTGTACATTTTGAGTCAACTCTTGTATTATTGCATTAATACAGGAGGTGTTATTTGTTTTATATCCAATGTAATCAGCATTAAAAACTTATTACTGATTTTAAAAAAAGGTTATTATTCTTTATTTGTACAATTTGATTTCACGCGCTTGTGACATCTAAATAAATTTAGATATATTTTGTGTGTGTTATTTTTGACAGCTATCTTATATCATCAAAATACTTTACTCAAGAGATGATTTGCTTAAACGTTTTTTCGCGATATCTTTGGTTGCATCCTGTCTGTTTGTTGCTACGGAAGAAAGCATCACACAAGACAGAGAGACTTTTAACAAATATGAAAGACGGGAAATATCTAAATACCTAGTATTGTAGCTACCTTAAACTAACGGTGACACTGGTTCTCAATGAGACTTTTTACTGATAACGAGCTCCACAGGGTACTATTTTCGCGCCCCAGTAAAACTTCTCTGCGCCACAGTAAAATCCAACTTGTCATTTAGATCCGCCCCTTTGACTTAAGTTAAATTAATGTAATTATTCGTGAAAAAAAACCCCAGTAAGAATGGATATGAATCAAAATTTTATTAAATACATGTATGATTAAAATTTGTTTTTGTCATTCCGTCATCGAAAACTTTATTCATAATCACATGCTTTGTTGAGCCACAATAAAATTTTAAATGATGGAGAACAAGTGCTAAATACACCAACTTAACTCATGCTCCTGTAGAACGTTGACGTTTGTACTATTTTAGAGGTAAAAGATCTACGTGAAATAGGATTTAATTGAAAAGAGTTATGAGTGAATCCCGGAGCTATGACGCCATGATATTGCATGTGATGAAACGCCTTAAACTGAATCCAAACGGACAGAAATGATTTCCGAAGCTTATAAATAACCTTTTATTCTCTGAAATTAATAAATCTTTGGTGTATTTTTCGTAAAAGTAAAGGCTTTATAAGGCAACACTATCGACAAATTCGATATTGAGTGCAATATTCTTCTCTGAATATAAATTTGGCATTCATGGGGTCCTTCAATATGACGAAATGTGGAAAGAGGTTATGAAATGAATGGTACATTGTGTAATGTGATAATAATAAATGCAATCTCTAAAATCATAAAATGGCAAGTAATATGTTGCTATTCTGATTCATCAAGGTCATAGGAACATGAAAGAATGTGAAAGGACCGTTGTACTGACGCACCTTTTGTTTGTTCCTTTGGTTTCAATAAAAGTTTTATAAGGGCGTTCAAACCACCAGACTATAGATATGTAAGACGCATTATTAAAACATGAAAATTAATATTACATGCCGATAAACATGAATTTTGTATTACGATTCTAACGGTCCGCCAGCTGATATTCAGTAACCTCGTGCTGATATAGGATGCGGTATATAGAAAAGCCATGCAATTATCTTTATATACATTGTACACAGGCTTTTTTTCTATTCCTTTATACTGCATGAAAGTGAATTTTTATTCAAGCGGTTTCAAAACTCAAAAACGTCATTGGAAAACTTTAAATAAATCATAATTAGAAGTAATCGAGCCGAATTAGTAGATATACAATCGGTTATCGTTCGATAGACAAATATTAATAGTCCTCACATGTGTAACAGGGGACGGGGGGGGGGGGGGGGGCTTCAGCCTCCAGTTTTTCTGTCTGACTGTCTTTCTGTCGGTCATACTGTCCTTACTTCGTTTTCCAGACTCTTTTTTATAGTTTGGAGAATTGATTTAAAATTCCCTTTGTAGCTTTTAGTGATACGCTGCAGATCAAGTTTGAATGTTTAACAAGTGGTGAAGAAATTAATTTTGACTCTTTTATGACTGATTGAGTTTGTCTTTTCACAATAATCAATATTTGGGCCGTGATACTTATTTCTTATCACTGAGGTAGATCTAATATCGCAATTATTTTTATTCCGTTAAACGGAATAATACTTATTGCAATGGATGTTTTAGAAAGATAACAGGAAATACGAATTATAATTTTCTTTTGATTCATTGGTTTTTACGTGTTTTCATTGTATATCTTACAGCGAGATAACACGGTACAGTGTACATGCAATTTATACGTACATGTATATACAGTAAAACACGGTTATAGCGAACACGCTTATAATGAATGAACGCTTACAGCGAAGTGAATTTCATTCCCCGTGACTTTTTTACATGTTGTAAACTTTACGGATATAACGAATTGCGCTTATAAGGAAGTAAAATTGCCCCTTCCCTGGGACTTCGTTACAAGCGTGTTATACTGTATAGCATATTAAAAATATAATTCGACATTCCTTTTAGAAAATATGGGTGTCAGTAGGGCGCATTATACTCTCAGAATGCATGATATTTTAAAAAAAAAAATGTTAAACTGAGCTAGAGACATTGTGCCGGATAAGTTTGCCAGTACCAGGATACAGGATCCAAAAGATCTGCACTTGTCACTTGATAGACCATTGCTTATAGAGTATATAACCACCTGAAAGTTGAGATATTTACCTTTAAAAATTAAATCCCACAAGAAAACGAAATTTCCTAAGGGAGACAAATAGTCCTACAGGATATTTAGAAAATCTTGTAGGATTTTCAAAAATCTCTTTATGAATTTTATTTCCTATGGAATAATTGTATTTTCTACAGGAATTTAATTCTGACAGGTAATTTTCTGATAGGAATTGAATTTTCCGACCGGATTTTAAAATCCTATTAGAATTCAAATTCGTTTGGGAAATAATTTTATTTGAACTTTTATTTATCTTGTAGGAAACGTTTTCCTCCTATGGGAAGTATCATTTTCCCATGGGATATTGATTTTTAAAGGTAGATATCTCACCTGTCGGGTGAGTTACACTAAAAACAAAAGCAGTAACATACTCCAGAGGCAATGGTTTATATGACATATATAATTTTAAAAATGCACATTAGACGACTGCAAAAATGACACCTTGGCGCTGACATAATTATCGGGCAGTGTTTAAAGCGGAATGTAAAATGTGAATGTGTGAAAATAAACAATACTAAATATAAGAATGTTTTACTGTACTTACAACATGGAAATAGGGGATGTTAATGAGAATATACGAATGAAGTTATTTGCTATGTATATTTCGGGATATAGATGCTCTCCATCCAACATATATACTAGTTTGCACGATACCCAGGTATGAAAGAATTTACACTCATGAACCGGTATGACTGTCTGAATGATTGCATTCCATCTTCGATTGCAATTTAATTGCTATATCATGTGGCAACTCTGTGTAAACAGAAAACACAAATTTATCCATTTGTCGTGTTCTTACGTACTCGTTTTTATTAAAGTTTATATTATTAAACGACAATATTAGCTGTATACTTGATTGTTTAGGTCAACATGAAAAAAGTCACTCCGTTGATTAAGAGAGATGAATAAAAATTGGACGAGAATTTAATCAAATTTACATTACGGCACTTAAGAACAATATATAGGACACTTTACTAGTATAATATTACATTATCAACCAAACATCTGACACTTTCATATGGTACCAGGAGGTACGAGAATACATATCCTTAGGTTTTTTGGGGGGAGGGGGCGACAGATTGTGTTACAAACACTTTTTACTTTCAGATAGACACACAGACAATCAAACAAACGAGGAAAGAGCGATAGAGTTTAGAGCACCAGCATTTCAATCAAGGGTTTTAATCAATCACTTCTAGAGTGTTTCAATCTTCCTAGTGTAATGCTGTACTGTGTCTGCAGATCTGAGTGTTTCTTTAACCTTTTCAAGAAATAAACTCGGCATAATCTAATTCTTGTCTCGAAAAAACTTGACTCAATCTAGGAAGAGAGACAGCTACGTCCGCAAAAAACATCGGAAAGAGGAGAATGAATTTGATGAACAAAGCTCTACTCTTTTTCCATTTATTTCAAAACAGTTCATATTGAAGAAAAACTTCCGGGCTGTCAAATTAGAATGAGTTTCCGTGGAGTTGCTGAGTGCTTCGACGCAGTCGAAATTATTTTTAGGATTTTAAATCAAAATGGAATTTCATGTATGGTGATATATTTTAAAGAGTTAAAAAGGAACATATATAACTATAACAAAAATAAAACAAGAAACCATTCATTTGAGGGGGGGAGGGGGTTTTCTTAAAATTAGCACCAGAAATATGATTTTGATTCTTCGTCTCCTTCTATCTTATTGTTTTTTACTAATTAACAATTTTTAATTGTCAATGAGTCCATGACTAATTATAATTAGTAAAAGACATTATGATACTAAAGTCATTCGGCAAAAGATTAGGTAAAAGATATGGATATTAAATAATTTGAATATGACCGGTTTTCAATAATTTAATAAATGCTGTGACATTATATTGAAAACTGTCGCAACCGTATGTTGTAGTGTTGGTTTTGTTCTTAGTTACAATGTTACAATTTTTTCTTCTCTCAGATAAACATGATTGTAACTTACAATCATGTAATACGAAAATTGATTGTGTTTTTTTTAGTTAGGAGATTCTCGCCAAAATTGTTGAATGACTGGTTTATTGTTGGGGTTTTTTGTGTTTTTTTGTTGTTGTTGTTGTTGTTGACAATTTAATTGGTTCATAGTTTATAGTTCATTTGATTTGTTAGGTTGATTGCTTACTCAAATGAGCTTCTATAATTTCTACTATTGCAAAGCCTCTATAAACACATTAAATATTTTTAATCGGAGAAAAAATGAAAACTTCTTTGAATTATCATATTTTAAATTAATGTTCCATTTAACTGCTTTCTTGAACATGAAGATAAGTAAAGACGTCAGGATGTTTGATAAACAACAGCTCATTTATTCGCCATAGTTTGAGTCTTGCACACGTTTCAATTTTTATTCTTTATCAGAATTCAATATGACATAGAAAATTATTCAATATAATAACCATATATTATTTTTGATGGATTTCCAAAACTATTTTCAAATGCATCTACTTGCTTCAAAACGGAAATGACCGAAGACTGGTGTAAATTAATATTTTCAGAATCCTTTAAAGAGAAGAATTGTCCTTAAAATTGTATTTCAGTACAAAACTTCTATAGCTTTTAAAACAAAAGTTACCTTTTCTTTGCCAAAGATATCTATAATAGGGTTTTGAAATTTTTTTCCACTAAAGAATTTAAAAAATCGTTGATTTCACACAATACGAATGTCTTTTTCAAATTAAAACTTTTATGTTGCAACACAATCTTCTATAGAATTCGTTGGTTCTGATTCGTTGACCACCCCATTGGGATTGAAGCCATTATTCTTTATATTAGACTCGCAGATAAACTAGTTTTTCAATTAAATACGGCGGAGTAACAATTGTGTTTAAGGTATGCTTGTCTTTGTCTTGTATTGCAAAACAAAGCTCTTCTGCTTCTAATAATCCATTTTTTTGGTGTTTTTAATTGGTTATTTTCGCGTTTACGACTATATGTCCACCTTGAGTTTCTTTTTCCATCTTATTAAGTCTCAGTGAATGTCTACGAGTTTAACGAATATATATGATGCTTATCTTAGGAATCGAAACTTTAACTTTCTATGCTATATGCTCTACCAATACGCGACTATGAAAGTCCAGTAGGTGTAGAACAAATGTATGGTAAATATATCAATATATTCATATAAAAAGCAAAATTTTCGATTTTAAATACTGTAATAAATACTGCATCTATTTTCATGTGTTTCAGTAAAAAAAATTCTAGTTTTAGATGTGCATAAATTCGTGGATCGAATTAACAACGAAATTTACGAAATTTGGTTTTCTATGTATATTAATGAAACCATGCACAACATTGGAGTGTTTAGTTGGTTGCATTTCTTAGTGGTTAAATTGTTGTTTCCCTTTTGGTTATACTTCAACATCGATTTTTATTGTCAGCCATTATATATGATGTGAATGACAGAATGACTGATTTTCAAATTATTCTTATTCAATGGTATTGAAATGTATTTTGCTAAATTTGGAACTTATTTCTAAACAGAAACTAAGTTTGTTTTATCATTCGAAGCATACTCTCTCCATGATGAAAGGATGTGCTATTATTGAATAAGTTTAGAATGACGTCTGTGAATTCTGGGAACATATAAGAGTATCTCTTTGACGCTTTGTTTCATTTCTGTTTCAACTCCACTACAAATGAGTTTTATGTACTATTTTTATCCATATTTCTCAATTTTGAGAGGAAAAAATGTTCCGAACCACCCACAAACTAAAGCTGAGTAATGAATCTCTCTCTCTCTCTCTCTCTCTCTCTCTCTCTCTCTCTCTCTTATATACACAGTCACGAGACGAGGTCCATTGATAAACGAAACAAATAAATCTGAATCGTGTATCTGACACCGATCTTTATGATATGCACTGCTCGGTCGTAATCTTGTATTATCGCTGAATACGCATCTTTTGACAGTTGTGTCAAGATTGGAATCGGGATCTGACAAGTCCTGCTTTTACTTTCGGCCAGTCCTCTTTTATTTTTCTTCTTGCCGCGTTTCCAATCGATCGCATAACACTACTGAGCAGTTGGTCATTAATTAATAACTATCCTGACATTGCTATAGGTCCCCAAGGGACTTTGCCAGCTTTGAAGTACATTCATTGCCTCTATGCAACACTGGGTGGTTTTTATTTTTTTGGAGGGGGGGGGGTCAAAAGAAGACCCTCTGCAAATGGCTGTAAACAAATCAATAATGCACGATATTTGTAGTAGAAAATCCCCAAAATCAAAATAAAAATTTATTTGATGATAGTTCATTCTTTTTAAGTCAACGCGGGGAGATCAAAAGAGCTCTACCCATACTATTACATTAATTGAATTTCACGTGTGCTTTTTATATGGACCCAAAGGACAAACTAAACAACTGAAGCTAGAGTTAGGTATACTGTATACATGCACTTTGCGATCGAATGTCATCCAGTCTATCAATAATTAACATTAATTTTTTTGGGTCAATTTAAGCATTTAAAATAAACGTGCACCTTCTTTCATTCAGTTTGCTTTTTATGTGCTGAAATTCCCCTGATATCAAATATAAATTCAATTTGAAAATGATATAATTGATTTAAGGCTGTTCATTTTATTTCTGTTTATTTTTACAATGTTCCCTTGTTGCCTACATGTATCTATTATTCATAATGCTTATATGTAAAAGCAATCTAAATTCCCTCAAGGGGAACGAATACTAATACGTTAACGTCCACACCTTAACAAAATCTTAAACATATCTTACTCACTTAAAAAAACCATCAGGATTTGTCTAATTCTCTTTTTTTTCATGCCTTTTGGCCTGACTGGGCGGGAACTCTTAGACTATAGGAACGGAGGTGTTTAAACCCCTATCCGATGTGTTAATTTTCGACTAATTACTTCCAAAGACCACACCTACGCGTAGAATGTAGTGAAAATAACCCTTAATGCATATTAGTTAGATAGAATTGTTTTACATTCGCCGAAAGCTCTTGTCTGCCTTTAGGGTTTTTTTTCTCTCGGTAGACCTGTCCCAAGATAATTGGACAAATGGGTTTTTGCACATTAATGCATCTTTCTGGTGGTACGGTTGTTATGTAATAGCCTCCCAAATCATACGTTATAAAATCGCATCATTTCCACAATGTCCGGAAAAATGAAACAAACCGAGAAGTACTTTAATGGAATTACTTCAATGAGGAACTTTTATGTCAGTGTATTTATTCAAAGAAAACAATATTTTATATGAAAAATAAAGTGTGTGTTGAACAATGCAAAATGTACTGTAGCAGACAGTTTTTAAAACGTTCACACACCAGACAATAAGGTATAAATCTTCACTAGGTCTCAATATCAATAGTGATTGGACACAATACAAACAACTTAATATATATTTTTAGCTTTTGGATTATGCAATATTCGTTAAAGTGGTGGGCAAATATTATTGATAGCGAGTACTGAATTGACTTACTTCGTGGGGGAGGGGATAGGTTTCATCGTAACAAATTTATGCAATGTTTTAGCAAATTAAAAAGTCAAGGAAAAAACACATTTATTGAAATAAAGTTTTTGGAAATATAATTAAGGTTGCAGTGCACGAGATTTTCCAGCAACGAGCACCGTACGTTATTCTAAAAGACATTAAAGGCATATTACTTATAGCACCTTTTTTTGAAATAAGCATAATATTTAATGAATGTAGGCCTAATGAACTTTGACACAGAAAGTGTGTGAACTTTGCAATATTTTGGATATAGTGTCCTAAAACAGATAGAAAAGGCCACAAAGTCTCTTTTTCAATATCAAAGAAAATCTACATTTTTTCATATTTCAGGAAATTAATATCTACATGTATGTCTTTTCTATTTAGAATCACTCAAGGTAACTATATGTATTAATCCAGGCATATATCGTTTAATAGCACCTAAACAAAACTTAGGTCTTTGTATATGTGATTATGTAAAATTCTTATTCTCTCGCAAAGTATAATGGGATAAATTATGTGGTCATATCATACTTACCTTTTATACTTACCTAATATTCCATATTTTGCTTTTTAAAATTGTACAATATAAGTTTCTTGCATCTTTAATGATTTGGATATTGATACATGTAACTAAGTTATTGAAGTATATCGTTAAAATTTGCCTTTTAAATGTCTTTCATTTTTGGGAGTTTGTTCATTCTCTTCTTCTACTACTGGGAATATCATCGGTAAGTTGCACTTATCGGAAAACAATTTTGCGACAAAAAAGTTGCATTGAAAATCTGATGCATTAAATATCTGATGAATTTAATGTTAAAACATCAAATGAAGACAATAAATTTCAATATCCTTAATGTATTATTATCGTATCCATTATTCATTGGAATGAAAACCTTTGATGCATTAAATGTAAGAGGAAAATACAGATGGTTTAATCTGCAAGCTTATGTAAATAATCAATGTACATGCATTTTACAGAGTGTAGTATATCGGGGGTCGGGGACGGTTTGTCTTGTTTGCTAAGAATTTTGCAAAATTTGATTCGATACCGCATATTTAGCTTTGCCTAGCAATGTATACAACCTTCTTGCAATAAAATTATGAAAGGAATTATCTTGGCACAACTTGCTTTCATTCTCAGCTATTCAGCAGTCCTCCCATCTAAAAATATTTGAAAGCAAAGAGTTCCAGAATCATAACGCTTGAAGGTCTGGAAACTTGTCACGTGATCAAGTCATTGGTTACAGGGCATACGCACCTGTAGTTCGTTTGAGAATGACCTCGAAGTTCAAGTTCAAGAACTGTTAACATTTACTCTGTTGGTTGTAGGTTTAGATTGCAAGATAACCAATTTTATTTTAAAAACTTGACTGTATTTTTAAAATTATCTATAGCTTGTTATCATTTAATTTAGTTACTGAGCTTTCTTTTTGGTTAAAATACGTATCACTGTTAAATTATTTTCTGTTTGATCAAAATAAGAACCACTAACGATATCGTATATCATTTATATCAAACCTTCATCTAATGCATTTTGCAGCTTAACCAAAACGCCACTAGAAAAAGAACTTGCAAAGCAAAGGGGACTCTAACACGTACTCCAGCTGAAAGATCTATTATTTTAAAAATTTTCATTCAAATGTAAACGACAGAAAGCTGATTTTCATTTAATTTTTATGTAACTAAATGTTGGCACGAGTCCAATCGAGACTGTCGTTTATGAATCCTTTCAGGATATTTACACCTTCATGTCTCTAGAACAATTGAGTAAATGTGACTTCTTCTTTTTTTGCGAAAGTAAACGCGAATAAACCAAACCTAGTTTCGAAACATATCGTTCTGGTTTACAATTACAACAATAATATATCCCTCACCTAGTTAAAGTTATATTCACAACTCTTTGGTCAATTGCTTAAGCTCCCACTACAGACAATAAACTACATTGTAAATTCTGAAATAGTCGTGCTTTCTACATTTCCTATAAAATTGTCAAACAGTATTTTTTGTGTCATTGGGTGTCTAGTCCCTAAAAGACTGTCTTAATTACAAAGATGGATACAGCCAATCACACTTAAAACAAGAGCCGTCTCTCCCATGTATAATAAAAGAGGGGAGTAATGACCCGATCGGAGTCAAAACTCAATTAGCGGGGTGTTAAAACTGATCGTGTAGAATTAGGCGGGGATTATCGGGAAATATGATATGAAAATAACCTTACACCTTTATCGTAGTAGTAAAGAGAAAAAAACCCCATAAGATTAGCTCATGTCATTGAACTTTTTATTTATCAATTCATTATACAGCTTCAAACATTGTTATAGTATTCTGGCAATTTTTGTTTGTTGCAAAGTCATGGTTACATGTATCTGCAATTGCCACTTTAGTTAAGGAATAAGGAATCACTCTTTGAATATTATGAGGCGATCAAATACGATCGGGGTGATCAAATCCAATAAAGCCCAAAGGGTTATATGATAAATTTAATCACGCCCGACCGTATTTGATCACTTCATAATATTCAAGGAATGATTCCTTATTACTAATATTTATATAATTTTCAGCAATTGCACGACTACATATTGAAATAGTCATTGATGCAATGTATTGGACTATACATTTCAAAAGTGATTCTTGTGTTTTCACAGACAAAGACACTGGAACATGTAAATATAAAATGTTTTAATGGGACAAAATAACTCTTCATCAACTATACAATTTGATGAAGACTGATGCAAAAAGATTCCGACGCGCTAAAACTTGCTCGTTATAAGGAGATGTAGGAGAAATTGCTCACCAAAGAAAATGTCACTCCTAATCGTTCTTCCGTGAACGCTTGTAAGGCGCCATATTGGCGTTGTCTAATACAATTTTTGGACGGCATTTTCAACACTAATACGACAGCTAGGCAGATTTCTATGCATCTTGCTAATGCTTTTGACGAGCGAAAAAGAAACAGTGCTTCTACATTTGTCATTAAGGATTACATTATGAACCAATATAAAAAGATAGTGTGTATTAATTCCGGTGCTGACGTGTACAAACGCGAAGTTTCAAAGTGCAATGTCCTAAATCTAGAACTTTTTAGCCATTATTTTTCTTTTGTTTTGCTTCGGTTCGGTCGTTCTTAGTGTTAATTTGTTCAATAATAATGAGTAAAACTTTCAATTCATCAACATTATTAACATGTTGCCACCTTATTATAAATAAGAAAAATGAGCATTAACAAATTGACCAAAATTATAAACATCGCATGTGCAACATGACCGTTTCTCTATCTCTTCAAGTTCGCCAAAATTGTCCGTAGAAACTTTCCCATTTGCAACCCTTGGTTTATTTTGTTTGAAAGATGGCACATAGGGCAATTGTCTTATCGAGTATCAACATTTCCAATCATACAATATATACCGCCAGGTTTCGGTTTAAACTGTTGTTTTCAAGTTCTCCAATGATAACGTTTGATTATCAATTTTGGAAGGGTCATAAGATGTAATTGCCAGTAAATTGCGAATCTCAATCATATCAATATTTGAGATAATGAATAAGAATGTGCAGGCCTCTAAATTGTTCTGTGGCTCTCAATACTCTTTGGCTAGGAGTCTGCAATGGCTATATAATATTTTTTCTTTTACTTGCTTCAATGGACGCTGTATGATTGAATTCTAGCGAATCTGTCCAACCGAATGTAATGTGCACTCACCATCACATCAAGGTGAAGTGACCAAAAGTTCATAGCATTCCAGATGGTGGTTTGCTTGAGTACAGAATGTGCAATTACATGTAGTTCTGATTTTACGTACGTTACTTTGATATGTATCAACACCCCTCCCACTCTATACATGTAATATAAATAGTGTTATAATGTTGATATTGACTGATCAATATCAAAAATCGAAGAAAAATGATTAAATTACGATCATTTACAACGTAGATTTTTGTATGCATGCAAAAAAAAAAAATTAGTTTACTCTTGCCAACGTTCTATCAATAAATAATAGTGGTTACCAGGTTATCAAGATCCAAACTAAGAAAAAACAACACTTTGACTTGGAGATAGTGAAACAAACATCTATTCAGTATTACTTCAAGTTCACTTGGAGTTCAGTTGCAAAAACCTCGGCATAACCGAGTCGGACTGCTTTTTTTCCCCTTGAATCCTTTTGGATGAAAGATCTTGGCACCAGAAGGAGAGAACATATTTTTCTTGTCCGTCCTTAAGCCATGAATCATGAACTCTAATAATAAAATGTCATAAAGTCCGCTTGATCTATCGTCCTTCAATTTCCAGAGCCTTCCCCAGAACGGACATGTTTTTTGAGGGGGAGGGGAGGATAAAACGCTTTCCGTGAACTTGATATGCTTTAACTCATAACGAAAATAAAAAAAAATTGATAAATCGTTTTGGTTCCAATGCGTCTTCAATTTGATATGGGTAGTTCTGATTTTTATAACTTTGGTTCATGGCCATGAATGTTTGGCCCGGAAGTGCCTAAAATTCAATCATTTTTTGAAAGACATGCATGCAAGCAGATATGGAAATATAGATTATCTAATTAGGACCTGTGTATATATAAGGATGTCAATAACAGCATATGCAGTGTAGATCTATCTGCTGTAAGTTTTACAATGCATCGTACAGTTTACACTGCCTTGGAAAGTTTATAATTCTTCGTTTTGTTTTTTTTTTTTGTAAAAAAAATCGTAGTTAATTTTTGTTAAACAAAATTAACCATTCATAGCTTTTTCGTTTTGTACATTTGATCTAACAGTAATTTATTGAGTTATATGAGAATAGTCACAATTTGAAAAAAATTATAACTAAAATGAATTATTCACTAATTATGTAAACACAAATACTGCTGGTATGATTATCAAACGTCGATAAATCACCAAGCATATACTCGTATAGTGTATAAGTAAGTAACCAAAAGGAAAGACGAACAAATTAACAAACAATTTTTTTTAGAAGTCTTCGAATAATTCCACGATGTAGAGAAAATTTGATAAAGAAGTGAATTTTGAAAGGTGAAAGGGGGACAAATTTTGAGGGTGTTTTATTCATTTGCATTAATCACCGATAACAATGTATGAATTACGTTCCATTTTGATTGCATATTGTACATGGTCATTAAGCTTCGTTAAGTAAACACATTTGTCTTGATCTGTGTAAAATTACATTGAAGTTCAATGTCTCGCTAACTTTGATATTTATCGTTATTATTAATGAATCAGGAAATCTTCCCTTTAATATTTTTGTGGGGAGGGAAATCAAACGGAAAAGCGAGTCCAATTATCTCCCTGGTGGCATATTAAAGGAAACTTGTTTTCCTTCTTTCTCGCTGATAGTGTTCTTAGATAAAAGATCTCGGAAGCTCTGCCGGTAAAGTTCCGTGATATGGGAATTATAATCCGAAGTCTAGTCTCGCGAGATTTCGCCAGGATTTGAGTTTACTGCAGATCTGAAGAATAAGAAGCCAAAAGAAATGAGAAGATTGGGATTCATTGCAGTCAAATTGAATTATTTACTTCGAGGATCACGCTGAAATCAAAGATAAATTTTTCAATGGTATTATTCTACTCTGCAAAAAGATGGCGACTGACAAAGAATTGCGCAGAAAGTGAGAAAGACCGATGCTGTTATCCAAAATATGAGAATTATGATGTATCATCAAAAGGAATAGAAAAACTATCAAGTTTGCTTTTGATAAATGAAAACTGTAATGTCTCATTTATACATAATGTTGTTTTGTGTGTCTCTTATACTACAACAGAAATAAACCAGAAGTATCCAAGCCTTTACAAATTCTAACCAGTGCGTTCCAATACGTTTTTACACGATTTTCACAATAATTTGCATTTTGCAAAGTATAAATATTCGGTTCTTGTACTAATGGGAGCTATTTCACTTATGTTGTTATGAATTCAGTTCGAGTTCGTTAAAAAAAGGACATTTGCTCTGCGCTGAACGATATGAAATGTATTCACAAACACCAAGTGAGAATTTCGATCAGAACACAATTGTAAAGTAACAACTGACAATCCATGGGCATAAAACTCGATCCTGTTGCATCCAACGCTTTGCTGGATATTTTTCCTTATAGAAATAAGATACTAAACAACAATTACATCAAATTTGATAGGTAGAAAATGCAGAAGAGGGGACTAAAACCTTTCCCCTACAGATATATATTTATATATATACATCAATCCTCCCACATTCATGTATGCGTAAATTAATGAGCTAGACAAGAGAATACATGACTTTTCTTATTGATTTTCACACAATATCGAAAGTTTGGTCTCGTTTGGTCTTGAAAAAAAGCAAACTGTTTATTGAAAGTTTTAACCTAGTAAACAACTTAATCAAACACGTACAATTTCTCATATAATAATTATGAATATTCATTTTTTATCAAATAATCCGAATAAGGTGGTCTATTTGCGTTGCAATGAAGCTGGTCCTTCTGTTATCGGATCTAATACTATATAGAATTAAATTTAGGAAGCATTTTTCAGAAGAAATGATTTAATGAAATCGGTGTTTGTTAATACAGGCAACTCTCATGGGCTTTCGAATTTTTGTTGAGTTTGGTTGATATCGCGATTTTGTGTTCGAATCGTAACAGTACGGAAGCTACATTTTGTAAATCTAAAAAAAAAAAAAGAAATCAAGCAAAAGTTATTCCAGTGTTTATTAAAATTAACAATATTTGCAAATAAAAAAAAATATTTTCAAAATTTGGCTGATTTCTCGTAAAGATTTTTGTAGCACGTGTCGATAAGTATGGTATGGTATGGGACACCTCCATATTGTGACGTACTTCCTATCGAAATAAATAATAAAATCAATTATAATTTTAAATACATTTTCTTTCCCAAATCAGTTACCTAACAGCGAAGCGCAATGGGTTAGAGCGTTACCTACGGATCTATAAGTCATGAGTTCGCTGAGGCTTTTATAATTTTTACCTTTCCAAAATATTTTAAAACTTAATTTTTGGTCAAATTTTGTATAATTTGAAAATTCTAAACCGGTGAAAGCATTTCGATTATAATGTACTTTTATCCACATTAATATCGACAGCTGTCCCATACATGTACCACCTTAAAGAACAAACTTAATGGTGTGTATGACGTGAAGCTCAATTACTTTGGCTCAAACTTCGGTTATTTGCTTTCAGTTAACGTTATATTTATCATAAACCATTATAATAGCATAATATTGGTACATGTATAAACTTGAACATGTTGAATTATTCCAGGTAGCATCTGACCCGTAGCCATAACTTAAAATTAAAAAGTACTTCTGCGATTCAATACATAACGATTTGATTTGAGTTTGTGATTACATGTAATTTATATTTCATTTTGTCATTGCAATGGTAGCAAACCACAAAATTTGTAAAACTTTTTTTTGGGAGGGGGGGGGGGGTGGGGGGGGGTGGAAAAAAATTGCATTTGCATTAATGCTACTGAGATATAATGTTTGATATTATACCAATTTCAGCGTCATAGAGCATTTTGTAACTATACATTAAGAAGACACTACATTTATGTACCAATGTAGTTATCCTAGTTTTGTGCACCTTGTTACAGCAAGCGGAAAGACAACACTGCAACGTTGTTACAGAACGTTGTTACAACCGGGTTAGTGTGTGAAAACAATTGACGGAAACACGTACAAAAAATGAGCAGAATGCTTAGTTATAAGTACTCCAAGTCTATCATATAGTAGAACTGATTACAATTTATTAGTAAAAAAACCATGAATTCAAAGAGAACATAAAACACATAGTTTGCTCTAAGAATGAATGTGAAAACAATAACGTGATATGCATGTGTTTTTGTACATATAATGAAGAATAAAGAAGTAAACAGAATAAGAATAAAAGCAAGACACATAGACTTGTGGCGGTATTTCCCTTCCATATTGTTCAAAAGAAGAATAATCTTTATCCTGGAACACAGTCTACTATTTCTTTTAATATTGACAGCACCAGACCAAGTATACATCTTAAACCATGCATCATAACTTTGATATAATTTTTCTTCCGAACACAGTGATGGATTTTATTGAAAACCCGATAAAATCATGAAAAATATACTTGGTAATCAACTGGTAACCTATTGCTGTCAAAAAAATTTCAAATCAAGATCTTTAGAGAATAAGCAAAGTGTTGCATAAAACGAGAGAGAGAGAGAGAGCATTAAGTGACCCAGCCATGACTTGGCAAGAAAGCGTCATAATGTAAATTCCAATAGACAAAAATCATAAAACATCACTTTTATGCAAACATCATGATTTCTAATAGAAAACTACTGGACCGATATCTAATAGTAATGCCCATCTCTTTTGATAGATATAGATACATCTTGGCCTGTACTGCTAAACTTCAAGGCTAGTCATTAATTATTTTGCACTTTCTCATTATTTTGTTTTTATTCACATCAAGATTATGAATGTGATATCTAAAAAAGTGTCATCAAAGACAGCAATGTCAAAGAAAATGTTAACATTCACATGTCACTTAAAAGTACTAGTATGCTTTGAAGAACACGATATATAGGCTCACAATCCTGAATGAAAAATTGATAATTTAGCCTATCAAAAAGAATTCTTAAGGAGGGTGCTTAGGAATTACTTAGGTCTGTCATTGTCAACTTAAACAAAGATCATTGTAACAAGGTCACGTGTACACAAAATACTCATGAATAATTGATGTTTAGATGGCTAGCTTCAAACCAAATATATAAGGATCTGAAGAATTGTTAAAATCGTCTTCAACTGGATGTAAATGGCATGCCATGGCAGTTTTGAAATTACCTGCCAAAAACATTGCGGTAGGGCTACATTATTCAAGCTATTTTGAGATGCGATAAAAATTCTTTTGAAGTACAATGCATTACATGATGAACATTCAAACAAGGTTTTGAATACACATATATTATATACCATTGGGATGTAAGGCATTCAAATACTAAAACTCAATTTTTTAAACCCATTTTTACAAAGTCATATTGCATATTGTATGCCCACTATCCAAGAAGGTGAACTTTTTAATTGTCATTAAAAAAAGATCAACAAAATGAAATCAAAAATAAATTGAAATAGAAAATTAAAAACCCATTTAGAGTAGAATGCTTGTGACAAAATGACTGATGTATACCTATGGTGATGCACTCTTTTGTTTATATGTTGATAACGTACAACGATTATAGAATACTAATAGTCAAGTCATGAAAAATGTTAGACCTTGTCTCAAACCAAGTGCAACAGAAATTTCTTTGTGGTGAATAAAATCAGGTACATACTAAATATTTGAAGAAGAAAATTCACTTAAATCTGATGAGTTGAAAGCATAATTTTGGTATCATTTGCCACATATGCATTTATTCTGAAATGGCCATATGTAACAAAGGTTTTATGGAGTATGAACATTTTCTTATATTTCTATAAATGTCATTCTTTATAGTTTAATTCACTTCGAATTTTTTTTAATTGTACAAAGTATCACCAAAATTAATAATAACGACAAGATTATGCTCCTTTTCAGATGTCCCTAAATAAATTTTTTTTGTTCTTCCAATTTGGTAGATTTTTACCAGTGGTACACTTTATATTTCGCGAAACAATTTTTGTTGCAATGATTTTAACATTAAACAATAACTTGGCTGGACTACTACTTCATTACCTCTTAACTTAGATGCATAAAAGAACTACTTGACAAAAAGAAGCAAGTTCTTCAAAACACGAAATCGTGAACACCAAAAACTATACAGAAAAACTTCAATCAATTTACTTTCTTTGTGAAATTTATTTCTGATTGATTGTTACAGATTTTTTTTTCTGGTTTTGACAACAGAACATGTAAATAAACTGGAAGACAATGTTATCCAAAAGGCACATTACACAATAAATGTATACTCATGTAACAGTATATTAAGTTACAGATTGATTAAACATGTAGCAAACAGTCATAGCATACTAATGATAAGTATATGGAAAGTTTGTAAATTTTGAAACTTCATTTTATTACAGCTTTGAACCACAAAGCTTGTTAATCACATCCGATTGTATACTTAATCTAAATCATATTTACATTCCTTGATACATGTATAACTTCCTTTGGAAATAATCTCATGTACATTGAAAGATCTCAGCATGCCCCATTAGAAAAAAAACATAAATTACATGTAAAAACATATACTGAACAATATTACATACATGTATATTAATATACAAATTATTACTCAGTAATCTACACTGTGGATATAAAAATTATGAAGTGCATTTGACATTATAATAAAGAACAAGTGGAAAGCTGTCAAGGTGACAGCAAACCGGGTTTTCTTTTATGTGAACTGTATCCATAATCCATGTCAACCCTGAATTGATAAACAATACCTGTCCAGAGAAATGGAGTACCCTATATGCAATATTCTGTGAGAAAATGACTAAGTTCAACAGCTGGTATTTTTTTCATAAATTATCAAAACTCAAAATCCAAGTAATATGCACATCTCTAATATGTGTACAATTGATCTGTTAAACAACAACTTCCTATCTTGAAAACTGTAGGAGGAGTTATTTGTACAATAGGGGTACCCTATATGCAATATTCTGCGAGAAAATGACTAAGTTCAACAGCTGGTATTTTTTTCATAAATTATCAGAAATCAAAATCCTAGCAATATGCACACCTCTGATATATGTACGATTGATCTGCAAAAGAACAACTTCCTATCTTAAAAACTGTAGGAGGAGTTATCCGTAAAATAAGGGTACCCTTTTGGCAGCCACCCACCCGCCCGCCATTTTCACCAATTCAATAACTGGATTTTTCCTTTGGAAAACCCGGTTAAAAATGTTGTCAGTAAATGTTACTGTGAATTATAATTGTATGAATTATACTTCAAGTTGGGTTAAATTAAATGTGTTTATAAAGAAGAGATAATAATTTACATACAAATCTATGTATTTGTGAACTACAAGTACCAGTACTAATGTAATTGCCAATACTAAGATTGTCTTTTAAAAACTACGGTACATAAAGGGATGTTAATTGTGTCCACTTTTATTTCAGGGGGTGTGGATTTCTATACAAAGGACGGATAATAAATGAGTTTTTGAATACACAAAGATACATGAATAAACAAAAAACAAAAAGGTGAAAAACAGGAACACAAATTGGTCAACTGGAATTGCAACCTGTGAAAAATAGCACTTTTCTGGAATATATAACAATAAATGGAAGAATGATGAAGATGTTGATGATGATGATGATGACTGTCATGATGATTTCCTCATGATCACATTTAGTTACCAATAGCAATGAATACCTAATTTTGTCAATACCAAGTATCTTTTACTCAAATATGATTGGTAACCAAAGTTTGCATGACATGATTGACACATGACAACAATAAGGCTGACACTGGATTTGGCACCGCCTCCTTAGGACAATGTTGGTTTTGGCCACCACCTTCTCAGGACAACAGATCTGCATTCTGAGTCAGGACTTCGTTGACTCTGTCCAACAGGTACTTCTTGTCTCTACCCTCCTGAGAAAAAAATATATCACCCCATAAATCAGCTCAATAGTTTGACTTTGTATTGTTTATATACATGATCTTGTCACTTCTCAATGAAACTCGATCTAGTTTTCCAGCATTTCATTTCTACCTTGCTAAAATATCAGCGTTGAATTCCCACATTTCATGTATCGATCAGATATTTGTTTTAAATTACCAAATCTTTATCATACACAGGTGGTATGAATATACATTTATGTCAAATCTGAATTACCACAATGTCATCAATCATGTCTTTCTACACTTAATTACAAGATATTCAATAGATGCAATAGGTATACACACCATTTTAAGCTGGTCTTGTAACAGTTCCTCTGTCTTCTTGTAACCCTGGCCACGTAACCAGTAGAAGTACATCAACAGACTGAAAGGACATAACAATTAAAAATATATGCATGTAGCTCTTATATAAAATGCAATTGAGTAACTTCTAAATTTTCCTCTTTAATGAGGCAACATAGTACCTTGACAATCTGTAATTATTGATAGCAATAAATTTCAAAATTATAATAAATGGGTTTTTTCGTTAACTTTTCATGGATTGTCATTGCCATATTTTTATCCTCAACATAACAGAATGATGAGTAGCTTTGGTACAGTAGATGACTTACACAAGCAGTATAACCACTGGGATGAAAAAGCCGACTGTCCCCAGGAACTCGAACACGTCCCTGGCCTCTGTGGGCCAGTTCTGGACCGTGTTGGTGACCACATTAAACATGACAGCCCCCGTCTGATTGCTGTACACTCTGTAAGGCCCACAACTCTGGCTTGGAGGTATGCTGAGAACAAAGGTACAAGAATTTTTAAACTTGATATCATTGCAATGGTGACCATCTCAAAGGACCTGCTTTAGGGATGAAAGAGAATTATCAAGGCTAAGGAGAGAATCATTTTATTTAGAAAACCTTTAGTTGAAGGTCACTGTATACACTTAAATCATAGGGAATCTTGATTTGAAGTCTGAAACAAGGACACAAGTACCTCATACAACTAATATTTTTTTTTTTACATACTTTCCTATCATGTATCCAAGCAATCCAGCACTAATGATAAAAGACAGAAGCAGCACCAACATAAAAAGTGAGTTTGAGCCAGATGTTTTGAATGGACGTTCTTGTGGTACATTTATTTTCAAAACAGCCAACTGCAAATAAAAAATCACACAATAATTGCCCTAATCCAAACAAAATTGACATGCAATCATGCAATAAAAAAATACAGAAATTGATCTTACCTTTTTGACCCAAAAGAAGAGAACACATTTGACAAATGTCATAAATGGAATGAGAGGACTGAAAAACATCCCTAACCTGCAATTAAAAAAACCAGAGATTGATAAATATCACAAGTAAACTATAAGCATAATACGATCATGCATTTATCATAAAACTAAATTACAATAACTTTTTTTTTATTTTTCAGCAGTAAACAGCAATAAATTAACTTTATATAATTTGATTTTGGTGGATTTTTTTTACATTTGTTTTTTTTTTTTATAGTATTTAATTATATGATAACGATGTTAACATTTCAATCATTCATCTTTAATATTTATATAGAAAAGTTTCTTTACAGCTTACCAACAAATACTCTGTGTGTATATAATGTCTACCACACTCTGTGGCAAGTCAAACTCTTGTGGTCCCACTAGTTTCACCAGCTTACTGGTCTTACCATACCTTTTGTTCAAGTACCTGTGTTAAGAAATAATACAGGCAGGATATAATGGTGTGCTTGCTTCAAAACCACTTTGAAGAATGTTAGCACACTTAAGGAAGAGAAAAAAATAAACCTCTGCCACTTTAGGTCTATTTGAGAGAAATATTATTAACATCATTAAGAGGATTTGATGGTCATGGCCATTTTTAGACACTATCTATCTCCTTTAGAAGAAGAACTCTATAAAAGATATAGGAAAACACTCATAATTAATTATTAAAACCTAAAATATATGGAATTTTTCCTTACTAAATAATAGTTTATAGCTAAACAAATTATAGCCTAACTAAAAATTTCAGGTAGATCTGATGGTCAATTTGTTGACCACCCAGCCTCCTTAAGGAACTGAGTTTTTTCTATAAATGCATCTTGTAAAATATGTTTTGAAAGGAGTATTATGCTACTTACCATCTTGGGACCTGCATGAAGAAAATAATTCCTGTTTCAACGATGAGATCCAGTAGAACCAACTTGTACAACTGTTGTCCAAAATAAGTCTCCCAACACTGTTTAAACAAAATATGGTTAATAAAAATTCGTAATATAAAATATAAAAAAAACTACAAGGAAGTTTGACTACAGATCGTTTAAAGAAATTTTAATATCTGATCACTATTATAAGTACTGTATTAAAAACTACTATTTACAGTACTAATTAAAGATTCAACAGAGAAAACTTTTTAAATAAAATTTCACTGCCTTGCAAGCAACTTGCAACCAAGGGGAATAACTCTAACAAATACCAAATGTAATTTTATGATAATGTTACAATTATATTTAAAAACAAAAACTCAAATTTTCTTTTCTAAAATTGGAATTTACAATATAAAAAATAGATCAGACTTTTCTATATTACCATGATTCGCCCTCTACTGGAGTCAGATAACCACTGTTTATTGCCACATTGACCTGAGGAGGAGGAGGAAGAATCATTCTCCGGCCTTTCTATCAGCTCCTTGTATAGAATAGCTATCAATGCTATCGGAGAAGCTAATCTCAGTAAAATGGCCCTGAAAGTCATAATTTATTTAGGAATTTCATTTACAATTTTTGCTATCTCTAGACAAGATGAATAATAAATACATGTATTTTAATTTTCTTTGCAATACAAGACACATGTACATGTGTACATGTAAATCTGATGTTTTTCAAATGTGTCATATGAAATGGAACATCTCTATAGAATGTTCAATAGTTAGTATATTAGTTTGGAATATGGATTTGCATTTATGGTACTATACCTAATTCATGCTAAAACTGAATTTACCATTATGATAAATCAAAATAGACACATCAAAACTGTACGTCAAAATTGAACACATAACAAATCAGCATGCATACCTTGCTAATGTGAGTTTAAAGCCAAACTCGTATCTGTAATCTTCAAACTGCACCAGCTTCTGGAAGATGATGGGCAGGACAGCGTTGAGGACTGTGATAGTCACAAAGGGGATATACTGTACCAGTAGTTCCACTATCTCACTTAGATTCTTCCTGTTTTGAAGCTGAAACATAATGGAATTTGATATAAGAATGCACGCAATTAACCTCTTTGTGATAACACTATGAAAAAAGAATACACATGTACATGTAAGTTAAGTGTCTATTTGTCAATACATCATAAATGTTAGAACTGATGAATGTAATATGTGTTAAAAAGTCATCACTCATTATAAGCATATTTTCAAGAACAATTGTTACCTAAAATATTGCAGATTTTTAAAGTCTCAGTATTAATGCTAAGATAGTCCAATTTTACAAATAGTTTATAAACCTTAAGATTACAGCGAAAATTCATGATGGTTTATGGTTCATGATTACCCCAATCCATCCCTAATTTACTGTACTCACTGCTCCCATTAATTTTGGGGAACTTGATTGCAACTCCAAAACTAAAGTTATTGTAATGATTAATTGATCAGCATGTACATTGTACCTGAAGAACATAATCCATGTAACTGATCAAATATTTACCTCTATCATCTGTTCAGCAGTAAATGTGATGAGGTATAAGGCTCCCCCTAACAGAGCCAGCACCAAGAAGTTGATCAGGATTCGAATCATGTACAACTTGACATTTTCTAACACTGACCTCAACTGTCTTCTCCATTCTTTCCTTTGATCATGAAGCTCAGCCTGTTCAGAACAAAAAATAATGCAATTATGTCACAGAAATGACACGGTTTAAATAGATAAAACACATTTAAAAATTACAAGAGTCTACATAATAATGCACAAGTCAATTACAAAGGGAAAGTAGGCCTGCATGAAGCAATTAAGCTTCTAATACATGTATATCAGAAAATGCAGTTACATGTTTACCTGTATGTCTGTAAATATGTTTTTCCTTTTCACTTTGGCTGCCCTTGACTTGTTGATGCAAAAATCCCAGGCAGAAAATATTTTATTGCTGTAAACTGCCATAGTTTCAGCTGAACCCAGGGAAACTTTTACATTTTTTGAGGCACTGTGGACAGGAAGAGAGAAAGAAACCATATTTGAATACAAGTTGCAACAAGTCCTTATTTTAAAAAAAACAGTGATTTTACTCAACTTCAAATAATTCTGAACACGGTGAAACACAATATACTCTATGCTCCCTGAATGAGAATACCTTTCAGGTTTTTTCAAAGTTTTATATAATAAGCTTTAAAGCTATTGGTTTGAAAAATGTTTTGGAAAACAAGTCCATGCAGTTGTATGATACAAAAGCATACTGGTACTTTTACTTACTTTTTGACAATAAGTAAGAAGGAGAGCAGAAAACAACCTCCAAATGCCAGCATATAGGCCAGGCCCATGTTATAAGTGTATGTCTGCTTGTCACTGGTTGTGTAGGTCTTATTGTAATAAACTCCGTAAAACAAAATTCTTCTCTCCATCCATCCCTGCAACAAATAGAAAATATTTGTTTAAGTAGTGACCATATTTTTTTCAATGCATGGTTTTATACATCCCCAAAGCTTAACATTGTCAAAACAAACCTGTTTCAGAAATAATGCCACATAATTGACAAATTCAAATCTTGAAACTTTACCAGTATATACTCTAGTATTTTTTTTTTTATTTTTTTATTTTTGCTTTCAAACACAATTGATTTGTGTAAAATGTTGGTTGGAAATCTTTTCAAGAGGTGAAAGGTCAAGGATTGGCCTGTGTGAACTTACAGTGCCTTGGAGTAGGTCTAGCACTTGCTGTCCTATACTCTCCGATTCTGTCAGATTGCTATGGTATATTTCATATTCCGTCGTACATTCTATGGCCTCTCTGTATCCCGACACATTCACATCAGTAAGGGAGGAGTTAAAGGTATAGGGACCCAGGGCCAGATACGGAACAGTTATCACACAAAACATGATTATCATTATGTAGATATTCAAAAACATCAGCCATTTTATGAAACGGAAATAGGTCATTGCAGCTGTGCCATATTGACCTGTAAAGAATAATATGCAGTATGAAAGCACCATATATATATACATATACATGTACCCATACTTCTGATCATATATATTACTTAGCACATAAAAAATTATTACATCCTTATTCAATTTGGTATTTCTATTAAAAGGAAATAAACTTGTTTCCAAATTTATTACGGTAGTTTTTGTTCTTTATTTCGTTATCATAATAAAAATTTGAAATAGATTTTCAGTTATTTCTTTCTTCGATAAATTTATCCTGCATCAATCACATTATTTTTGTAATAAACAAACCTACTATGTATCATATATATGTATTGTTTGAAAAAAATTGAAATGTTTATATTACTAAAGATCTTTGTAATTTTCTTCATGCACAAATATAAATGACAAACCTTCCACTTCCTTCAATGTCCCTGCCCATATCGTGAATCTGTCCAAAAAAGCTTTTTTCCTAATTTGGAATTTATGCCATGCCTGGATGAAATATATATATAGATAATAGTACATGTATTTGAAACACAGCTTAAAATAGATTGATGGCACAGAACAAACTGACACAGCAAAGTTTTTTTATTTTTTATTTTTTTTTTTTTTGCTCTTGAAAAACTGCTATAAGTATAAAACACATTTTTTTTTCTTTAGTTTTAGCTTGTTAATTGTTTTGTTTTTTTCTAAAGAAATATTTTTTTGGTTCAACTTAGAAAATAGGGATTCTTTAGACTGGCTGCTAATCTTAGCATCAAATGGATTAAATTATTCTTGGAAAACAAACAGTTTCATTTTCCAAGTACATGTATACAATACCTTCGACTCTGTTGTTCCACTCAATGTATGCATTCGAGTAAGAGTTGACTCCCTTTAAAACAACAAGACATCTATTTATTCATAATAAATCAAGCAACAAAAACAGAAAATCTATTGATTTTCTATTTATTCTTCATTCAGACATAAACTAACTTCCATTTAGAGGTTAACGTATGTATTTCTTATAAGTCTGAACAGTTGTGTAAGTTTTTCATATAATTCAGCACGTACTGCATGCAAATTAGTGAATGAAAATTCTAAATCACACTTCAATGATATACAACGAACAATACAAAGACAAAGTACCAGTGACTATATAACAACCTGACAATGGTGGCCACATCCCCTGCTGTTAACGTCCCCCTGTTCTTTAATTCGTGGTACTTCTCGGCCAGAGTCTTGGGACGAGGATGTGTCTTCTTCTCTTCTTCTAATTCTAGTTTTCTCTCCTACACGAAAGAGCAATGAAAAATTACAATGATCACTCCATGAACTAATTAATTTATAATCAGAATGCCTAACAAGAAAAGCTTTAAAGGAAAGGATTCCTGAAGGAGATTTTTTTCAGCATTTTCAGCAAACTTGATCATAAATTTCGTCTTTATACATGTTCATGCAAGTGTCAAATTATTTGTTAGAAATTGTACAGATATCAAAGAAATGTTCTTTATCCATGTTTCCTTCAGCTAAAAATCTGTTTTAGCATTGCATTCTCGTAGTATAAAATTTTTGATACATTTTCATTCACTTACGTATACTTTACATCAAAACATCCAGTACCGTGTACGATTCATGCATATACACAATTTTTAAAGCAAAAATCTGCTACAAATTCACATGTGAACTTACTTTGATTGACTTTGTGCGGTTCCGCTGAACAGCTCGTTGGCTGGGCAGTGTATTGCCGTCATCTTCCTCTGAGTCGTAGTCCACTTCACCAAACGCTCCCTTCCTGCTGGACTTACGGCGATGTCGGATCAGTGTTGCCTTTCCAGCAGACTTGTTGATACTCGGGAACACGTCAGAGAGCTGGATTTCTCTACTGCCTCTGACGTTGTTATTTTCCATGTCAGTTCTACTTGAAAAAAATATACAAAGAAGACTGATTTAAGGTCACCTTGAAAAATTGATTACCCTAACAGACTAACGCAAAAGTATAAGACACAGAAATTTTTTCAACATAATAGAGAATCATCTTTTTAATAAATACTTTTTTTTTCAACTGTGACATTACAGTGTCTGCATACATGTTCCCACAACTTCATTTTGACCACAAATCAATGATTACAAAAAAATTTTCATTACCACGCACATAAGGTATATTGGTGAACCACAAAATCAGAGGACACAATCAAGCATCTATTTTTTTCTCATACCATAAAACATCATAATTTTTTTCAATACACAGCCAAAAATATTTTACCTGTAATCAGCAGGGGGCATTTGGCTTCTCTGGTAGTACCTGGCACTGTCGTCTCTTGAGGAACTAGGCATTTGTCTCTGTCTATCTACTTCAGGAGACCTTCCCTCATCATAGTCCATGGGAGGTTCACCAACAGGTGGGCCTGACAGATAATCTCTTCTCCTGGAAGGCCCTGGCTCATCATCAAAACCCAACGGAGGGGCTGAGGCCCTGGGGCGATATTCCCTACTGTCATACATCCTGTGATCCCAGGAATTTGAAAGTTCTTCTATTTCTTCAGGCTGCGACTTAAATTTTAACTGTCTTCGTTCCCTTGTGTTATTCTTATCACTATCTGGACTGCTAGATGAGGATTGTTCGGTTGAGTGATCCCTTCTCCAGCTGTCAAAATCAATTGAAGAACTTGTTTCTAGTAATTCCAATGGCTGAGATTGATATTTTTTATCCCTCTCTTTGCGCAGCTTTGAAACGTCTACAAGTGGTGTCTCGGATTTAGGTCTTCTACTGACCAGCTCAGAATCTGAAGAGGTCGATACATCGTCTCCAAGCTCTTTCCTCTTCTTTACAAGTTTGCGTCCTGAATACAAAATAAAATTCAAATTATTTTTTGTAATAATATTGTGCCTCCCCTTTTCTTCAAACAAATAACATCACAATATTAGTTGCAGGATTTAAAAACAACTATGTTAGTTGCAAGAAGAAGGAATGTGGAAAGAGTGATTATTTCATGAAATTAATTTTCAAACAGTTAACAGCTGGTCAACCTTTCACCCATGATTCTTGTAGTAAAATATACAAACTGTACAGTTTAACACTCCTTACAAAATATTTTTCTGTCATTTTCAAATTAATCTATTACCTTTAATGACGTAATAACTACTCAAGCATGAAACAAACTTACTACTGTTCTCCTCAAAAAGTTTACCGTACGACATGTCAGCTGTTTGTTTATACATGCATACTTCATGGATAAACCGGAAATTCAGAACTAGAAATGCACTGTAAACATTACTGACAGCTCGCTGTGACAGCCCTACCTTCCGCTGACATCAGCGGCTCCATCTCTCCAGGATACAAAGTGTTACACAAGTCCTCATATCCCTTGTCACCACCACTTGAGTTACCCGTAGCCATCTTTTTGTTTACTTTTTTTTTTCTCAATGACAAGAAAGATAACTCAAGATTGAATAAACGAGTTGTCCTCGCTTAACCAAATTGTTTTTTTTTATTTTTGATTACTGCATGTAGTGATTGACTTTCCATTTTACATTTACGATTTAAATTTTTTAAAAACTATAAAATTCATGTCGTCCTATTTTCATGGTTTTGGTTACAATTTAAGAAAATTCTATTTTGCTTAGAATTTTAGAAAAATTCTTGTCTTCCTAATTTGGTTAGAATTTAAAAAAAAAAGTAAAATATTAATAAATGATTGCATAATAATTAAAAATATGAAATTTTGGTTTATATGAGAGCAATATATAGTTCACAACTTGTCATTTTTAAAATTGCTTAATCATAAACCTTGGAAACTGTTGGAATTGAGTTAAGCCTAATTAATAAATTCTAAATTGCCCATCAAAATTTTTCCTGCTGCTTCATCAGTTTATAAGGTAAGGGAGGTCATTGAAATTTGGGAGTGTTACACACCAGTCTCTAAACTGCTAAATCTTCTAATCAGCTAATAGTTTATCGATCTGTAACCCGTCATGAGGCAGATCAGTATAAGGCGCCGTTTTAATATTTTTGAGGTATTTTCTGATATCAAAAAATAAATATTTGATATCAATAATTCGAATTATTGATATCAAAAAATAATTCTTGATATCAAAAAATAATTCTTGATATCAAAAAATCTATTTTGTGATATCAGAAAATCATTTTTTGATATCACAAATTCGAATTCTTGATATCAAAAAATGATTTTTCTGATATCACAAAATAGATTTTTTGATATCAAGAATTAAAGTTGATTTTTTGATATCAAAAAATCGAATTCTTGATATCAAAAAATCGAATTCTTGATATCAGAAAATCATTTTTTGATATCAGAAAATCGAATTCTTGATATAAGAAAATCATTTTTTGATATCAAAAAATCATTTGTATTTTCTGAATTCAGAAAATCGATTTTTTGATATCAGAAAATAAGACCTACATAAAATTACTAACAACTTAATGAATGCTCCCTGTGATGCAACTTTTGTAATTTGTAAGAAATTGTGTTTCAAACCTGTAGATGCATGTTAAGAATAATAATGTATGCCTAATTCTAAACCTGATTTCATTTTGGCAAGGGTATACACATATACAATGATTAGCACTGCTTTCTTTGTGATTCGCTGTGAATATTGAATGGAATTCCTTAAAACATGATGGCGTCGCATAATATAAAGGAATTATACTGGCGTACAGTTAGCGCTTTCCATACATAAGACCAGAATTATCAAAAACACTTAATAAATTTTTACATTAAATAAATATTCAAATAAAAAACAACAAATATTAAAATGCAAATCGGGCTCTGTAGTTCAGCAATTTAATTTTGGGTCAAGGGAGTATTCATTAAATACGTGAAATTTATTCGCCATTTTTTTTTTAATTTCTGATATCAGAAAATATAATTCTTGATATCAAAAAATCAGTTTGAATTTCTGATATCAAAAAATCATTTTCTGATATCAAAAAATCGAATTTCTAATATCAGAAAATGATTTTTTGATATCATAAAATCGATTTTTTGATATCAAAAAATGGATCATATTTCCTGATATCAAGAATTCGAATTCTTGATATCAAAAAATCATTTTTTGATATCAGGAATTCGAATTCTTGATATCAAAAAATCATTTTCTGATATCAGAAAATACCTCAAAAATATTAAAATGGCGCCCGATAGATTAAGTGAGCTGGACCAAGGCCAAGGTCATAATGGTCACAGATGGTTTTACTTGGAAATACATAATGCGAGGTAGCTTAGTTGAATACGGTAATCAATATTCAATAGAAAATAGTTAACTGGTCCATTTTTGTCTTTGGAAATAATAAACCCTATAGCCACTCCAAGTAAAGAACACTTCATTACCTTCTCTTTCAGTATTGTAACACTAATTATGAATTAAAATTCGTTAGAACTTGTTCTGATTGTTATAATCTATTCTGTATATATTCTATTGTTACAACCATGCCTTTGTGGAAAATATTCTGAGATATGTTGAAGGGGTGGGAGAAGAGTGATTCTCTCTCTCTCAATTTTAGTTAAATGTTTCAAGTCTAGTACTAGGTGTGACATTGTATACTTTGTACTTTGAAATAGGTAGCCTAGCTAGCTACCATTTAATATCATTGAAGTATTGATTTTATTGAAAAGATTTCCTTAATGCAGGCACATTCCTCAATCATCGAAAGTAAGGGGAAGTCACGTTTCATTTAAATACTTGTCAGATAAATAAATAATTCAATCAGTATTCAAATTTTTAAATCTGCAGGGTCTGTCTAATATCAAAGATTTAATATGTTACAATGTGTCATGAACTTTTAATTGACATTTTGATGTTCATTGACTTCAGGTTCAAATACATGCAACTGATGACACCGCTTAATTTCAACTATAATATAGATAAATATGTGCAGCACATGGTTGCATGTAATTTATTAGTACTACTAAAACACTAATGACTGGCTTTCATGGTGAAATCAGACATTTTTTTCATACACTGTCGTCGTGCAAAGTGTTACTTGGCAATGAAATACCAGTGGTGTTCTCAATTACATGACCTGATGTAATATGACCGATACACTTTAATGCAATGTATGTTGTTCATATATAGGTATATATTCACTACTGACTTTAATTCCCAAATTAAACCAGCATTTCACAATGTATATTTCTATCATTGTCAAAGAAATGGGAAATAGAATTACATGTACAACTTACAAATAAGTTAACATGTCAAAGTAGAGTAAGATACTCTTTTTCATGTATATATATACGTGATCATGTTATTAAGAAACATATGTTGTATTTAAAATATTACATGTATATGTAAATCAGGTTTTACATTAATAGTCTATATAGAATCACAGTTATCACATTTCAACTTGATATATAGACTTGAGGCTTTCATGTTGTTATATAACCATCCCATCATTATTTTTCTTGAATTTTTTTTAAGGCCATAAATTATCCTCTTTGAAAACTTTTTTATTCTTTCTCCTCGTTGACGCTTACTTTTTATCGGCTTCACCAACTTCCTGTGGTACCTTGACTCAACTAATTTGAAAAAAACCATTTCATATTCAAAAAATTTCCTTTTCTTGGACCTTTAATCCATGTCTTCCACCAATTTTAATGATGAATGACGTCTACAAGTTTCATACCCTTTAACCAGAGCCCTTTAATTACCTTAAATTGTGTTGCTTTTTTCAATAGAACAATTAAGTAATTGATTTTATACATATTCATTTGATTCAAATGACATTTATTTTAATATACCAGGTATATAGTTCATCAATCCTTAAACTTTTTCTTTAATTATCCCCCAAACCCTTTTTTTAACCTGTATTGTGTCAGTAACTTTCTGTACATGATATCATTTGTCAGGCAAACAATGACAAAGATAATATATATATATAAGGAAATGACTGGGGTAGCAAGACAAAGGACATAAAAGATCATGTCATATAGGGAACAATAAAGATGATATCTGACACACATAAAAGGATGCAATTCAAATACTTCTCCAAAACACAACAGAAACAAAAGAAACTTGCAATCAATATACTTACTTTATAGTGAGAGATGTCAAAGAATATATCCATCAAATTTGTTCCACAGTTGACACCCGCTTGTGTCTGTTTGCGTTATATACTACACTTCAAAGTATTCTACTCTATTCCCTTGGGCAATTACTAGGACAATAATGCGAATTAGTTATAGAATCAATAGATGCAAAAAAAAAAGCCAAACACACACACAAACAGAATTCAATAAAGAAGCAAACAGGTAGTTGAGTGGCACAGATAGTTCTTAATTGTTGTGAAACGGCATTTCAAAATTCCCCTTTAGTTATACAGATGACATATTGCTTTTTAACAGACTTTTTCTACAAACACTTACACACTGTTACATCAATCTTTGTCTTAGGATTTTGAAAGTTTGTATCAAAACAAGCATTTAAATGTAGCTTGAAACTTTGCTCCTTAACTATTATAAAACTGTATATGTTTCTGATACTGAAACCATATACATGTAAAACTCTTGAAATAATAATCCAGCATTCTGTCTTGAGTTACATCTTCCTGGTACAGATGAACGTAAAGATATAAACCTTTATAACCATGCCAAAACAAGAAGGACCAGGGCAATAAAAATAAATATTGTCAACTTTATGGTCATAGGTGTTAGCATTCTTAAATCTAAATCTCCAATCCACAACACAAACACAGGTTACTTTAATACAATTACCACAACCACATGTCATTTAAACCAAGTGTACATATATAACCATGCTTGGTTGAACATCTTCAGAAAGAGGAAAAACTTACCTGTGTAGTTTAATTTTCTTTTACAGTTTCCCTGGGTATGTATATTTCCTACAGTAACACACTGCACATTTTACCTGTAATCGATGAAGCAGTTATTGACCCTGATCAAAACTCAAGTATCTGACTAGAGGGGTGTGTCCTAGCTCTTATCATTCTGAATCACTGACTAAAGAACCGCCTGGCTGCATACATTGATTTTCTGTTCATATTTAAATTTGATAGCCCTATTGTTCAGATCTTGGGGTACCTTGTAGGGAGTGAATATTTTTTTTTTCTTTTTTAAATATTTTTTTTACTGTTACTCCAAACTGGTGGATACAATTAATTCATTCTCATTTGGTCATGCAGATCTTTTAAAAGTACACAACTATGAGTTAGAAGTTCATGTCATGTTATTCTATTAATAACTTTGTGAAGTAGTTATTTCAAAATTTAAACAAAAAAATCACTTGGAGCAACTTTCATGTGACACATTGAATAACAATATAACTGACTGGAGTCTAAATCATTTTTATCTTGATGAATAACCCATTTTGATAACAATGTTTTCCTTCTTTTCTTTTTAGTAAAAGCATTAACTTTAATATTTATGTGCATTTACGTCAGTCATTGTGCACCTGAAGTAAACTATGAACACATGAATACACTTAAACCAGCCAGTGAATTAAGTATTCAAATTTAAAGTTTTTATTAATACATATATATTGATTATAGCAAAGCATGCATTCATTAACAATCAATACCAGGTAAAGTCCAAATCAGTGACACAATTCAGTAATTAATCAAATAACATTTTAAATAAAAGTGGGTTTTTTTTCTTGCTCTACAATTTTATTGGAATGTTGTTAATATTTTACAAATACATGTACATCTATGTCTCTCATTGATCAAAATCTGTATAAAGGGGGACAGCTCTTATTACACTCTCCATACATGTACTCAAGAGAAATCATCAAAATATATCTTGTATCATTAAACCAATCGCTCTTTTCCGAAAAACATAACCAGTTATAATAATATTGACTAATAAACCTCTTTAGTACAAAAATAATTAAGTACAACATTAAATGCTCATGTGACAACCCTTGTGTATGCTAAGTTCTACCAGTATGTCAAAGTAATGTCATATTTGGTTAAAATTAGTTTTTATGAATCCATGCACAATCATCCCTCTAAATACATCCACGCTTCATTGACTCTGGCCAGGAGAAATTGTTTGTCTTTGCCCTCCTACAATATAATTGTGTGTGCATGCTATATTAGTTTCCTAAAAGGTTCTAAATGGGAAAAAGTAAAAAGAGGATTTATTTAGGACTGCCATACCATTTTCAGATCTTCTTTGAGCAGTTTGGCCCTTCTCTTGTATCCAATGGACTGTACACAGTAACAATACATGAAAAAACTGCAAACAGAAAGCATATTTTGAAAAAAAATTTCTTATCACAATCAGTTTGGTAGCTTAATGCACCGGTACATGTACATGCATTTTGATCCTTATTCATTCTTATACCAATGTACCACATGTTTAAGTAATAAAAAGCATTGGATATTAAAATAATGTTAATACATGTACTGTAATAATAATAATAATAATAATAATAATTTCTTTACAAATAACAATATACTGAACATCAGTGACAGATCTTTCAAAATATTTTTTTTTTGAAACAAAATATTGCAAAAAACTGTTAGAGTATGCTTGGAACACCTGCCTTACCATGTTAAACCTATTGCAGGAATGAAGAATGCCATGGTCCCAAATATATGAAAGAATTTTTGTGCATCGGACGGAAATGTAAAAATGAGGTTCCGGATAGTGTCGAAAAATACAAAGCTCTCGACACTGTACACTCTAAAAGGCCCACAACTCTGGGATGGTGAAATTCTGCAAGATGAAAAAACAATTGAGCAATCTTTATGTGCATGAAATGTATGGAAAATATTGCGCACACTCGAACAATGTAAGTACTGGGTAAATTTATCATACAATCGAAGTAAAAAAATAAGGGAGATAACTCTTTTTAAAATTTTCACTGATGGTATAACCATTTGATTGTTTCACAGTTTTAAAATTGTTGTCAATGGTATACTAACGTTCCAATCATGTATGTCATTGGTCCGCAAGAGATGATGAAAGAGATGAAGAGAACAGCAATGAACAAGGAGTTGGACTTGGAAGTTCTGAAGGGACGGACCGGTTGGATACAATTATTAAGAACAGTCCCCTGAAGAAAAGAAAAATTCAAGTTAATGATAAGGTCTGAACTTTTTAAAAGGAATCTATGATTCAGTAATAGACATTATACAATATGAATAATTCTCTAGCTATAAAATTCAGACATCAATTTTACTAAATGACAAAAAAGAATGCCAAATAGATTATCAGCATTATTTTTGGGGGGGAAAAAATAACAAAATGAAATGCAATTTCTTTTAGCAGAATCAAAGATAAATAATTTAGAATTAAGATTGGTATATCAATTTGGCCAAAAAAAAAAATTGAAAGAAAAAAAAATTCAAATTCATTTCATCAATAAAGCTGCGACTGTTTTAATTAACTAATAACTTGCTTAAACAAGAGGCCCATGGGCCACATCGCTCACCTGAACAACAGTTCCTTGTAACATTCTATTTCATAGCATATGCTATTTCTATTTTAAACTTTGAACCCCTTCTGGGGCCCCAGTATTGGTCCGGGGTTTATGGTTGGCTTTAACAACTACACTATTCGAGGATCCTTGCATAGTAATCTCACAAACTGTGGCATTGTAGTTCTCAAGAAGAAAATTTTTAAACATTTTCCATATATATTTCTATGTTAAACCTTGAACCCCACTTGGGGCCTCAGTATTGGTCTGGGGGGTCTTGGGGCCCCAGTATCAGTCCGGGGGTCACGATTTTACCAATTTAGAATCTACAATAGCCATGGATGCTTGCATAGTAATCTCACAAACTGTTGCACTGTAGTTCTTGAGAAGAAGATTTTTAAACGTGTTCCCTATATATTTCTATGATAACTTTGAACCCTTTCTTGGGCCCCAATATTAGTCTGGGGGACACAGCTTCCACAATTTAGAAACTTCACAATTTGAGAATGCTTGCATAGTAATCTCACAAATTGAAGCATTGTAATTCTCCAGAAGAAGATTTTTAAACATGTTCCCTCTATCTTTCTATGTTAAACTTTAAACCCCTTCTGGGGCCCCAGTATTAGATCGAGGGTCACGGCTTCTATAATTTACAATTTCCACTATTTGAGAATGCTTGTATAGTAATCTCACAAACTGTGACATTGTAGTTCTCGAAAAGATTTTTAAACATGTTTCCAATATATTTCTATGTTAAACTTTGAACCCTTCTTGGTGCCCCAGTATAGGACTGGGAGTCACGATTTTACCACTTTAGAATCTACAATTGCCAAGGATGTATGCATAGTAATATCCCAAACTGTTGCACTGTAGTTCTTGAGAAGAAGATTTTTAAACATTTTTCTTATACATGTTAAACTTTGAACCCCGCCTGGGGACCCAGTTTTTGCCCGGGGGTCACGATTTTGTACAAATTAAAATCTTCACTATACATACAAGCTTATGTATAAATATTGGCATCTCCAGTGCAGTGGTTCTTGAGAAGAAGATTTTTAAAAATTTATCTTATCTATTTCTATGTTAAACTTTGAACCCTGTCTGGAGACCCAGATTTGGTCCGGGGGTCACAATTTTTACAATTTAGAATCTTCACTATACATACAAGCTTTTGTGTAAATTTTTGGTGCAGTGGTTCTTGAGAAGAAGATTTTTAAACATTTTCCAACGTATTTCTATGTTAAACTTTGAACCCCACCTTGGGCCCCAGTTTTGGTTCGGGGTCACATTTTTTACAATTTAGAATCTTCACTATATATATAAGCTTTTGTGTAAATATTGGCATTTCTGGTGCAGTGGTTTTTGAGAAAAAGATTTTTAAACATTTATCCTGTTAAACTTTGAACCCCGCCTGGGGCCCCAGTTTTGGTTCGGGGGTCACATTTTTTACAATTTAGAATTTTCACTATATTTACAAGCTTTTCTGTAAATATTGGCATTTCTGGTGCAGTGGTTCTTGAGAAGAAGATGTTTAAACATTTTCCAACGTATTTCTATGTTAAACTTTGAACCCCACCTTGGGCCCTAGTTTTGGTCCGGGGGTCACGATATTTACAATTTAGAATCTTCACTATATATACAAGCTTTTGTGTAAATGTTGGCATTTCTGGTGCAGTGGTTCTTGAGAAGAAGATATTTAAACTTTTTTCCAACGTATTTCTATGTAAAACTTTGTACCCCGCCTAGGGCCCCAGTTTTGGTCCGGGGGTCACAATTTTTACAATTTAGAATCTTCACTATATATACAAGCTTTTTTGTAAATATTGGTTTTTCTGGTGCAGTGGTTCTTGAGAAGAAGATTTTTAAACATTTTCCAACGTATTTCTATGTTAAACTTTGAACCCCACCTTGGGCCCCAGTTTTGGTTCGGGGTCACATTTTTTACAATTTAGAATCTTCACTATATATATAAGCTTTTGTGTAAATATTGGCATTTCTGGTGCAGTGGTTTTTGAGAAGAAGATTTTTGAAGACATGCACCCTATTTTCACTGTTTCGTAATTATCTCCCCTTTAAAAAGGGTTGTGCACTTTATTTTAACAATTTAGATTTCCCTTTTCATAAGGATGCTTTGTACCAAGTTTGGTAAAATTTGGCCCAGTGGTTTTAGAGAAGAAGTCAAAAATGTGAAAAGTTTAGACGGACGGAGAGACGGACAGACAGACGACAGACAATGGGTGATCAGAAATGCTCACTTGAACCTTCAGTTCAGGTGGGCTAAAAATCATTCAATTCCAATACATGTATTAAAGTTAATATATACAATTTAAGCTATTAACACAAACCTTTTTTACATAAAAGAAGATGAAACACTTCACAAATGACATCATGGGGATAAAAGGACAGAAAAACAGACCCATCCTGGAAAATACATGAAAATCAAAAGGTAATACACCTTGAAAATATAGTCATTCTCCAAAATTAAATATACAAATATAAATCAATAGCATTTTGTCTCACATCCACAAAATAAATTTTCATATTAACGATATGTTCAATGTTAAAATTTTTGCAATATTATTTCTTCATTGGCAGAATTGAATGAAGAAATTGTTGGCAATTAAGAATTCACTGCAAATCTGTATTGATCAAGGAAATCATACTTATACAAAGTACTACAATAAAATTCCAGCTGTCTACTACAGAAGAAGAATATTGGGTTACATGTACCAGCACAGTGTTTGAGTGTACACAAGGTCAAGGACGGCCTTGGGAAGGTCAAATTCCTGTTGTCCCATCATATCCACCACTTTAAACCTCTCATGGAATCTTTGGTACACCAATCTGATGATAATAAATGCATTGGAAAGAAAAATCTACTTGTAATATGTTATGGAAGTCAAATATGAACACTGTATGGTAATTTGTCACAACTTGGGAAACACTTCTTCCATATTAAAAGAGTTTTTGAACATTTAAAGAACTGATCTAAAAACTGAATTGACTGAATTTTAATGCAGTGTCAAATGCAAGTTGTATTGTATGTGACAGAAAACCAAACTTTTATTCTAGAGGGGGTGGGGGGTGGGCAAATGAAATTACACATTGAACCAAGTCAAAACTACCTAATACATTTTTAGTGATTGAATAATGTGACAATAATTTTCACAAGTATAAATATATATCTATTACAAACCTTCTAGGATACTCTACGATAAAAGTCAAAACAAATGGTACAAGGAAATCCAGGATGATAAGTTTGTATATTTGTTGGCCCACATAAGTCTCCCAACACTGCAAGGAAAATCATTACTTCAGACATGCTTACTTTGAGAAATTTGCAAGATCAGCTTCAAAGTTTACTATAATTTACAATAATGAATCTAAGGGAGGTAACTCCACATTAAAACGACTCATCACATGTACTTCTGGGCATACAGGTTATAAACTGTCTTATCAGGAAAGCTTTTTCATTTTCATAAATACATACTTAGTTTAGGGCAGAATATTTGGATAAATTGTTCACCATATCTGATAAATTCAAAGAATACCTTGATGGGAGCTTGTGATGTGTCGTTTATAGTTTCCCATCTCTTGTTTCCACAGTCATCAACAAAATCATCGTGATCCTTCACAACCATTCCATACAGAGATACCATCAGCACTAGAAGAGAAGCCAGTCTCAGAATCACTGTTCTACAAAGTAAAACACATGAGAACCCTTGATTGATGTCAAATATCATATTTATGATATAAAGACTTGACATAGTTTAGTTTCTTAAAACAATATTCTTCCTCAAAACCAGTTTTTATATGAACAAACCCATCCATTGTGAATAAGTTATTTATAAATCATTGCACAATATACAAGCATGATGTATATTTTGACAGACAGATTTGCAGTTTCATAATGTAAAATGTTTATATTGTGAATAAGCTGTTTTATTTTACTCATTTCATTCTGTAGCAAGTCACCAGAATCTATTAGCCTAAAGATTAATTTACCTTAGCAGGGTAACCTGCATCTGAAAGGCAGGCATGTAGTCCTCAAATTCCACTAGTTTCTTGAATATGATGGGCACGATGATGTTGAGGACTGTTATAGTGACAGAGGGCATGAACTGAATCAGGGTCTGTACAATGGGGTGAACTCCCCCAAACTCTCTCTGCAACTGAAACAGAAAATTAAAACTAGACTCTCACCACAAAATATATTTCTCCAGTTAACCTAATACATTACATACTGAGTAGAATTTGAAATTAGAAATGAGCTGACAAATTTAACCATGACAATTTCTTGGCCATAGATTTATTGAGTAATTTACGTAAGATTTTATTCTCCCTCAATCATCAAACTTCTTCATAAGAAAATTTTATCTGACTTGAATCAAAGTTATGTCAAAACATTCAGTATATATGTAAATCGATAAAGTGTCTCCGATTCTCACAGTGAATAAAAAAGTCATAACTGCATAACACTGGCACATTCAGTCCAGCTCAAGAATTCAAAACGAAATTTCAAACATGATGTTTGTGAAACACATGGAAGCAAATTTGATCCTTGACTATATCAATGACTTTGACCTTTCACCTCAACAATTGTTAAGTATCTATCTTGTAAAGTTCAAAAGATACTGTCAAAGTCAAAGTTGTTGTCAGACACATCGTCTCCTCTCTTGTAGACATAAAAATGGCACATGTCTATAAAGCCCATTCTTTAGAAACAAAGACTTTTAATAAAGTAGAATAAAAGTAATATTTTGTAATATTCCAATTTTTTTTTCTTTAGGAAACAATAATATAATATTACGTCAATCAATTTATTGTTGGCGTAGTAAATCAGATACAGGGAACCACCCAGGAACCCGAGCACCACTGTATTGACTGCCACCCTGATAGAGTACAGCTTGGCTTTCTCCCGAGTGGTCCGATTTTCTTTCTTCCACAGTAATTTCTGATTGTCCAGATCTCCCTATATAATAATTAAAAAATATTCTGTAACAGAGTATTTTAACCATTTATAAGTTAAAGTTGAAATTCTCTAAACATTTGTTACTAAAGAATTTTGGGGATTTTTTTTAATTTACTATTCTTTCAGCATTTGTTATTTATCAATTGAAACTGCACTGTAAAACGTTATTTGAAAATCAGTGATGAAATTCATACTAGAATTTTACCGGTATTTTAAAATAATGCCAAACAATTTCTCTATACCTCCAATATTAACAAAGATTATCAGTCCTACCCTGAGCTCTTGGGTCAGATTTTTGTGCTTTTCTTTTGCTGCTTTCTGATTAGATATACAGAAATCCCACCCACCGAACACCTTGTTACAGAACTGGGTCATCTGACCACTCCCCTCATCCAACACACTGGACTTTACACCTTTTGCAGAGCTGGAATTACGGCAATACAATCAACTGTCAGCTTAATATGGTTAATAAATACAACATTAGAATTTCTTTTGATTGTAATAGGAACTACACGTATCTTTTCTAGATGATAGTAAGAAGCAGCTGTAATTGAATTGCAGTTAATCTAAAAATAATATGAAAATGGCAGCAATATAGACTGTTCCATAATAACTGCTGTTGGTGTACAATCGTTTTCAGGGCAAATTGATAAACATGTAGTTGGTGAAATATGACAACTGCATTTGTTTAATAAATTTCATTTAATTATCTGCTTCCAAACTTAAGACATTGCCATACTATATATATTTGCCCTACAAAAGAGAAGTACCACAATTATCAAGAAAAGGCTTATTTACGTTGTAATGTTTTCTTTACAATATTTACCCATTTCAAATTTCCAAATTGGAAATCGAAACATAGACTGGCAGACATATAGAATGATTTTTATACAAACAATTATACAAATTAAGTAACATCTAATATTAACTGTTTGAAAAGGAAGATAATTCTATGTAGGATACATTGCACACACTTTTTGACGAGGAGGAAGAAGCTGACCAGAAAGGCTGCGCCAGTGGCCAGTAGGTAAGACAGACCCATGTTGTAGGTCAAGCGGCCCTCCACCAAGGGGAGACTGTAGGTCTTGTTAAAATAGGTCCCATAAAACAACACTGTGTGCTCCATCCAACCCTGATGAATGAAAAAAATTATCATTTTATACAGCATCTGGTTATCTCTATCATGATCTATTTTTTTTCCTTTTTTCACAATTGCTTTCACATTGCAAAAATAAATGTGCAGAAACCATGATACCAGAAGTTATTGTTATAAGAAATACAGTCAAACCTGTTTTAAACGGCCACCTTGGGGAAATTTGAAAAGTGGCCGTATAGGACAGGTGGCCTTTAATTCAAGTTTGCATACAGAATCATATAAATCAATATATAAACGCAAACGCATCAAAAGACATGTTTTATTATAATTACAGATTTATTTACGTATGTTATTTCACATGTTTTAATGTACATTATTTATTTTACATCTTTGTATAAATAAAAAGTTTTAGTGGTTTACTTGTAATAATGTTCCTGTGACATTCTACGAGATGCCGCGTCATTGAACTGTTGAACCACCCCAACAAAATTCGTTTATATCCTCGTTGTTGGGTCGTTACATTAGACGGTGCTTCTGGACTTTCAGGGTCTACATTGATTTCATAATTTTTTCGATACGTGTACTTACTTTTAAAATGTTGTTAATTCGAGTTTTTCAAACTTAAAACGTTTTCGCTGTCTTTTGATATGACATGCCTTTTTATCTTTCTCAAGAACTTTCGTTTTTTTTTCACTTAGATTTAATACTTTCCTCTTTACGTTTGGAGTACTATAGAAGCCATATTTTCAAATAAATATCATACAAAGAAGGAAAACATATGTCATCGTATTTGATTTAAACACATATAAGGTACACATTAATTATTGAATTACCCAAGCGACTCCATGTTTTCATAACGATCAAAATAATCAGTTCTGTAATCAACTAACGGGGTGAAATATCACGTGACAAAATAGTGGACGAAATGGCCGCTAAATACAGTGCAATTACGTGGTCGGTTAGTAAATTGGGTGGCCGCTGACCGCGTTACGCGAGTGGCCGCTTATTCCAGGGAAGATATCTAAGGAAACACGTCAGGGGGAACAAAAAGTGGCCGCTGATCGGAGGTGGCCGCTGATTTCAGGTGGCCACTAAGACAGTTTTGACTGTATTAGAAAATAAGAAAAAGTTATTGCTATAAGAAAAGAAAATGAAATTGCAAAATATGAATTGCAAGAAAAAAATAAAAGATATATACAGAATTCTCATTCCTTTAGATGTGTTTCGTTTATCACTAATCAAGAATAAATATAAGTATCAAATCAGTCTAGAACTTTCAAACAATTCTTACTGTTCCTTGCAGTGTGTCCAAGGCTTTGCTGCCCCATTCTTCTAAATTGGTTTGATTATCCAGAAACCCAATGTAATTCTTAGTACAGTTAAGAGCTTTTTCAAAGAAATCAGCACCAGTTAAGTTTGACCCTGTGTTGTTTGGGTGTGGGGAATCCCAGAAGTTCCATGGACGGTTTATTTTGATCACATAAGGAACCATGGTCAAACCCAACATGACAACCATCAGGTAGAAATTGAGGAACAGCAGCCACCTCATGAACCGAAAGTAGGTCATCACAGAGGTCCCAAATTGACCTACAATCAAAATGCATCACAAGATC